>CM072819.1:22062877-22662877 GCA_036937905.1 Salvia rosmarinus | reverse complement strand
GAAAGCGTTGCAAATCCATTGGAAGCATTGCAAATCGTAAGTTCTCTATCGAACGTGATCATAGGGCTCATCGCATGTTTAATTGTAGATCTAGATCTGTTTCTTGACTATATTTTCCGTTGCGTATCATTAGATGAGGTCAAGAATTACCAACAGTAATATCAGAGCCCGGGGCTCGATTTATAATTAATTCATGTTCTATTAATTGTGGATTTATCGAAATTTTGAATTTCGTATTTTTTGTTTTTTATTTTGTTTGATTTTTCCTTTTTATTAATCTGTTTTTTATCAAAAAAAAGGGAAAAGGAAACGAAAAAAAGCGAAAAAGAAAAGGAAATTGAAATCTGGAAATTGATGTTGAAATTGGGTTCACCGGCTACACGCCATCGACGCCGCGCCGGGATTCCATCTTCATGGCGGGGTTGCTTACTCACGGACGGTGGCCGACGACCCGGCGCGAGGCGCTCACGCTCGTCGTCGTCGTCGAACCTTGCCATTGAGACCTTCCCCATCAGCCTTTCTCGAGAGCGGCGGTCGACGATGCGGCGTGAGACGCTCGCGCTTGTCGCCGCCGTGTCTGTGCTGTTTGCAGCACGCCTATCCTCGCCGTCGGCGACGGGCGGAGGAGGATGATGAAAGGGAAACGCGCGGCTGGGGCCGCGGCGGCTGCGAACAGCCGGAATCGCGGCGTTGGTGGAGTCGTCGACGTCGGAACGCGGCACGGCGAAACGCGGATGGCGGCACGATGTCGTGCGCCCAGAAACCCTAATGGGTTGGGCTGATCCGGGTATGGGCGGTTGGTTCGCGGGTCGGGCAGCTGCTGGACTTCGAGTGCGCTGGGCCGCGGGCTGCATGGGCCGTAAGCCCTCTATGTTGCTGGGCCGTGGCTTCAAGGCATCTGGGCTAATTTTTAATATGTGGCAGCCCTTTAGGCTGTTACAATTTTTTTTTTTTTTTAAAAACGGTTTTATTAATTTAGAATTAATAAAATCTAATTTCCAATTACACAATTTAATTTATTAATTGGTTTAATAAATTTTGTTTTAATATTATTATTTTGAAATAATAACATTAATTTCGATTTTGTATTAATTTAGAATTAATACAATCTACTTATGTACATGGATTTAATTTATTAGTTTAGAATTAATAAATTTAATCACAATTTTTAAATTAATTTATTAATTAGATTAATAAATTCAAACTTTATTATTATTTTGAAATAATAATATAAATTTTATTTTATATTAATTTAGAATTAATATAATTTACTAATGTACATGGATTGATTTTATTAATTTAGAATTAATAAATCTAATCATAATTTGGACATTAATTTATTAATTAGATTAATAAATTTTAAATTTATTATTATTTTGAAATAATAGTATAAAGTTTGTTTTGTATTAATTTAGAATTAATATGATTTACTAATGTTCATAAATTCTAGAATTGATTTATTAATTAGATTAATAAATCTTATTTGATTATTATTTTAGAAATAATAGTACTAAATGAATATTTATATTAATTTAGAATTAATATAAATGTCTAAATCCACTTTTAATTAGAGAATTAAATTATTAATTAGATTAATGAATTTATTAGTTGAGCCATATTCTTGTTGTTACGTGATAAGCATGCTATTTGATTTTATTCTTATATTTTAAGTATAGTAGTTAGAGACCGCTTTTATGTTTGGGTAGGCTACCAATACTTGTAGTCCGGTGTTACTATGTTTGGGTGGCGGCCGAATATGTGTGGTCGCGATTTCATGCTGGGTAGGCGGCACCAAGATGGTTATTTTGATTTAATATTGGATATTAAAATAAACAATTAGTATCACATGTTTTAACCCCACTAAAATACAAGTCTAGTTTTTGAAACAAAACGCATCGTCCATCATAATTGTGTGAGGATCCTAGCTTTTTTCGTCCATGAGTTTTACACCAAAGTGTTTACTCAAATCGATAAAGCGAGGCTCGTTCATAGATACATGGTTGGTATCGTGTGATGGGGTTGATTTGTAATTATTTTGAAACGAACCAAAGCGATCAAAATAATTAGTGGATGCATATTAATTGGATTAATAAACCAAGAATTGAGGACTTTTGTTGCATTCGGATTCAAAACCCACCAAGTGTCATTATTGTGGCCATCACCGCAGAGACTCGAATGATCTGAACTTAATCGATGCAAAACTCGTCGCATTTGGCTTTGAGGCTCTTGGTGATATTATTCTGATCATCACCAAAGCGAGGTGTAATAATATTGACTTGGATCTTGGACTACTAAGATTTATATTTGTTATAAATCCGTATTTTGCATTTGGGGGTGCAATATATGTTAAAATTGGTGGGAGCTAATCAATACAATAAACCCTTGTTTGATTAGTGATACGATTGTGATCTGTGTTTACTTTGTTCTAATTTTGTTCTAATTTCTTTTAATTTTTCGTTCAGTTACGATGTCGACTATGTTATATAAATGTTTGGTGGAAATAAATTTGTTGACTGGGTCAAACTATCCGGATTGGATACGTTGTATGCGCTTGGTATTAAGGATGGATAAGATTGAGTATGTCTTGGACAAACCAATCAGTATCATCCCCGATGAGCGTTTTCCTGAGTATGCCTCATTTGACAGGGTTGCTCATAAGAAGCACGTTGAGGATGCTATGTCGGCTCAGAGCATTATGTTGACTTCTATGAGTTTGGAACTCTAAAGGCGACATGAATGCATGCTACCCTATGAAATGATTCACACTTGAAGAGTTTGTTTGCCTCACGGCACAAACCTCGAGTATGAGATACTCGAGATCCCTTCAGTGCACGCCTACGAGAAGGGGCACCGGAAGAGATCGCCTAAAATTGAAGCACAAGGTGCAATGGGTGGTAGCTCGGTGTGTTTGTCGTTGAGATAAATATGTCTATAAATAATTCACATTCTTGGGTATTAGATACCGGCTGTGACTCACACATTTGTAATAATTTGAAGGGGCTTAGTGACAGCAGGAAGGTGAATCCTGGGAAGGTCGACCTACGCGTGAGAAATGGAGCACGAGTTGCTACTGAACGCGTGGGGACTTATAGATTGGATCTTCATTCGGGTTATAGACTAGATTTACATGATTGTTATTTCGTTACTGCTATTTCAAAGAATATTATTTCCATTCGTATGTTAGACATTGAAGGGTTTTCCTTCCATTTTGGAAACAGTAGATGCTCGTTTTCTCTTAATGGAGTGTTTTATGGAAATGCCTTTCTTTCGAATGGTTTATATATGCTTGAATGTGAACGAGATATTCTCAATGTGCAAAACAAACGACCTAAGCTAAGTAATACGAATAATGCTACTTATCTTTGGCATTGTAGACTTGGTCATATCAATGAGAAAATGATAGCAAGGTTGAGAAAATTAGATTATCTCACACCATTTGATTTCGAATCATATGGTGCTTGTGAATCATGTCTCAAAGGGAAAATGACTAAGAAACCATTTTCTGGGAAAGGGTTACGTGCCAAAGAATTGCTAGAGTTGATCCACTCAGATGTGTGTGGACCGTTTCCAACTCAAGCAAAAGGTGGATATTCGTACTTCATAACTTTTACTGATGATTATTCAAGCTCTTGATAAGTTCAAAGAGTTTAAGTTAGAAGTCGAAAAACAACTTGGTAAAAGTATCAAGAATCTTCGATCAGATCGAGGAGGGAAATACTTAAGTCGAGAATTTCTTGATTACCTGAAATCACATGGAATCCGGTCAGACTGGACTCCTCCGGGAACACCACAACTGAATGGTGTATCCGAGAGAAGAAATCAAACCTTATTAGACATGGTTCGATCCATGATGAGTTTCGCTAGTCTCTCTTTATTCCTTTGGGGTCATGCCTTACTTACCGCTGCTCATATTTTGAATAAGGTTCCTTCTAAATCAGTCGAGAAAACACCATATGAGATATGGTATGGGAAAAGAGAAAATCTTAACTATTTTCGGACCTGGGGTTGTCCTGCTTTTGTTAAGAAAATGCTGACTCATAAGTTGGAATCGAAAAGTGAGAAATATTATCTTGTGGGATATCCTAAGGAAACTAGAGGATATGAATTCTACTCACCTGGAGATCACAAGGTGATCATTTCTAGGAATGTGACGTTTCTTGAAGACTCCTATGTTTCCAAGGAACAAGGTCACAACGAGGTAGATCTTGAAGAAATTCGAGAACCACAAAACAACACATAGGACGAACGATTGTTCAATAGTGTGAACATGAATTCAGTGGGAGTATTTGACGATCTATTGGGAGGAAAATGACTCTTAGAGGGCCACCTCAAGACAATGAGACTCATCAAATACAAGATGACACAATAGATGTGCCACCCCACCTCAAGAAATTCATGAGGAAATTCTTGAGAATCTCCAAAATGTTGAGGAAGTCAACACGGAGAAGCCTACTCACGTTCAAAATGAACAGCATGAACCTGTGCAAACAACCCGACTCAATAGGCCACAGAGGACTCGTCGTGCACCCCAAAGACTGAATCTAATGGTTGAGAACCAAGATGATGAAGTCGAGTCGGATGAAGATGAACCTAAGACCTATACTGAAGCGGTGTCTGACACAGATTCAAAGATGTGGCTCGAAGCCTTAATATCTGAAATGGACTCGATGTATTTCAATCTAGTCTGGGAACTAGTTGATGACTTACGGATGGGGCTTACCCCATAGGCGCAAATGGATCTTCAAAAGAAGAGATACAAATGGTAAATCACGAACCTGACAAGGCTAGGTTGGTGGTAAGGGTTATAGTCGGCGTGAAGGCATTGACTATGACGAGACCTTTTCACCGCTTGCAAAATCAAGTCCATTAGGATCTTACTTGCAATAGCTGCATACTACAATTTTGATATTTGGCAAATGGATGTCAAAAATGCGTTTCTCAATGGAGAACTAGAAGGTGATGTCGACATGACTCAGCCTGAAGGTTTTGTGTCCAAAGAGAGGCCGAATGCAGTATGTAGGCTGAAGAAGTCCATTTATGGACTTAAGTAAGCATCAAGGAGTTGGAATATTTGTTTTGACAGAGCTATCAAATTGTTTGACTTTGTTAGAAGCAAAGAGGACCCTTGCGTTTATAGTAAGCGCGAGAATGGAAACGTTTTCTACCTGGTCATATATGTCGATGACATTCTGATTATGGGAAGCGACCGATCCATGATGCAATCCGTGAAAGACTGACTGTGTAAATCCTTTATGATGAAGGATCTCGGTGAGGCCTCCTACATCCTTGGGATCAAGATCTATTGGGATAGACCTAATAGATTGTTGGGGCTATCACAATCCACTTACATAGACAAATTGCTACGGCATTTATCGATGGAAAATTCTAAGAAATGATTTCTTCCTATGGAACATGGCATCAAGTTGTCTAAGAAGGATTGTCCTTCTAATGACAAAGAAGTTTCTTGCATGAAAAGGATCACATATGCTTCTGCTATAGAATTGATCATGTATGTCATGATATGCACTAGGCCAGATGTGGCCTATGCGTTTAGCATGATGGACAGATTTCAGCAAACTCCCGGTGAGGAGCATTGAAAAACTGTTAAGATTATTCTTAAGTACCTTAGAAGGACTAAAGAATACTTCTTAGTCTATGGTGGGCGACGAGCTATCGGTGTTGGGTACATCGATGCTAGCTTCCTAACTGGAACAAGTATGTTTCAAGTCGATATCATCTGATTAGAGAATTAATAGAAATGGGCAATGTAAAATTAGAAAGAGTACCCACCGACGATATCTTAGTGACCCTTTTACCAAGTCATGAGAGCTTGTGTGTTGACATGAGGATGTTGGCTTTGATTCGGTGGGAGTTTAAAGTTGTATGTTTTAGAAACTCCTTTGTTGAGACATACTTACTTTTGATCTGTCGAAGATAATATTTTTATCTATGGGTTTTGTGCATTTAATGGAATAATTATTTGGATGTTTGTCGTTATTCTCTTATATGTTCCCTTGAATTATCACTGTCATTTTTGCTGTGAGACATCGATGATAAAGTGTAATTCTAAAATAACCCTAACCAATGATCATCAAGAATGGGATATTGATGATATGTCATAGGTTAGCATGTGTTCTGCATCATATTCTTAGAGAATATAGTAGTTCTCGCAACTACAGAGATATTTGATATCCGTGATGGACACATGAATACTTTGGAGAGTATTGGTATACCCGACTATTAAATCGTTTGTTTGATGTCTACGATTTCTTAGTGTGTGGAGTATGTAATAGTCCTTAGACTTGAGGTCATTACACATTTTGTTTGTTGAGTGCTGTACTTTGACCAAGGCAACGCTTGCGAGTGGCAAGACACGGCTTGGATTGGGTGCATCATGAGACAAATGAAAATGGTAGTTGAGCCAATAATGAGATTCATTCCTCGATTAGAATTTCGAGTGAGCACTTATTTTCTCTATATTATTCGACCATAAAGTCATTGGCGATGTGAGAGATATATTGATTAAAGTAATTGAATATGATCATATAGGTCTTATAATAAAGATGAGAAAATGGTTGAGCTATTGGGATGACATATAGCAAAATCTGGCTCAATCGAGTGTGTCATGAATGAAAGGATATTACATAAACTTCATGTAAATGTTTGTTTAATGTTTTCCACGTAAACGTCCGTCATATATCGAGTTCGCTGCACAACGCAGTCCAGGAGTTTTGTGCAGACTTTGATTAGATCATCGTCGGTAATGGGGGCCTATTGGGTCACACTATCAAGTGTATTGTTAATCCGCTCAAGGGTATGCATAGTGTACGGTAAGTTATCTAATATTAGTCCAAGTGGGAGATTGAAAGATTATGGGCTAAATTAGATATATGGGCTTTAGTTAATTAATGGTTGGACTATTAATTAATTAAAGTAGACTAAAGAATAAAAGTCCATATAAGCTAGGGCTTTAATGGGCTGTTCTATTTAATATAAATAGAGAGAATCCATTCTTTAGGTTACAGTTTAGACGTTAGACGTAACACATAAATCATTCTTAGAGAACTACCGTTAAGTTCATTCAGAGATTTCTTGGCTTTCTCTGCTTGAACTTTATACCGAGGAATTGTTCCTGCATCGGATTTGCATGAACGTGGATACCATAGTTGTGGAGACAACCTTACATGATTCATTGGAAGCTTGGAAGCGTTGCAAATCCATTGGAAGCATTGCAAATCGTAAGTTCTCTATCGAACGTGATCATAGGGCTCATCGCATGTTTAATTGTAGATCTAGATCTATTTCTTGACTGTATTTTCTAATGTGTATCATCAGATGAGGTCAAGAATTCCCAATAAAAACACCACAACAAAACGGAGTAGTTGAACGCAAGAATAGGACGTTAGTGGAGATGACACAGGTCATGATGAGCTCAAAAAATCTGTCCAAACGATTCTGAGCAGAAACTATTAACACAGCATGTCACATCAACAACCGAGTCAACATCAGACCAGGTTCTTTTAAAATTCCTTATGAAATAATGAAAGGTAAGAAACCAAATCTCAAATACTTTCGTGTTTTCGGCTGTGTATGCTACATAATAAATGACGAAATTGGAACCATTGTTCGTAACAAAGCAAGGTTGGTGGCACAAGGCTACACTCAAGTGGAAGGAGTGGACTTCGACGATACATTTGCCCCCGTAGCACGACTTGAATCCATACGACTTCTCCTTACTATTGCATGTCATCTTAACATCAAGTTGTATCAAATGGATGTCGAGGAGCATTCTTAAATGGTGTTCTCAAAGAAGAAGTCTCGTCGAGCAGCCAAAAGGTTTGAAGATCCACACAAACCTACTCATGTCTACAGGTTGAAAAAGGCTTTATATGGCCTCAAACAAGCTCAGGAGCATGGTATAGTCATTTGACAAATTTTTGCTTGATATGGCTTTGTTAGAGGTAATGTTGATGTAACATTGTTTATCAAAAGGGAAGAGCTTCATATTCACATTACTCAGATTTATGTTGATGATATGATTGTAGGTTCTACCTCACAAAAGATCTTGATGATTTTGCGGTCTTATGTCGACAAAGTTCAAAATGAGCATGGTGGGAGAGTTGACCTATTTCTTAGGTCTCCAAGTCAAGCAAGGACGAGAATGTATTTTCATATCCCAAAGCAAGTATGCAAAGGACATGGTGAAAAGATTTCAGCTAGAAGGAGCCAAACATATGAGGACACCAATGGGCTCCTCGAATAAGCTAACAAAAGATGATGCTAGAGAGGATGTTGACCCAACACTCTACAGATCAATGATAGGAAGCCTACTGTATCTTACAGCTACATGACCAGACCTCATGTTCAGCGTTTGTGTATGTGCCAGGTATCAAGCTAAGCCAAAAATGTCTCATCTCAAGGCAGTTAAGCGTGTTATCAGGTATGTTGCTGGCACATCTGAACTTGGTATTTTTTTCTCTAAAGATACGAACACTAGTTTGGTTGAGTATAGTGTTCGGATTGGGCTGGAGATGTTGATGATAGGAAAAGCACGAGTGGATGGTGTTTTTATCTTGGAAATAACCTCATTTCATGGCATAATCGTAAGCAAAATTGTGAGTCTCTTTCAACTGCTGAATCTGAATATGTGGCTGCCGGTGTTTGTTGTACACAACTCTTATGGCTTAAACAAATATTGTACGATTATGGAATGGAGGTTAGTGATTTAACTATATATTGTGATAACATAAGTGCAATAAATATCTCAAAAAATCATGTCCAACACTCTCGAACCAAACATATTGATATAAGACATCATTTTATTAGAGATTTGGTAGAACAAGAGGTGATTAAAATGGATTATGTGAAAAGCGATAGTCAAATTACTGATATTTTCACAAAACCTTTGGATTTTGAGAGATTTACATGTTTAAGGAGGTCACTTGGCCTCTGCCTTCATGAGTAAAAATAAGGCGTGTTTGTTGCATCAAGTTTTTCATGTTTATTCTAAAAAGATGCAACTGTTTTTGCCTATGTTGTACTAACGGTTTCCATGACATGTTCTCCAGCACAGGCTCAGCATTGTGTGTATATTTATATATTTAAAGTGCACAACACCAAAGTAGTTTGGGGGCACGGCGTTATTTCTGGCGATGCTACCTTACAAAATGGTAAAACTATGATTGCTTTGGAAAATCTAGACTAGGGGCACGGCGTTCGCTGCGACGATGCACTCTACGTCATAAAGGAAATCGAATTTTACGTGGTTATGTACCTGTTGCATGTTAAATGATGAGCTGAGTTATTGTGTTTGGAGATGTCAGGGTAACATGTTGGTCAACAATAGGTTGTTCAAAAAATTTCAGAAGTCAGTTTGTTTACCCTATTTTTAGGATTTTATCTCTTTTGACTATATCACTCGTTTGATCATTGGAATTCACATATATCCATATCTTACCTCAAGATCTACCAGATTTTTCGAAAAATGATTAAAATCTGTTTTTATAAAATTGTTTGAGGTGTGTTGGATAGATATTTTTTGTGATATATAGATATATTACCTTAGTTATTCATTTGTCCAACATCTGTTTATCTACTCATCTATCTCGTTTTTATCTTAGGTTTTTATTGATTTCAAAATATCTTCACCCTCTTCCTTATCCATTGAACAACTTAGACAGATTCTATCAAATCCAGAGGAATTAGTCAAGCTCCAAGCTGTTCTATCTACATTCATGGAAACTTCACCTGTGGTCGTCACCGCACTCTCGAACTTCTTTGCCGTCAACCCAACCGTCATTGTCATTGAACCCACCGCATAGCAATAAGATCTACAACAACTCCTGTTGTTGAATCCCCAAAGGAAGTGTCAGATTCAGAGCATAATCTGGTAAACTTCTTGATTTCCATAAACTTATTTGCGTCTATTACTGATGTTGAGCCATATGTTAAGAAAACAGTACAGATGGTATACGCAAATTTGAGCCCCTCTTTTGGTAATTCCTTGTCGAACAAATACGGTAATGTGTATTATAAGGGAAGGGTGTTCTTCATCAATCCGTTTTTGATCAATAAGTTACTTGAACGTGATGATGTGGATGATAATGAGATCAAGAATTATGATGAAGCAGCAGTGGTTATAACAGGTGGAAAAGAGATGAAGTGGCGCCAGTCGATGAAGGCATCAAGCTTAACTTTCATGTATTCTGTCCTTCACAAGATCATGGCAAGCAATTGGATTGTGACCTCCAACACCACTGTGGTCACCCAACAACATGGCGCACTTCTCTACTGCATTGTTGCTCAAGTCTCAAGGGCTCAAGGAGATCATTCAGCCTTCTTAGCTTGAGAAAATACCAACTTACACTATCAACTCTCAACTATTTAGTGGAAAGAAGGTCAATGATCTACCTTGGTTTGATTCCCATGCCCTTGCTGAGCCTGCTGATGAACCTGCAATGATGATAACAGTGTCCGTAACACTGTTGCAATCACTTGTTCGTAGAATCGAAGACATAGAACGTGCTTAATTGAAAATTCACTCTGAAAATTTGCAGGAACTTGGCTTGATTAAGGGGGAGCTTACAGCTCTTCTTTCTTCCCAAAAAAGGGGAGTAAATGCTGAGGATGCTGCCGAAGCTGCTGCTGACAAGGATGATACAGAAACACCTGCTACAACAAGCACAATGTGATGTGCTGTTGCATTGATCTATGGTCGTTTGAAAACACTCACTCTCCTTTTTATTTTCTGCTGGACATTCCTTCATTGCTGGATATTTTTGAACACTTTGATATGCATTGTCTGATGGTTTTAATTATGTCTTAATATATTTTGATGTGTTATGTTATCGAATGTGTCCTGGTCACATATTTGGCAATATATGTTCTGTTTTGTTGGTATTGTATTTCAGTCTACAGGTATAAACTAAGGGGGAGTGTTGAAGCTCAGGGGGAGTTCTTGGTTTTGTGAAGAAAGACAAAAAGGGGGAGTTTGTTAGAGTTATCTTTAACTCTATTAAACTTTCTTAATTGTTATTTGTTTTGTTTTGTTCTTTCTTCACGTTTTTTGTTGTAGGTTGGAAAGGAGTTATACAAGCTCCTATTTTAGTGGGATAAGTTCATGGGGATGAAGTGATATGAAGCTGAAGAGAAGCTCCTAAATTCGTGGGAATAGTTGAAGATGAGCTGAACAAGAAAGAGTGAAAATAGCTGCTGAAAGGGATGTTACTGCAGCAGTTGGGTTAGTTCCTATTTTCAAGGAACTACCTTGATCACTTCCACATGAACGTTTCAGCCCACTCCAAGTCATGGGCCACGTCCTAGATGAGCTTGGAGATCAAGAAATGCTACTCCTATAAATACTTGAAGGGCTGACACGAAAAGTTGTGGAGAAATAGTTATCTGTAAGCGAGTGTTAGTTTATGTGTTGTGATAACATTGTTTGTAACACTTGCTGTTTTCGTACAGTTCTTGAGTCTGTTCTTGAGCACTGTTTTTAGTGAGAGATAGTTTTTAGTGTGAGAGTTTCTTTTATTATCATCTTGGTCTTGTCAATGTGATATTGTGTTTTTGTAGAATACTCTCATTTAATGATTTTCGTCATACGGCATCTATAGGTTGATCTAACAACCTGTAGAAAAATTACATTGTGTCTTCCATTTTATATTCCGTTGCATTTTTTAGTATTGTGCTTGTGTGTGTTACGGTAACACTGAGCACAACATAGAGATTCAGACGAGCCAACACTTTCAACTATCACAATTGATACACGTTTGTTTCTTCTTAGCACTACAGTATGAAATCGCTTTTTGAGCAGCTAAATTAATTATGCAGTTGGACCAATGAAATCTTTGTTTTAATTTGATGGAACAAATCAATGAAAAGAAAGAAGAAAAGTGCAACTTCTTTTGAAATTGGATAGACCCCCTCGTGCTCTGGGCCTCCCAATTTCTTCTCAAAATATTTTGTACATGCATCATGCATGTAACATCTTGGACACTTACTTGTCGGTTGCAATTGGTGATAAATAATTGGTGTTTGAGCAATTTTATTTGTACACGAAATTTCTTATTGCAAATTTTATTTTATTTTTATTCTAATACTATTACGTGTTACACGTGAAGTGACAGAATGAGTATATTCTTGGTGGGTGTTTCTTAGATTAGAAGAAGAAAGAAACTACATTTTTTTTAGAGAACTCGGTCTTTCTAGAGTTACGGGACAAAAAGATTTTAATATTCTCTATTCAAACATTTTATTTTTCAGATTATTTATATTTACAATTAAATTAAATAAACTTAAAACCACAGAAATTAGCATAAATGGGGGGAAAAGAAAAGAAAAAAGAATGAGAACTCCGACCATCAAGCTTGATATAATGAACCAAACAAGCTTTAAAACTGAAGCATCATAGCCTTTCATACATAATACATAATACATAAAACAAGTTGACGCTCTACATATAAATGGCTCTTATTCATATCTAGCAAGGCATATATATATGTAACGATTTTGAACTCATCAGAAACGGCGTTCGGGGCTCCAACTCGGCGGCGAGGGGCTGAAATGGGTTGAAACAACCCGCGACTCGAGAAGCTCAACCATGGGCGCAGACGTAACGCACCTTGGCACCTTATACTGATTAATCGAAGCCCCCTTAGACAACGCGTAGTCCATCAATTCCTCAAACGTCCCGCTTCTCACCACCCGTATCTCCAGCGCCCCGATCGACCCATCGGCGACCCGACCCTGCCTGTACACCGCATTGAACTCCTCCTCCATCGCCAAGCAGCACCGCTCCATCACCCCTTCCCCCACCGCCGCCGCCTCCCCCAGCAGCTCATAGTAGATCACGTAGTGCCCCGGTGTCGTCTTCGTATCCGCGTAGCTCGTGTACTCCACCACCCTCGTCTTCGACTCCCTCAGCAGCTCCGACGCCCTCTCCACTGCGGCCTGCAGCTCCGCCTCGTCCGTCTTGTCCGAATCGATGCTCAGCAGCACGTTCTTCCGCCGCACGAACCGGAACCGCGGCGCCGCGTTGTGGAACCCCGTGACCCGCAGGATGTCGCCCACCCGGTAGCGGTACAGCCCCGCGTATGTCGTCACCACCAGCTCGTACTCCTTCCCCACTTCCACTCCCGCCAAATCCACGAGATCGGTGCCTTCTGCTGAGTCATTCGGCAAAAACTCGAAATAGGCCATATTCGGCATGATGGTATAGGAGACCTCCGACGGATCGCACATCGGCTTCAGATTCAGCCCGAAATAGCACTCTGATGACGCATACATAGTGCACGCCTTCGGCAACCCGCCGCTGTAATAATCCAGCGTCGGAATATACTGCGCCATCGCTCCGGTGACGATCACATCGAGATATTTTGTGTTGGGCCAAATTCTTGTAACAATTCCCTCCCAGCTGTCTTTGTCACATTCACGGGTTATAAACTCCGCGAGGTCCGGGTCGGGCCGCATGATTCGGGCCATGCAGTCGCGAAGAGATTTGTCGGTGAATTTTGGGTTGAGCGACCCGGTTTGGATGTCACTGGCCAGTTGCTTCCAGTTAAGCTGGAGGAAGCGTATGGCCCGGATGAGGCCGGAGGCGAAGACCGCTCCGACCCGGAGGACTTGCTCGCGGTCGTAGAGGCCGCAGAGCATTTGGGCGTACATGCTCTGGGAGGAATCCTCGCAGAGGATGGCTTCATTGGGGCTGGTGTAGACGTTGAACGGGTCGTAGGGTCGGGTCTTGAAGATGTCGCTTTTGTAGTAGCTTGTGAGTACGGGTCGGGCTAGTAGCCCGCCCGGAGTCTTGGTTTCGGACTTCACGAAGTAGAAGTAGAGCCCTTTGCCCTTGTCCAGCCCTTTCACGTATCTGTTCCATTACCAAACATGCATTTTTCAGTAAACAAAATATTATATATATATATATATATAGAGAGAGAGAGAGAGTAGTTTCTAGTGTTGAAGAATACTTACTGGTTCATAACAGGCATAAGAAGACTGTATAGAAGCTGACGGCGACTCCATTCTTCTTTGATAGTTGGCATCAGCTTTCTCTCACCAGCTGAAGTTCCAGAACTGTGCAAATTAACATAAAATCAGCAAACCAAAACATAACAAATTCATTTCATCACTAACACGTGATGTGAATAACTGAAAACAAACATCTCGAAGCGGATAATAATGCATTAAAAAGCCAATTTTATTAGAATTCAATGGCTTATACCTGGTAAGGAATTCGGAGATAGGGTGAGATGATAAAATCGGAGAGCGGTCGCCATTAGAGATTCTCTGAATCAACGGCTGGATTTCTTCGTAGGTAACCATCGGAATTTTGGATTCGAACGCCTCCCGATCGGTGGCGCCGCTGAGATCGAAACCTTTGAGATATTCAGTTTCCGAATTTTGGGAGAGGATTTCGGCGAGTACGTGTTCCTGCACGGCGTATGCATTTCGCGTCATCTCTTCAATGAACTGAAGAGCCTTTGCGTGATTCAAAGTTGAGTCAGCTGCCATTTAGTTGCGGTTTGTAGAGAGAGAGGGAGGATATAAGTATATATGAGAGAAGGTAGTGAGATTGGGAAGAAGGGGAACCAACTCGATTTATACACCACGATTTGGGGGCAAAACAATGGCGTGACGTCAAGTTAGACGTCTGGTGGGACCTATGTGACGTAAGCATTCCATACGACAAAATTTAGCAGCGAGTGGGGTCAATCTGAAAACGTTGTGCAGGGTGGAGTGGAGACAGTGCGGACCCGCTGTGCACCAGCCAAAAGGAACAGGTAGGACCCACTTTGCCAGATTTTTGCCACTTCGTTTTAGAAAAGTCAAAGAAAAGAAAAGAAAAGAAAAGTCAAATTAATATAGTATATCTAGTCAAATTACTATATTGTAATTCTTTCTACATAATTTCTATGTATATCTATTGCAAGATCTGTTTATAGTCGTATACAATTTTTCAAAACTAAATAATAATTCAAAATCTTATTACTTAAGCGGAATTTCTAAAGCCAAAATTCAGTGTTGATGAAATTCAGTCAAAGAAAAGAAAAGTCAAATTACCATATTGTAATTCTTCTACATAATTTTTTACATATCAGTATTCTATTACAAGATCTGTTTACAGTTAATTGTATAATCTCATTTTCTTTAATGCACGCGAAAACTAATAATAATTCAAAATCTTATTAGCCAAGCGGAACTTCTAAAGAGAAATTCAGTGTTGATGAAGTTGAGTCATTATATAGTAGTATAAAACATCTATAAGTGTATTATTCATACTTTGTAACGTATTTTGTGATATATTTTCTATTGTCTTTGATAATCACAAAATTTAAGTGATTATAGATTGTTACCTTATTTATTCATTAATTATTCAATCCTAATTACAGATAAATAAATCCCAATTAAGAAATAATTAAATAATAATCAATAAATTCTAATTGTGCATCAATGATCGGATTCTGGATCATTAAATCCTAATTAACAATATCATTAACCCCCTAATTAATTCCTTCATTTTTCACTAATTGTAATTAATTAAATTAACTAAACTTTGGGCCCAAAGACATGTCTTCACCGTCTAGCTATTAAAATCGATTCCTTTCTCAATAGCTTAAACACAAAAAATTCATGTCAAAACATTCGCATTTGTGGAATGTCCACATGATATTATTTACATTGAAAAAAATATCATTTATAAGTGTCAATTTTGTACCAAACGTCCTCATACGATTCCACCTCTAGCTTAAATCTCAATATACTCAAGTTCACAATAAAAATACGAGGTACACTACTATGCAGATGTTTGCATCAGACACACTATTTAATTAAGTCCTAAGTATGAATTGATTTTTAAATTCCAATTAAAATTTGAATTGAAGTCTAATTTTCACTATTTAAGAGTTGTGGACGTCGGCTCCCAAAATTTTGTCATATAATACAACTGCTACATGAGAAATATATACCACAATGATCTCAACACAAACTATTCGGATATGTTAACGTCAAGTCACTGGAAACGAATTAGAGGGTGTTTGGTCGAGCTATAAGCTCATCAAAATAATTTAAAAGCTTTTGGAAAAATAAGTTCTCTAATTTCAATTTATTTTTTCATAAACTTATAAACACAATGATTTTATCAAAATAACATTACTATAATTCGTTGTTTTCAACATATACCCCATATCAACTTCATATCTCCTCATTAATTTGTCTCTTTCTAACTCACGATTCTCTCTCTGACTTAGAAGTTCAATTATATAAATATTTTAATAACTTATAAACTCTTAAAACATTATATCTAGCTTTGAAAATATCTTATAAATTATTGTAGCTTATAAGCACTCTAAAATAAGCTTAACCAAACACCCTCAAGGACCGCAGAAGATAACTTTTTAAAGTTGCTACAAAGTAAAATTTACATAAACCATTATAATTTTAAGGACTAAACCAATTTTTGTAATTAAATTACCAAGTTAAAAGAGCTTGAGTTTTATTACAAAACAATTATAGAAAACATAATCCCTTATCTACAACAGTAACATGCAGTCGGCGGCGGAGACAAATTCTGTACGACGCCATATCATGGTCGGATGCAAAATAAATAAAATTAGCGAATGCATGTATATCCCAAATAAATAAAACTGTATGGCGACGACGCAGTAGACCAGTTTGATTTTTATTTAAGAGAGGTAAAATACATGATTGGTGGTCAACATATATAATTATGTTAAAAGTCATGAATATTTATTTTCATTTGTCTTACGATTAATAGTTGCTTACGTGGGTGTTGTTTGATCTCAATTTTACATCAAATTGTAGAATATTACAGCTTGAGAACGCATGTAAACAAGTTGATTTAAGTCTAATATAACTTGTGTTACATGCTGATTTAAGTCTAATATAACTTGTGTTTGGTTCAATGCTAGTTATTAATAACCAGTGTATTGACAACCAATTACAGATACAAGTTCAAAATATAATCACAAATTTAATGGAAATGTATTGACAACCAATTACAGATATTAATAACCAGTGTATTGACAGCCAAATACAAATTTAAATAACGTCGTGTTCAAATTTTCTTCATGCTTAAAGGAAATAGTTTAAATTCGAAAAACTGAGTGAATAATGCAGAAAACCGGATAACAACTTCAATTGCCCAATTTCAAAGAAAACCCATAATCTGAATATTGACAATGATGTTATACTAGAAAATTACTTAAATTAAAAGCAAAATTAGCATATTTGACAAACGTCGTAATAATACACGCAATTACTTAGGGGGTGTTTGGCTAAGCTTATTTTAGAGAGCTTATAAGCTCCAGGAGCTTATAAGATGTTTCAAGAGCTTATAAGAGGTAATATTCCAAGAGCTTATAAGTTGTTAAAGTGTTTGAATAATTGATCTTATAAGCTAAAGAAAGAATCGTGAGTTAAAGAGAGAAAATCATAGTTAGAGAGATAAAATCGACGAGAGGTAAAGTTGATAGTATATGTGTAGAAAATAACAAACTATAATAATGTTATTTTGATAAATTCATAGTTATTTATATGTTTATGAAAAAATAAGTTAGGGTTGACCAACTTATTTTTAAGGGAGTTTATAAGCTGTTGGAGCTTATTTTCACAGCTTATAAGCTGTTTAGGAGCTTATTTTGCCAAACACTTTGCAACAGCTTATAAACTCCTAAACAACTTATAAGCTGTTTTAAAGAGCTTATAAGCTCAGCCAAACACCCTCTTAGTAATTTCTTGCTCGAACCAAACACGTATATATTTTGACGAACAGTAATCTTGGACTTCTCTTATCTAAATTCCAGTCAATCGAAGTAGGTAATTATGAGTTTTATTTTTGCACGGAAAATCGTTGCTTCATAGGTTGACATATGATACAAAGACTATAAACAATAATTGGACAGGATAAGGGTTTGTTTCATTTTATCAGTGATATTTAGGGAGTAAATGTGTCTGGAAATATTATGGATTGTGGGATTGTAAGTAAACAGAAAAAATAAATAAAAATCAAGGGTCATGTTTGCAGATAATCAATATATATAGAGAGGATGGATCACGTAGGAATGAAATTATTTGTAAGAAATAAGAATAAATCTAAGCCATTGATTTTAGTAAATCAATGGATAATATTAATTTGTGTTGTGCTACAATACAATATTATATATGCTATACTATAATCTCACGGGATTTATTTAAAGTTATATGTTTCTTATTTTAGATAGATTTTTTTTGTTGCATGGATATAATAAATTCGTAGCATTTGTTATACAACAGTAAATTGTGTTGCGTGATGTGCAATATGTGCCACATATTTATTAGATATGTACATTGTTTGTATTATATATGTGCTACAGAAAATGTGAGTAGTGCAACAATAAATTATGATACATGATGTGTAATGTGTACCATATATTTATTAAATATGTTCTATAAAATGGTTAGTTTGTATAATATTATATTGAGCAGATTATAAAATTCCTACTTTTTCGGCAAGTGGCGAGATTATCAGGAAGTGACAAGAATATTTACGTCTGTTGTGGCAAAGAAAATAATGATTTAAATACCAAATTTACCTTTATTCGAATTATTTAATAAAAATAAATCATTAACTAAATTTCCTTCAATCTGAATCGTCGATATGTACTAGATATGTGGATATAATATATTCTTATTTCTTACACTTATAGGCATTATCACCAAACCCATCCCTAAACAAATACTCCCTCCGTCCCCCATATTTCTTCATAGTTTTCCTTTTTGGGACGTCCCCCAATTTCCTTCCTATCTATTTATGAAAACTATCTTTCCAACTTTACCCTCAATAATATTCTTTATTTTCACCTTTTACCACCTATGGCCCACCACTATTTCTCTTTTCTACCATCAACAACCTATTTATTTACACCTTTTACCACTTATGACCCACCACTAACTAATTTAATATTACATTAATGTGGAACCCCTATTCTACTCACAATACACTCAACAACTTTTATTAAAATCCGCACCAATATGGGGGACGGAGGGAGTATATAACTTTTGAATAATAGGTGAGCTGTCACGGAGGTGCTGTGATAAGTTTAGACATATTGTTTTTATATTATCAATTAATCTTTACCATATTAAAATGGCAATAACAAGACGTAAGATATCTAAAATATTGAACTACTTTAACTAAACCTTTTCCAGAAAAACTGCCCAAAAACACATTTAATGGGTTCTAATTCAAGAAAAAATTGGATAGGACTAATGACATGGACCACTTGTGCTCCGATGATTTTGTTACAAGAATTTTGTTTGAGTTATTTTGTTACAATAAATTAATTATATGCTATCCATCACATGTTTGAATCAAAGTTCGTATATCTTATTCAATCGCTACACTTATATACTTTTACTTAAAACACATATTATGGAAGTTACGGTAGAATACAAATTAACACTAAATTATTTAGACTCGTGTGATTATGGAGAGAAGCTTCTTCTGTAGATCCTACCATAATTTTCCACACCAATTATCTAAGTGTTAATTTCACTCATCCATTATTTTCTTCATACTTTCTACTACAGGACAAGATTTTTTTTGATGATACTTGATCGATCTTGTTTTCGTAAGGGAACTAAATGCACAAGTACACCAAAGATTTACGTGGTTCGATATATTAATAAGATCTACGTCCACGGAGAGAGAGAGAGAGTTTGCGTGTTGATAATATGAGGAGTGATTACAAAGAGTGTAGCCGATCTTTTCGCCTAATCTATCCTCTATTTATACACGATTATGATAACCTAGATCTCGAATCCGAGATCTATTCTAAGATAGATTTGAATCCTATCTCCTCTTTAATTAGGATTCTTGTAGATACGACCAATCTTCTCTGCGCTCCTACCGTTCCGTAGCTTTCTTGGGCGGACTCGTATGGGCCGAGCTTCATATCGTGCTTATTTATGTTGGGTCCGATGCTCGGGCCCGGGAGTTGGGTCGATCCTATCATATCCCCCAAAAAAAAAAGACGCAGGTCGAGGTCGCGATGGGTTTGGGGATATTTGTCGAGACGTGTCCGCGACGGAGTGGAGTATGGTCGATCTAACGCTTATCCTCAGATCTCGACTTCGTATTTTATCGGCTTGACTTGATTAGGCTTTACCGATGTCTTTGGATGGACTTCACTGACGAGGCTTTATGCGAGGTCTTCGACCGACTTCGCTGTCGAGGCATTATGCCGAGGTGTTTGGGTCGGCTTTGAAGGGAAAACATATGTTAAGCTCTCGCCCCGAGGATCCATCTTGGTTGTTTAATTCACCATACATTGATTATATTCCTAGCATGCGTCTATATAATTAATTGCAACACGTAGAGGTTTTCTCGTGTTTACCTTTGATCCGCCGAGGTGGATCGAACGGATGAACGGATCGAACGGTCGAGACTCGTGCTTTGACCTTCCGGATCGTATCCCGGATGCCCAATCTCCAACGTCGAGTGAGAACGATCTATGGAGAAGAATACTACAAGAAATCACCCTAAATCCTAGGCAAATTTTCGAGATCCTCTCTTGTGGAGTGGACGAAAATTGTGCTCCCAATACTTAAGCATTAGCCTCAGACTTTATCTCATACCTTATATTTATAATGCACTACCTTAATCCCATATGGAAATTACCATAATCCTATATGGACATTACTATAATCCCATATGGAAATTACCATAATACTTTATGGAAATTACCATACTCCTGTGATTATTACCATACTCTCGTGATTATTACCATAATCTTATATGGAAAGGATCTATGCATATACCATAAATATAATAACATCCTTGTGGATAAAGAGAATAAAATCTTTCCTTTGAGAGCAAGAGGGGGCGTACCGATTTCTTCCAAAGAGTAATGGGCTGGACGGGCCAAACCCTGTGATCAAATGCAAGGAATAAAGATGGGCCTCAAATAAATTAATTATCTTATGTTCAAATTTTAACATAAATTAATTTATAAACATTCGATCATGCCACTAGAGAAAGAATGTCGACTTACCCTTTATTACCAAGTTGAGTCGGGCTTGCACTTAGACATTACGAATCCCGTATTTAAGATATCGAACGTCCATTAATTATTTATAGATTCGATTGCTTAAAATAATTAATAACTTCATTTCTTAAGTAGTACCACTCAACCTTATTATTGTACTTGAGCTAACTCAACCTGCAGGGGTTTAGTACAATAAACATTTTGAGCTCCTTAAGGGACGCCATCATCCTTAACGGATACGGTGACTGATACGTATAACTAGCACGACATATAAGATCGCCACCACCCAAGATGCGGAGAATCTTGGTTAGAACATATAACCATCACTCATAACAAGTCAAAGTGATGGTCAAGAACTCATACTCACCTAATACCTTATCGAGGTTTAGATCATCGTAAGTCACCGAGATCTTGGTTCTTCACGAGGTCGAAGAAGAACACATCTCACCGTGATCCTTCAATACGCCGAGACGCATCAAAGATAGACAAGCAACTAAGTCAAGTCACTTCTTATCTATATCGCAGCTCAAACCGACAACTCGCCCTTAAGTTGTCTCACCGTGAAACTTTTATATCTCATTAAGCTTGACCAATCATACGTACTTACGTGATCTTCTACACAATCGTATGATCTAACTTATATACGAGATAAGGGACACGATATATGCAATCAAGTATTCAATTCGAGATAGAGATTGTAATAGTGGTAACAGAAACATTGTATACAAGCTCAACCAAACCGCTTTCAAGATACAAATCAACAATCTCCCACTTATACTAAAGTAAACTTTTAGTATACAATGTGTCTCTACTAGCTATTACAAACAACCATCACTTTGCTTCTCCCACTTATACAAAAGTTTCCTTTCTAAGTGGGTGCCATCAAGCGCAATCCAAGTCCTCTAACGTGTCCATCGTAGACTTTTTGCGGTGCTCTTCGTGAATGGATCCGCTAGATTTTCCCTCAGATCAATCTTTTCAATCAGACGCCACCGCCTAACGATTTCTCGTATGACATGGTACTTTCTCTATGTGTTTGGTCGCTTGTGGGTCCGTGGTTCCTTCGAGTTTGCATCGCACCGAGTTATCACAAGAACTATGATACTCTGGGCAAACCAGTACCACATCTAGATCCACGAGGTAGTTCTCAACCATACAGCCTCCTTAGAAGCCTCCAAAGCGCTACATATTCGGGCTTCCATGGTAGAGTCCGCAATGCATCGCCGCTTTGACTCCGCCAGATCCGCCCACCTCCCAAGGTAAACACATACCGAGGTCGACTTTTTCTCATCACGGTCGACTTGGAACCGAGTCCAGATAACCCAAATGCATCGACTATCTCATGGTAAACTAGCCTATAATCTCGAGTCCTTTCGTGTACTTCGAGTATATGCTTCTTCGCAATTCAATGAGCTTGTCCAGGTTAGATCGATATCTAGCTACTATGCCTACCGTGATAGCGTATATCGGGCCTCGCATATAGATTGCGTACATGAGACTTCCTACGCGAAGCGTGAGTGAACTTGTCTCATTTCCTCTATCTCCTTTGGTCATATAGGTGATCGCGTCTTAGATAAAGGAACGCCATGTCCGAAAGGTAGCAATCCTTTCTCGGCGGTCCGCATACTAAAGCTTAGTAATCACAAGATCAATGTAAGACGCCCGAGATAAGCTCAATATTTTCTTCTTGCGATCTCGGTAAACCTCGATCCCAAGAATGTACGCCGCATCTCCTAAGTCTTTCATTTGAAATTGATCGGATAGCCAACTCTTTACGCCCGATAATGACTTCACGTTGTTGCCAACTAGAAGGATGTCATCTACATAAAGTGCAAGAAAACCACATCACGGTTGACATCTAACCGATACACACAACTCTCGCTAGGCAACTGGGTAAATCCATAGACTTTACTACCTCGTCAAAGCGTAAGTTCCATGATCGAGAGTTTGCTTAAGTCCATAAATGGACTTCTTAAGCTTCCATACTAGATGCTTTCACCCTTTACCACATAACCTTCGTGTTGTCGCACATAGATGTCTCTACCTTCCTCAAGGTAACCGCTTAGAAAAGCGGTTTTAACATCCATTTGCCAAACCTCTGGGTTCAAGTGGGCTGCTATGGCTAGAAGAATTCATGGACTTGAGCATTGCACGGTGAAAAGGTCTCATCGAAATCGATGCCCTCAACTGAGTGTACCTTCGCCACAAGCACGGCTTTGAAAGTCAAACATCTCCATCGAATCTCTCTCCTCTCAGATATCCACTTACTACCTATGGCTTCCTCGCCATCCGGTAGAGGTGTCTTTCATATACATCCATAGCCGCATGGACTCCATTTCTAAGTCCATAGCGGTGTGCCATAATCTTGCATCAATATCTCAGACGCCTCCTTGTATGTCCATGGGTCGATTATCGCTGTTCGTCTCACTCGACTAAATCCAAAGATTCACCCACGAACATAAATCGCCGGGTTGACGAACAACCTCCCACTCACGACGAGGTTCTACAGCACAATGGCAACGGTGGGTGCGTAAACTTGTGGTTCTCTAACTGCACAACTTGTCGTGTAGGTACCACTTAGACGGTCGGTTTCTCCATTGGAACTCGACCCACTTCAATTTCTCAAGTATCCGTGTCGATCCCTCCCACTAGACTCGACATCTCGCACTTTCGCCTATTCGGTGGTGGAATACGATCATCTTCTAGTTCTTGAAGAATGATTTCAACTTTGGATTTATGATTTTCATGTAGTCCTCTTCTAAGAATCGAGCATTAGTGCTAATAACGACCTTCTAATCCTTAGGACTATAGAATAAACCACCTTCGCCCTCTAGGATAGCCAATAAACAACCTTGCGTCGATCTAGCCTCCAACTTGTCGCCTTCTTGTTCAAAGACATGTGTTGGACTGCCCCATATCTTTATGTGGCTTAACCAGTTTGCGCCCAAACCACAACTCGAAGCGGTCTTTTAGGTGACTTGACGGTGATTAGATTTAGCAAGTATGTCACTGTCTCTAAGGCATACCCCGTAACGAAATAGGCAATGTTGCATAGCTCATCATTGATCTAACCATTTCTAAAAGAGTCCTATTTCTTCGCCCGACACGCCATTTTGCTTTGTGGTGTGCCTTGTGAAGTGCTTGCCGAGGTAATCCCACACTTCACTAGATAGTCCATAAACTCACATTAAGGTATTCGCCACCGCGATCGCATCACAGATGACTTGATACTCTTACCTAGCTTCGCTCCACTTCCGCCTTAAACTCTTTGAATTTCTCAAAGCATTCGGACTTGCGGTGAAGCGGTATACGTATCCGCACCTTGAGTAATCGTCAATGAAAGTGACAAAATACTGCATTCTCCACAAGCTTGTGTGGACATTGGTCCATACAGTCGAATGGACTAACTCCAACATTTCTTTGGCTCTATAACCCTTCGCTTTGAAGGGTCCGGTCGACATCTTACCTTCTATACAGATTCGCAGATCGAACGGAGTAACCGTGAGATTACCCAACGCCCATTCTTAGCCAGCCTTTGGATCCTATTTAGATTGATGTGACCTAGTCTAAGATGCCAGAGAAAAGTGGTGTCATCTTCTAAGAAAACTTTCTTTTTAGGGTTTGATGAAGATGCAACATAGTTATAGGTATTATGTTTTGCGTAAATAGTATAAAGCTTAATTATATAAAGTGCCAACACGTATAACTTCGCCATTTCTTATGATAGAAACACCACTATCAAAAATAACAGAATATCCATGAGTAAATAATTTGAAACAGAACAAGGTTCCACCGAAAATCCGCACATATAAAACGCCTTTCAAAACTAAACCTGTTGTCCCAAAACATAAAGAAACATCTCCAACCGCAAGCGCCGACTTTCGCTGCCCATGGAGATCGTTATCTCGCCATCAAACAGCTCCCTTGTCCGCAGAAACCCGCAGGTGTAACAAACATGATCACTATACTTGATATCTACTACCCAAGAACGGGTAGAACAAGTCGCTCAACATGTTTCACATTAAAGCAAACGGCGCACTTGAGCCTTGAGCATAGGGCACTTGGCCTTCCAATGCCTGGGCCCACAAGACTTGAAGCACTTGCCTTCTCCTTCGCTTCTTCTGCCTCCGTGGCAACCACGTTCTTGTTCCCATTACTCCCACTATTTCCTTGCCTCTACCACCTTTGGTGCCCTTTTCTTTTCCCATTTTGTAACGGAAAATTTGGGCCCTTAGATGTGCTAGCAAGAGCATGTGCTCCTTTTCCCATAACTCCTTCCGCAGCCCACGAGATCATTAAGCAACCGACTAAGTGTAAACTCGGTCTTGCTCATGATCGCATTTACGAAAGTTCTCAAAAGACTTGGGCAATGTATTGAGGATGATATCGACCGGCCACCGTCAATACCTCCTCCCAACCGATCAAGACTATCCATGAGACGAGTCATGTGGGAGACATGTTCATGGACCGAACTTCCTTCTTCCATCTTACACGCCAAGATTTCTCTCATTGTGTGGAAGCGGATCGTCCGATCCGATCGCCCAAACTTACTCTCGAGACTTGACCAAATATCGGGTCGCGTCTTCACCATCGATCGATGTCACCGCAAGCCCTCGACATAGTAGTCATCATATAGCATTTAGCCATATTGTTCGACTTATTCCAAAGTCCGCTGACTCTCGCCGCTCATTAGTCGCCGCTCATTATTCCAAAGTCCGCTGACTCGCGCTCATTAGCATTTAGCCGAGGTGTTTGGGTCGGCTTACCGACGGTGCTTTATGCCGAGGACTTTGACCGGCTCACCGACGAGCGCTATGCCGAGGTTTCGATCGGCTTCACCGACGAGGCGCTATGCCGAGGTCTTTGACCGGCTTCACCGACGCAGGCATTTTGCCGAGGTGTTTGGGTCGGCTCGCTTTCACGAGGAGTGAAGCCGAGATCAACGCGGATGCCTCATAGCATTTAATGCGCATTTAATGTAGCAATGGTTGGATTCCCAATAAAGCGCATATTGGGAGAATAACTTCCGTGATACGCCTTTTCGCCTATCACTTGTACATTTCAATATTCAAAAATTCAAACTTCTGTTCCAAAATTTCTCCGTCGCCATTATCGCCCTCGCGAAGTTTCAAAGCTATCTTCCTCGAATCTTAAAACCAAGAAGTTATGGCTTCCTCATCTTCGCCACCTTCTTCGATTCTCATGGCCCCGAGCACCAGATTGTTCAGTGTCACCACCGATTCTCCGTGGATTTTGAAGTTTATCATCTCGGTTCCCCAAGCTACCTTGTGTAGATTAGATTTTCCGCCTTTCTATGATTTAGGTAAAGTTTCTTCGCTTCCTTCCATTCTCGCAACTGATATTAGAGGTTAATTGCCTCATCCGGGATATAGGCTAGCCTCCTCCGCACGGATTTGTAACAAGATACGAGGACAGCCTTTGCGCCGCTTTCGCCTTCCTTATCCTTCCGTGTTTGTCGAGTTACAACAATTTTCGCTATCCCTTCGCCCAATTAACACCGAACTCTTTTCGCCACCGACGGCCTTGGTGTATATGCGATGACATAATCGCCTGCTGAGTCTAGGGCTCATCCTTAGATTTTTTCGCTTTAAATTTAGTGCGGGTGGTATTACTTAGCACCCCGTCAGAATTTAAGATAAAGACGGTCGAAGATATCAAACCGGCGTAAGTACTTACTTCCGCCGGCCAGCTTTTATGAATTCGCTTGAAGCGTGATAGATCGGCCGATGTAGCCGCTGGAGATTGCTTCGCGATGTGGAGACGATTCGACCGGGTTGGCCTGGTCGATTTAAGTCTTCTCGAGGCCGAACTAGCGGCCGCGGGTCGAGCCCCTATGACCCCGCTGCGCATGAGCCATGGTGAGGCCCCGCACTTAGCTTTAGTGTCGAATATTTTTGTGTTGCCTCAGTATTGACTTGATATGTGTTATTTCAGTAGTGGAATTCGCCTCCTCAAGGAAGAGAAATGGCCTGAGTCCGAGGCCGAGCAATCCAAGAAGGCGACGATGACTCGGCCCGAGGTAACCTCCAGGAGGTCGAAAAGAGTGCGACCGCCTCCTTTTCACCAAGCGCACGTCGCCTCAACCAAGCGCGGCGCCAGAGAAGCATTCGTCGCCTCCGCGCACCTCCCGCTCCGGAAAAGAGAAGCGTCATCCTCCTGCCGACGACGACGATGATTGCACGATCCTCGGTACCCAAGTCGCACGTCCGTCTTTTCCCCAGGTAATGCACTGTGCTGTACTTTTTTTTTTTCGAGCCGTATTGAGGCTTTGCTTGACGTTGTTAGCTTTATAACAGGGGACCGAGGACGTGAAGGTCCAATTGATAGCGGCGTCCGAGCTTGTTGTTGGGCATTTAAATGATGCCGTGGCTCATTTCGAGCACTTGGCTCGCTACGCCCACGAGCTGGAGGGGGAGAAGACCCTTCTTGTGGCAGAGGCGATCGAGGCAAAGGAGAAGGCTCGGGTTGTGGCCTGGAGGGAGGCCACGGCCTTGGTCGTGGTGGAGAAGGTCAAGGCTGGGATTGAGGCTGCACGGGCGGAGGCGTCGGTCGAGATAACTTTTTTGAAGGTCGAACTGCTTCGCCGAGGCGAAATGGCCGGATTGAAGGCCAAGTGGGCGGCCAGCCGAGGGAAACCGAGGCAACAAGCCAGGGAGCTCTCCGTGCTTACACCGAGAAACTTTTTTTGTCTCGGAAGTTTTCCGGGCTAGCGAACAAGATGGCCGAGCTGCTGAATAAGAGGGCGGTGTCTGATACTCTGGATGACGTCTCTGATGACTATCCTGACTTAGATAAGCATAAGTATGGATACGAGGTGGTGGAGACTGACGCTCTGCTGCGGTCTTATGTTGGTCTCCTCGCTGGCGGTCTGAAGAGCTCGCCTGCTGCTCGTAGTCCGGCCTCGCCTCGACTCGCCGATCGCCGAGTCCGTCTGCTTGCTCGGTGGACCGAGATCCCTCTCGGGCTATCATGGCCGAGCCGACTAAGGAGCCGAGGCCGAGGTGGCTCCGCTGAAGCTTATAAGGAGGCCGGGTGTCGGCGGGTCAAGTTCGGGCGAGGCCGAGGTAGCGACTGCCGAGGCTGAGGCAGGCGGGATTGGCATGAGGAGATGCAGCTCGGAGATGATGGCGGGGTCAGTTGATCCTTGTAATTTTTTTTTTTGTGTACTCGAGCACGATATTCTGCCCTTGAGGCCTTAATAAAATTTGCTTTTCACTGAAGAGACTTGCCTTTCTTGTTTTCTCTTTGTCCAGTCTTCTCCTGAAATGCCTGATGCTTCCCTCGTTAAATCGTAACGAAGCTTTTACGCTGGCTCTCGAATCAAAAGAGATCGAACTCCTCTGCTTGAGGAACAACTAGACCATGTGCAGCAGAGGCCGACACGGCTTAGGGCTGCCCAGAGAGTCAGGTATGAGCCTGTGCTAGCCTCTTGGAGTTGGAGGAGAAGTGTGAGATTGCCATGGAGGAGGCTAGAACAAGAGTCAAGAGCACTGAGTACGAGGAAGTCATCCACCGGGTGGGATGACCATTCCCGAGGTCGGCTAAGGTTATTGAGGCCGTCACCGTCATGCGAGGTACAAAGCGAGAGTACGGCAAGAAATCTCGCGGCTCACGGAGCAAGCCACCGAATTGAAAAGACTTTGAGGCATATACAAGATCGTCATTGCCGACAACCACAAACAAGAACCGCTTCAACCGGATACATGAGGCTTCTTCTTCACGCCGGCTCGCCGCCAGACTACAATTTCGCTCCGAATTTTGAAGATCCGGAGTGGCGAGCTCAAGAGAGACGCTATGGCCCAAGAGCGACGTGGATCCTCAAGGAGCCAAGTCGGGTCATCGAGCGGCCGAGGTCGATCTAGCAGTGGCTGCATCGCCGAGTGGCCGAGGTCGAGCCGGGTGGCTCATAGCGTAGATCGAGGACGAGGTAGAGGTAGGATTAGTATAGATGCTCTGCTGAATCCCGATTTTGCTAGGGATCGCTCGCCTTTTCCCACCTCCCGGACCCTCTTCGCCCTCATGATGTACAAACCGATATGTTGAAATAAGAATTATTTTGCTTTGTGTCGACTCTTCGAGAACACTTGTCTTTAATTACCGTAACCAATAAGAAGGTAGGTCGCCCTGTTTAGGCGAAGATAGCTCGCCCTGCCGTGAAACAAAGGTAGTTTGTCTTCGCACGAAGGTATCCATCCTCGAAATAAACGAAGGTATCCGCCTCGCATTTAAGCTTCCTCGAAATAAACGAGGTAGTTCGTCTCAGAGGAAGGTATCCGTCCTCTAAATAAACGAAGATATCCGCCCTCGCACGGGGTACGGGTTTCGCTTTTGCCAAGTTTTATCGGGAGGGTGGTCCCTTATGCTGCTTTGTAGTTCGTCAGATTAAACGAAGGTAGTCTGCCTCCGTCGAGGGTATAGTTCGTCCTCCAAGAGGGTATAGTAATTTTATAAGAGTTATATGCATAAGTGACAAATGAAAACATGCAAGACAAAAATAGATAAAGAAAAGAAAAGATTTTTATCGATAAAAGATAATGGAACAAGATGACA
This sequence comes from Salvia rosmarinus, assembly GCA_036937905.1. Classification (NCBI taxonomy): domain Eukaryota; kingdom Viridiplantae; phylum Streptophyta; class Magnoliopsida; order Lamiales; family Lamiaceae; genus Salvia; species Salvia rosmarinus. Next base: position 22,633,262 of record CM072819.1, on the reverse strand, counting down.
AGACTGGACTCGACCTAACAGACTCAAAGACTAACAAGACTCAACTTTCGACACTTATGCAAAATATCTCTTCAAATGAACGATGTGCCATGTGTTGGGTATTTGCTCACCGGACAAATGGGCGAGCTTATAGCTCCTTTTCCGAGGACTTCTTCGACCCGTAAGGTCCTTCTCATGTGGCTTCCGCTTGCCGAGCTTATGGCTTTATCGACTTCATTATTTCGAGTACGAGGTCGCCCACCTGAACTGTCGGGACTTGATACGCCGGTTGTAATACCGAGCTACTTGTTGTTTGTACCGAGCTTCCTCGATGTAGGCGAGGTCTCTTTCTTCGAGCGCATCTAGATCGCCAGTAGATTTTTCCCATTTGCTTCGTGGAGAAGTGAATGCGCGCGGCTCGTATTCGATTTCAGGATCACCGCTCGGGTTCCATACGCCGATCGTAGGCGTTTCTCCGCTCGCCGTCCGAGGTGTTGTTCGTATGACCATAAGACTTATGTAAATTCTCCACCCAAAGACCCTTAGATCGATCGAGACGTGTTTTGAGACCCTTTACGATCGTCTGTTGGTGACTTCGGTCCGACCATTTGCTTGAGGATGGGCGACCGAGGTGAACTTTGTTGATCTCAAGCTCGACACCGCTCAATATCTTATCGCGAATCGCGTCCCATTATCCGAAATAAGGATACGAGGGATGCCGAATCGACATACTATGTTCTTCCGCACGGTTGAGGCGCGTTGCTTGTGATCTTTGCCAAGGGCTCACCTTCTACCCACTTCGTAGCAGTCAATCGCGACAATCGTGAATCGAGTTACCCGGTGCTTGCGTAGCGGCCTACGATGTCGATCCCCATTGCATAAATGGCCAAGGGCTTTGCATGAGGCGAGGTCGGTCTGCGGTAGCCTTGGCACGCCCCGTGAATTTGACACTTTGACACCTTTTCACAAGGTTGAGTGAGTCTTCAACATTGTCGGCCAACAGTATCCCCACCGCACGACCTTCTTCGACAAGGCTCGGGGTCCGATGTGACTTCCGCATGATCCTTCGCACTTCCCGTAGTACGTAATCAGCCTCGGTTCGACCCAAGCACCTTAGGAGAGGCTGGAGGTATGATTTTCAGAGAACTCCCCGCCCAAGACATATCGTGAAAGATTTTTTCAGATCCTCCCGCCTCGAGCTTATCATGGGCGCTCGCTTTCTCCGTGTATTCATGAATAATAGTCATCCACCAGTTTCTTCGTCTCGAGACCACGCTGACTTCGCTCATTCATTAGCATCATCTATGCTTCGGTTTTGAACTTCCTCATCAAGGGCTTGTTGACGATGAGGCCAATTTGCTTAAGATGTCACCGCCATTTTGCTCCCTCGATGCGAATTATCCGGAAGTGGGAGAAAGTTTGTTGTAGGCTTGCTTTCGAGGTATTTCTTCATCCCATCGCTTTTGCCTCGCATTTCCCCAACATGTGGCTTACGATGACTTGAGAGTCACTATGAACTTTATCGTCAGATCCAAGACTTTGAGCCAGCGAAGTCCTCGCGATCAAGGCCTTATACTCTACTGTTGTTCGATTTTGAATGAGAACCGGCGCGACGTGATCTCTTGCCATCCGGTCCATGAGCAAGATGCCACCCGCTACCTGCTTTTCCCCAAGCCCGCCAACGAGACTTACCAAAGAATCCTCCGTGTTTTCTCCACCGGTTCGGCCGCTTTATCCGACACGGACTCGGGGCTTCGGTTTCTGCCAAGTGAGCTCGACAAGAAAGTCCGCTAAGGCTTGACCTTTGATGGCTTGACGGGGCGTAAAGATATATCATGTTCGCCCAGCCAATTGCCCACTTCGCAATTCTCCCGAAGCTTCGCTTCGCCAACACTCTGCCGGGGGATGGTCAGTGAGGACTTGATGGGACGTGTATGGAAGTATGGACGAGTCTCCTTGCAGATTTACTAATGCTAGGCGAGCTTCCCGCAGGTTGATGATCGAGCTAAAACACACTCAAATTCACCGCAATCGCATTTAGGTAATCATAGCGTGGTAAGTTAACACGAGTCGCCTCTCAAGGAAAACTTAACAGGCCATTGTTCGTGTTAAGCATGTAAAGCAATTAAATCCTAAACATTCTAACACCAACGAGGGTTGAACATGCAAGAATTGAAATACGAGAAAAGATAATAATGACCCAAGCTTGGGGTTGTCAATCCCAAGCTAAACTAATAAAACGTTAAATCTAAACCAGGGTTGTCAATCCCTAGTCGAACTATGAAAGCGATAAATCGAAAGCGATAAACAAAGCAATAGCAAACATATTCTTAGGGTTCGCAAGCCCTAATCTAAGTCTACTTGTAAATGAACCATGATCGCCAATCATCCAACAAGAACAGAATAATCGAAAGCAAGAAATCATAGCAATATAAATCAACGAACAAGAAAACAATCCACTGTCACTATGGAATTGAATTCAACATAAATCATCAAATAATAATACTCTGAAATTAATTCCAATAAAGCTGAAAATCCAAGCATAAATTGATAAACAAGATTGTGCAATAAAACAGAGAGCAAGAATTAAAACTAGGATTGTATCTGTTGTTGTTGCCTGAAGAAATCCATAGTGAAAGTCGAAGGAAAGAAGACCATGGGTCATACTGGGAAGAACCAAAATTGAGAGAAAACGCCGATCCCTCCTCAACCCTAAACGCTTATTTATATTAAATGGAAGTGAGCCGGCGCTCAAAATGAACGACGCTCAAAATACATTCTCGCTTGAATATGAACGCCACCGTGGTGAACGCCGGCCGAGGAAACATTCTCCTCATTTGTGAGCCAGCTCAAAGAGAACGCGAGGAAAATAGTGAAAGCGCGAGACGGGCGCTGATGTAAGCGCCAGCTGAGCGTGGCAGATGGAGACGAGCGCACGCGGGCAAGGAGGATGCCGCACCGAAGAGGCTACGCCAGCTAGGCAAGCGCTACCGAGACGGGCGGAGACGGAATGGGTGCCGGCCTCGCCACCTGGCCGGAAAATGAGCGCTGGCGCCGGGCAGCGGGCGGGCGCCGCGAGTTGGGCGAGACGGGCGCTGGGCAAGGCGCGGGCGCTGCGGGAGTTGGGCGAGACGGGCGCTGGCAAGGCGCTGGAGTCCCAAAGATCGACGGAGGACGCGGCTATCGCTATGAGTGAAGGCGGAGCGGGCGAGGTAACGACGCTGGCGCGCGCGTGAAGGCGGAGCGGGCGAGCGCTTAAGGGAAATTGGGCACGCCGCCGACCCCGCGCTGGCGCACGGGTGCGAAGGCCATGACGTGCGCGGGCGCGCTGGCGCTCGTGCACGCACGCGCGCGACTTGACGCTTAGCCCGCTCTCTCGCGTCCGAACTCCGACGGCGATCCGCTTGCCTATGAACTCCTCGTCGAGATGTTTTCAATTATATCTGATCCTGGCATATCCAATTCATCCTATTTTCTGCCGTTTTCCTACAAAACATCGAGACGAACAAAGTTAGTCCGAATCGATAAATCTTAATCAAACCAACGGCATAAATAGAACAAACCATAGAAAATGACACGTAAAACAATACCAAGAATCATCACAAATTCATACTAAACAACTCCCCACACTTATCCATTTGCTTGTCCTCAAGCAAAGTCTCAGACTAATAAGGTTCAAAGATAACTCATGCAAAATCACTCTTAGTCCAATCAATCAAATCTCTTTGCAATTCTCCCAAACATGATGAATACATAATAAAAGTTAATGTGAAACAAATCTAAGATTGTGTAAATATCAAACAAACAGTAGGTTATTTTCGCCGCACCCAACTCTCCGTTAGGCTAATTAACTAAAATGGTTACCTTTAGCAACAAGTTTCTTTTGAGAACACAAAGAAAGTATAAACAAATTTTGGAACAATGTTCGAAGATTTAAGTCTCGATGAACTCGAGTCTCCTATCGTGGTTTCCCATGCCCATTTCTCAATTTATGAGAAGAGGCGTAATCCCATCCTCCATTTATACAATCTCAACAACATTGGAGTTTTAATTCTCCTTATTTTCTTTTTCACATATTTTTTTTTTTTTATATATTTGAAACGAGTATATAGGTAACCATCCCGTTAACACTCCCCTAGCATTAGCCGGACAAATCACATCAATAACCACCGATTTAAAATCAATTCACACAATCTTGTCAATTCACATCGCACTTTAATCACATGACATCAAGATAAACGAGAAATACATCAAGGTCCGATCAATACCACGTAGTTCAACAGACAAATCAAAATCCTAACTTATTCGTGATAGACACAAACTCAAGTCCAAACAATCTAAATAAGCACAAGGGCACGCCATTACATACAAAACAATACATCACGCCCACAAACCAAATACTATCAACTCCCCATTATTTTAATTCGAGCAATCGTCCCCAAAGGCTCAAAACATTAATAACATAAAATAAATTGATGATAGAAGACTTCGATAAAATATGGCAGGCAGGTGGTTGGAATGCGAGCGCACGACAGAGTTGGAGTGTCACGGCTTCATCTCGCTGTTGACAACTTTTCAGATCTGAGCAAAACAAACTCAACAACAAATAGATAGATCAACAAGAACAACAAAACAAGACAAAGAAAAGAAAGAAAGAAAAGCAATAAAAATCCGGGTCAACTCCCACGCAAAGATTTCGCTTAATGTCGTGAGCACGACGTGTTCCGGTCAACAACGGACTATCCATAGTCCTTCACCTGCAGGAATACCATCTCGGCCAGAACATCAGTAGCAACCTTATAAGAACAGAGGATAGTAAAGACAGCAAGTAATACATCAATTAAGCTCAAATCAAACATCCTATTTTCCAAAGTAAAATAAATAACTTCAACTCCTACAGCACAATACTTTGGTAAATTAAGATGTTGACAAATTATAGAAACTACCTCAACCTTTGTTATCATTGTGTCCTCCTCTCGATCCCAGATCCAATTGTTGAGGCAAAGGTAATCGCCTCCCGAGCGGGCTTTGTATTCGAGTATCTTCAAGTGCCCACTCTTTCTCCATCCTCTTCATCCTCCTCCACGTGCTTGGTAGTTCTATCACCTCCAGTGGGTTCTGGAGTGTCATCTATTTCATGTACCCACTCTTCCTCGCCAACCATCCCGTAACCACTTCCTCGTGGCTCGATTATGCTCATCATCCTCACGTGCCCACTGCTCTCACTTTCCACCCCTTCGTCGCAGCCGCCCTTCGTGTGCTCTCCCACCACATCTTCAATAATTAGGTCACTTTCAAGAGTAGTGACCGCCGAACTTGATCGGGTTGGTGGGAAAATCGCTCATCCGATGTCTCTTCCACCCACCTCAATACTGGGTCACTTTCAGAATTGTGACCACCGGATCTCGCCGGATTGGTTTGGAGGTTCCTCCATTGCCGCAATGCCTCTTTAAGCTGTGCTATTAACATGCCCCGCCATGCCTCCAAACGCTGAGACGAGGTGTTTGCAGATCCATTTTGTTAAGTAACATATCCATTCGCGGGTGAACGAATTCTCAAATGATGACCTCTGCGTGGCGATGCGTGCGGTGGTGAATAATACTCCGCCGCGGGTCGTACTAATCGCTGTCGTGGAGGTCGTGGTCGCCGTGGATCACACCATTCATAACCAGTTGTGGGTTCCAATATTTCGGTCGGGTTGTGGTTCCCACCATTCGAATCGGACCGGAGAGATGGGCTGTCGCTGCGGTGATGAATATTGAGGTGGAGGTGGTTGCTCCGGTATGAATATTGCGGCGGAGGTGGTTGCTCCCAATAAGGATCATAGGCATGCCGCTCATAGCTCAACGGATATTCCTCGAAAAATAAATTGGGCCTTCTTCGAAGAAGAATTCGCCTAAAACATCGAATCTTCCTCCCCCACCGCTGACCACATTCGCATCGCTGGTAACCCCGCATTAATAGACACCAACAACAAAAACAAGATTACACGCACTGTGGGGAGAAAATAACCAAATGTAAAGAAAAGAAAACAGAACAAACAACACAAACAATACGCCTAAAGTTTTCCCGCAACGGCGCCAAAATTGATCGAGCTAAAACACACTCAAATTCACCGCAATCGCACGAGGTAATCGTGGCGTGGTAAGTTAAAACGAGTCGCCTCTCAAGGAAAACTTAACAGGCCATTGTTCGTGTTATGCATGTAAAGCAATTAAATCCTAAACATTCTAACACCAACGAGGGTCGAATATGCAAGAATCGAATACGAGAAAAGATAATAATGACCTAAGCTTGGGGTTGTCAATCCCAAGCTAAACTAATAAAACGTTAAATCTAAACCAGGGGTTGTCAATCCCTAGTTGAACTATGAAAGCGATAAATCGAAAGCGATAAACAAAGCAATAGCAAACATATTCTTAGGGTTCGCAAGCCCTAATCTAAGTCTACTTGTAAACGAACCATGATCGCCAATCATCCAACAAGAACAGAATAATCGAAAGCAAGAAATCATAGCAATATAAATCAACGAACAAGAAAACAATCCATCGTCACTATGGAATTGAATTCAACATAAATCATCAAATAATAATACTCAAATTAATTCCAATAAAGCCGAAAATCCAAGCATAAATTGATAAACAAGATTGTGCAATAAAACAGAGCAAGAATTAAACTAGGATTGTATCCGTTGTTGTTGCTCAAGAAATCCATAGTGAAAGTGAAAAGGAGCAAGACCGCTGTCATACTGGGAAGAACAAAATTGAGAGAAAACGCCGACCCTCCCTCAACCCTAAACGCGCTTATTTATATTAAATGGAAGTGAGCATGCTCAAAATGAACGACGCTCAAAATACATTCTCGCTTAAATATGAACGCCACCGTGGGTGAACGCCGAGGAAACATTCGCCTCATTTGTGAGCGCCACTCAAAGAGAACGCGAGAGAAAATAGTGTGAAAGCCACCGAGACGGGCGCTGATGTAAGCGCCACCGAGCGTGGCAGATGGAGACGACGCGCGGCAAGGAGGATGCCACGAAGAGGCTGCGCGCCAGGCAAGCGCTACCGAGACGGGAGCGGAAGACGGAATGGTGCTGCCTCGCCACCCGGGCCGGAAACGAGCGCTGGCGATGGGCGGCAGCGCAGCGGCGCCATGAGTTGGGCGAGACGGCCGGGCAAGGCGCGGCGCGCTGCGGGAGTTGGGCGAGACGGCGCCGGGCAAGGCGCTGGAGTCCCAAAGATCGACGGAGGACGCGGCCGCCGCTGGAGTGAAGGCGGAGCGGGCGAGGCAACGACGCTGGCGCACGCGCGTGTAAAGGCGGAGCGGGCGAACGCGCCGGCATTGAGCGCCGGAGGAAATTGGCCACGCGCTGCCGCCGCCCAGCCTGGGTGGCCGAGTGACGCGCGCGCGGACGTGCGGTGCGGGCGCGCTGGTGCGAGAGCACGGACGTGCGGGCGCGCTGCGCTCGTCGGCACGCACGCGCGCGACTTCGACGTTGTCCGCTTCTCGCGTCCGAACTCCGATTTGCGATCCGCTTGCGCCTATGAACTTCTGTCGAGATGCTCTTCAATTATATCTGATCCTTGGCATATCCAATTCATCCTATTTTCTGCCGTTTTCCTACAAAACATCGAGACGAACGAAGTTAGTCCGAATCGATAAATCTTAATCAAACCAACGGCATAAATAGAACAAACCATAGAAAATGACACGTAAAACAATACCAAGAATCATCACAAATTCATACTAAACAGTTGATACCTTGTTTCTGGGCCTTTTAATGCTCGGCTGATGAAATATACCGGGAGCTGACGTCCTTCCTCTCGTACCAAGACTGCACTTATTGTTTCGTCCGAAGCGGCGAGGTATAGGGAAAGGACCTCTCCTTCTTTCGGAACGGACAGAGTAGGAAGTTTGGCGAGGTAGTTTTTGAGATCTTCAAAAGCGGACTTATGTGTATCATTCCAGGAGAACTCCGGAGCCTTTTTGAGTACCTTGAAGAAGGGTAGCTGCTTGTCCGCGGCCTTTGAAAGAAAGCGGCTTAGTGCGGCTATGCAGCCCGTCGCGCCCGTAATGAGTGAATGGTCTTCGCATCTTCATTTCTAGAATGGTTTGAACCTTAGACGGGTCGGCTTTTAACCCTTCTTGTGAAACCCAAAGATCCTAAGAATTTTTCGGATCGAACCGCAAACGCACTGGGGTTCAGCTTGAGGTCGACTTTTCAAGTGTCGAGGACGATCCGGAGTCGGTGACACATGCGGCTTCCTCCTTGCTTTTACTACGATGTCGCCGACGACACCTCTACATTCCGCCTATGTAGGGCTGAAATATTTTGTCTACCATTCTTTGATAGGTAGCCCCGCATTCTTAAGTCCGAATGGCATCTTCCTCGTATGCGAAGACCAAGTCCGTAATGAAGGTCGCCTTGCCGCGTCTTCGCCATCCATCAAGACTTGGTGATACCCTTTATACAAGTCTAAGAAATCAAGACTTCAACCCGACCAATGCGTCGACCTTCCGATCGATGTTGGGAAGGGATAGCAACTTTGGGCAATGTTTATTGAGGTCGGCAGAAGTCAACGCACATTCGCCATCCCTCCTCCTTTCTTCACCATCACCGGTTGGCTATCCATGTCGGATATTCGACTTCAAACAATATGCGAGCTTTTAACAATTGATTTACCTCGCCATGGATGACTTGGTTCCGCTCGTCAGAAAAATTGCTTTCACCGAATCGGTTTTGTGCTCGGATCGATGTTAAGCTTATGGGTGATGATACCGGGAGACCCCGGCCATGTCGGGCGACCAAGCAAACACGCCCCGGAATTCCCTCGTGAGTCGGATAACCTGCTCTCTCAATTCGATGCCCTAAAGCCAATCTTGACGACCTTGAGTGGCTCGCTTTGTATAGCGTGATCTCTTCCACCGGCCGCGGAGATAGGTGTCATCTCTTTTACTCCAACTCCTCGGGTTTCTTTAGTTGCTATGCCTGTGGGTGCCGGGTTGGAGCCCCGCACTCGTGAGGGCGACACTGTAGCATTCATTGGTCCGCTTCGATCTCCTGATCACGCCTACCCCCTTTGTGGGGATATTCATCGTCAGTGGTATGTTGAGCATACCGCCTTACAGCTGCTCACCAATCTCGCCCAAGATGATGTTATACGACGAGTAGGCCTTCACTACGAAGAAGTGTACCACCTTGGTGGAGCTCGTCGGAGTTTTCCCTACCGTGACAGGTAGCTCGATTATCCCTTCCGGGCGTGTCTCTTCTTGAACGAAGCTACGGAGTGGCAGCGGTGCCTGTGCGAGGCGCGCCTCCTCTACTCCTAATTTATCAAAGCATTCCTTGAAAGGATGCTTACCGACGCGCCACTGTCGATGTATACGCACTTCACCAACTTGTTTGCGACCACTGCCTGGATTACCAGCGCATCCTGGTGGGGTACTACCGCAGGTACAGGGTCGTCTTCGGAGAAGGTGATCGTCTCGTCCCTTCTGAACCTTTTGTTGGTCGGTTCGCCGACATGTGGACCTCGGGCTTCGGCTTTCAAGGAGGACTTCGTGACTCCGCGGGGGAGCCCCGTAATAGTGGAGATGACTCCGTCATATTGCGGTTCGTCGTCTCCTTCTTCGCCTCGCCGTGCTTCGCCTTCTTGTTAGGCACAATTCCCTTCTTGCTTGTTTCCTCCTTTTCCGCTTCACGAGGGGCCTCGATCGCCCAGCCGCCGGTCATGCCTTTGTATTTTCTCGTGACCCCGTCCCGTACTAACATCTCGATATCCTCCATGAGGTCTCGCACTTCTCCGTGTCGCGTCTGTAATCTTCATGGAAGGAGCAAGACTTGTCTTTTGTTCGCGCTTGACCCCCGTCATTGGTCGAGGTTTCTAACTTATCCATGTGGAGTTCAGATTTACGCCTCGCTTCGCCAAAGGAGTGTATTGAGGTCGCTCGAGGTGTTGCGCGGTCCGAGCCTCGACTCTATGGGCGACGATTCTTCCAAGGCGCCTGTCGGCCTTGCTACGGTCTCCTCGTCCTTCTTCTCTTCTTCCTTTTCGCAGGATCCGCCTTTTCTCGCCTCGCTCATTCTATCACCTCGTCGCCTTGGCGAACCGATCAACTATGCGCCATAGCTCGCGTGGCAAGACGGGGTTCATACTGACGATCTCTTTATATAAGGCCCCGGCCGGATGCCGCTCGAAGGCCGAGATGATGAGGAGGTCGTTCACGCCTCATGACCTTCGTGCTTTCTTTATTGAACCCGGTCATAAAGTCGCCGATGGACTCGCTTCGGTCTTGCCTCAAGGTAAGGAGACGTGCCAAGTCATTTTTGACTCGCTCGGAAGAACCTTCGATGGAAGGCCTTCATCGATCGCGGTAGGAACCAATGCTCCTGTGAGGTAGACCGTCGAACCACCGCGGACGCTGTCGACTAGCACTCAGGAAGAGCTTGCACATATGAATTGTGCCGAGGCGCTGATTGATCATATTGTACCGAACCGCGAGAGAAAGTTCTCGGGTCCCTTAGTCCGTCAGGGGGTGAGGCTCGCACCGATATTTTTCCGGGAGGGGTGTCGAGTATTTCGCTTGAGAACGGGTGACTATCCTCCCGCACTGCCGAAACCGCCCTCCGGAGAGTGGCGGAGTTCGCCGACCGAACTCGCTTTTGGTAGTGAGGGCTGGCCTCGCGCGGTCGCGACGTCCTTTCCCGCCGCTGCTCGTCCCTCCCGCGGGGGTTTGGGCCCCGACTTGTGCGGAGGTGCGAGCGCCATGATTGGACGCTGGGGATCCACTCGCGCGCGCCCGTGTTTAGACGAGGCTTCGACGTTTTCGGACGCGCCGACCTTGTGCTTGGCCGAGGTATTGAGGAAGCTCTCCTTGTTTTTCTCAAGAAACCCTCGACGGCGCCGCCAAGGTTTATCCGGCGAGCCGAGGTTCTCCTCGGTTGTCGCCGCGATCTCCTTCGCTGGGTATCCTCGCCTTCATGCGATGGGATTCCTTGTTCGCCGAGGCTTTGGACATGCCCTTCGGGGTCGATTCCAGGACCGGGCTTTTTCCAAGCTGAGCTCGGCGTGTCCGACCGCCGTTGTTGCTGTTGTTGCCGGCGGCGACTCTGGATGCGTGACTTCTGGTATACATCGTCGTGATTGATTCCCTGTAAATGAAAGTTGATCGAAAACACAAAATTTTCGTTCCCACAGACGGCGCCAGTGATCGATCTTGTTTTCGTAAGGGAAATAAATGCACAAGTACACCAAAGATTTACGTGGTTCGATCTATGAATAAGATCTACGTCCACGGAGAGAGAGAGAGAGAGTTTGCGTGTTGATAATATGAGGAGTGATTACAAAGAGTGTAGCTGATCTTTTCCGTCTAATCTATCCTCTATTTATATACGATTATGATAACCTAGATCTCGAATCCGAGATCTATTCTAAGATAGGATTTGAATCCTATCTCTCTTTAATTAGGATTCTTGTAGATACGACCAATCTTCTGCTTCCTACCGGTTCCCGAGCTTTCCGGACTCGATGGGCCGAGCTTCATATCGCTTATTTATGTTGGACCCGATACTTGGGCCCGGAGTTGGGCGTATCCTATCAATACTCTATTTGTTGAACATATATGGGCGCGAAACTTCAATTGTTTTGCTATAAACTTGCAATACTGTTTTGTTGGAACATATATGGAAACAAGTGGCAAACTTCAATTGTTTTGCTATACAACAAGCATTGCATGCACAAGCGCTTTTGGCATATATCCAAAGCCCATTTCTTCTCTCAAAAGTCTAGAATAGAGTGTTTGATTAAAATTAATTTTATGTTGTAAATTAGTATTTGACTTTAGAAAATTGGGCATTTAAAAAAACAATTTACGATCAAGTGTTTTTTTTTTCCCAGAGAAAGATCAAAATTAGATGATTTTGTTGAAATTCTACTTATTATCAAGAAAATATATAGCTTGGTAGAGTTTATAAAATTCAAGTCTTTAAACATTTTAACATATCTTGCGACTTCTGCAACATCTTGTAAGATGATACGTAGAGCTTCAGAACCCAATAAACACGTGTGAAAGGATTTTCAACAGTATATATCTATAGTATTAATTCCACATGCTTCGATAATTTCAAGATTTATATCTTATAGTTATCTCCGATATTATTTGAAATAAAGCATATGGACAAAGTAAAATCATGTATATATTAGGAAATATCTTAGGATAAATGATTAATTATGTAATTTTTTCAAATAATATATATTCAGTAAATATTTTTCTTAATTATTGTAAAGAAATAGTATAAAGCTTTTCTTCTGTCTGAAAAATCAAAAATCGTTTACTCCTTTTGTGGCCGGCACATCTAGCTAGTCATCTAGAACACAACCACGATCACTAATTCATAGAAATTAGGGGTGAGCATTCGGATTTCGGTTCGGATTTTTGAATAATTCGAACCGATCCGAAAATCCGAATTTTGTTAAAGAAAAAATCCGATCCGAACCGAATATCCGAAATCCAAAAATCCGAATTTATTATACAAAAATCCGAACCGAACCGAAAAATCAAAAATTTTGAAAAAACCGAAAATCCGAAACCAATTTTTGTTAATTCTTATATATATTTATATTAAATTTAAACATATTTGAATAGAATATTATTTTTATATATAAATTATATATAATTGGAATTTTTGGATTTTTTCGAATTTAAAAAATCCGATCCGATCCGAAAATCCGAAATTTTGAAAAATTGCAATCCGATCCAAAAATCCGAACCAAATTTTAAATTTTGATTTGATTCGGATCGAATATTTAGTTTTCGGATTTTTTCTCACCCTAATAGAAATGAAGAAAGACAAATATATGGGGAAGACCGAAGTATTAGTAGGAATTTGTATATTGACATATTGTTGTAACTTCACGAATAGTGCCACCGAGATTCTTGTATCGCTTCCCAGTCGCATTGGGAATGCTATCTTTTGCTAATATGATCTTATCTTCTTATGCATTTGATAAATTCAATATGAAAGTTAATGAATCCGCTAGAAAAATTACTGAATTCAAAAAATAAAATTTTTACTTCTCATGAGATTCGAACCCTGGTAAAAATTTCGAATTTTTGGATTCAATAACTTTCCCAACAGATTCATTAACTTTCATAGCAAATTTATTTTATTTATTACAAATTTTCGTAGTTTTTAATTCTCACGTTATACATAGTTTTTATATATTGTCAAGCCATGTTAATGTATATGCCGTAGTCAATGATAACAACTTCTTTGTAGGATAAAAGTATTGAGAAATAAATATACCATTAATGTAAATCTAATAAATTACTATATTTCTTATAGACATAATAAACTATATCACATTATTTCTGTTATATACATTAATCATATAAAATAGGGATATAATAGGTAAATCAAACTTTATTTATAAAGGTTTTAATAAATAAATATAGATTATCATACTTTCTTTTTACTGGCACCCTCTCTCGTTGAAAATTTATTTCTTAGCATGACGGTGACATGATGTGTCAATAATATATAAAACTGTACAAAATATTTTGAAATTAACAAAATCAAGTAACAAATAATGATATCCCTTAAATTCAAATAAAAAGCTGATTTTTTTTTTTTTATTATTATTACGTGCCGACTGAGTTAATTATGTCATTAATCAAATAAGTATTTTGAATGAAATGTCGAAATTGACCTAAGCACGTAAGAACTTTATTGTAAATTAAGAAAGTTCAAATACAATTGCTGATCAAATAAAAAATTTGGTGCAACAAAGTTATACATTTAGTGTAACAACTTTATACGTTCAATGTTGCATTTAAGACTGGTAATTTTCAACACGACACGGACACGCACGAAATTAACGGGTTAGTGTTCAGCCTTATCGTGTTCGTGTCCTTATCGTGTCGACACGATAAGGACACGATAATTTCGTGTTGTGTTCGTGTAACCCGATAATTTTTGTGTTGCATTCGTGTTCGTGTCGGATCGTGTCATTTTCGTATAATTCGATAATATTTATATATATATTTAATATTAATTTAATTATATTTTATTTTATTTTATTTATTTATTTTCTAATTTTGATTTAAATTTATTATTTCGTGTCGTGTCGTGTCAACACGAAAAAAATCTTGTCATATTCGTGACGTGTCCGTGTCAGTACATTTCGTGTCGTGTCGTGTTCGTGTCGGACGGTTCCTTAATGGGTCGTGTTCGTGTTTGGCCTTATCAGGTCGTGTCGTTATCGTGTCGACACGACAACGACCCGACACGCACGAATTGCCAACCCCAACTTGCATTCTTATTCTTACCAATATTTACATTCTTACATGATCCATCTCATATATATATATATATATATATATATATATATATATGAGATGGATCATGTAATAATGTAAATATTGGTAAAAAAAATTAGAATCCAGCATTGAACATATAAAATTGTTGCATCAAATTCAACATATAAAGTGTAGCACTGAATATATTGTTGCATCGAATTTGGTGCAACAGACGTGCAACAAATTTATACATTTAGTGTAACAACTTTATTCATTCAGTGTTGCATTCTTATTTATTACCAATATTTACATTCTTACGTGAACCACTCTCTATTAGAAAGACTGCATCATTTTTTTAATAATGTAATGATAAAGTAATTTTATGTGACCAAAAATTACATGTTTGAATTGATTGAATTATATCATCAATAAAAAAGTATTTTCAATGAAGGATCGAAATTGACCTAAATTAAGAAAGTTAAAATACATTTGCTTATTAAATAAAAACACATAAGTACTATTATTATTATTATTATTATTATTATTATTATTATTATTATTATTATTATTATTATTATTATTATTATTATTATTATTATTATTATTATATGTGAACACTCTGTATAGTATAAATATAAGGATGAATATCAACTTTGATAAATCAATATGAACGCTCAGATTCAATGTACAAATTATGATACAGATATACAAATGTGCATGTAACTAATTTATAGCACACTTAATAATAACTGCGGTGATTTCCAAATCTAATGGACATGATTTGTTCTCATTTATGTTGTATGTACATGAACTCGATTCTTATATATATATATATATATATATATATATATATATATAGGTCGGGTTCCCGTAGACCCGATCCTCGATAGATGTAGTACTCAATCTAGACCACACATTTTGAACATGTGGACGCATTGAAATTTGACATGTGCAATCCATTTTTCGCCGGGGCAAATGGGAACACATCCAATGGCTGGGTGCCCGTCCCAAGACTTGGTAGGGTGCGCGGGCAATCAATTTGGGGAGGCATAACAAAACACGATAATGCATACGTAATAACATAACAATGCATTTAAATGAACATAAATCGCATCGCGGCCCAACCGCGCCAAAAGCAGCAAGCGAGCTGATGGGCTCCGACGCCGGTGGGGCGCTTAGACGCGCCCGGTTGGTGGGATGTTGGGTTTGGGAAGAGCCACAACAAAACACAAAAAATGAATATGAAATAATATAACATTGCATTCACTGAACATAAATCGCATCACGCCCAACTAGCGCTGGGTGAGAGCAAGCGAGCGTTGGAGTGTGTTTTCAGCATGCATTAAATTCGAAACTCATATGTATTTTTGTGTTCAAGTGAATGCATTTTTGTGTTGATTTAAATGCATAGTTGAGTTCAACTCTATGCATGCTTTGTTTTCGAAATCACATAACAAATCAAATTACTAATCTACCTTTACTACCACAAATTAACGTAAAACTTTAGAAATCAGCGCGAATCTCACCACACGATTAATAGGATGGATGGATGAGATTGAGTACTACATACTATCCTGCTCGGTACTATTTGATCCTCTTATATATATATATATATATATATATATATATATATATATATATATATATATATATATATATATATATATATATAGATATAGAGATGATGGATCGGTATGAATGATTTTTTTAGAAGAAATAAGAATAAATTTAAGCCATTAATTTTAGTAAATCAATGGAAAAGATTTATTCTCATTATGCGACAACTATTACCTATATGTGCTATATATTTTTACCTGTGTTTTCTATCAAAGTTATATAAGTAAGTTAATATTTTAAGAAACAGTTTTTTTCCTTAATTTCAGCTAACTCACGACTTTTAGCTTATTTTTAGGGATTTCATGTAATCTATTATCTAAATTTTTATTTTAGATAGATTATTTTTTCAATACTTAATCTATGCAAGTTTATTTGTTATTTAAGCTAGCAAATATATATATGGAAAACGCAAGTATTGAAATCTATGCATTGAATCATACGTGTTTTTCAGTTATTGTACTGGTGGAACATTTTTGAACATTTTTAGCGTATTCGTTTTGTACATATATAGGTAAAAAAATTTATATATTCATTCATACGTACTTTTCAGTACTTATTGCACTGGTGGAACATTTTCATAGCATATTTAGTTTATTCATTTTGCACATATACTAAAATTTCATAAATTATTGCTAGTTAATTTGATTCTTTGTTTAGTACATATGTTGTTTTTATTTCTTTATTTTTGTTATGATTGAGTTTTTTTTTGCACATATACATATGTTTTGCAGCACATATTCATTAATGATATTGCATAATTGTATATGGCAAACATGCTAGTTTTAAATGCTAAACTATGTTTAAAAATGATATATGATGCATTATTTATGCTACAAATTGATGTGAAACTGGAGATGTGCAAGCATATTTTGAATCCCTACAATTAAGGGATATGGTTTCTGGACGATGAACAGTAACACCGAATGCTAAGGAATGTGGAAGATGATGATGTCATTTTTATTCTATATTTCCTATTATACCCTTATACGAATTTATAAAAAATCATTATTAAAAATTAGTTAATATATTACATTTAATCTCGACCATTGATTTGAGAAAGATGCGTGGATGTTATATATTCTTATTTTTACACTTATTTTCATTCTCACAGGAACATCCCTATATATATATATGTATAGGCCAAAATTTTTATAACCCATATACTAAGTTTTATACTCTTATTAACCCATTTCTTAAGTTACTACTCTTTTTAACCAAATGTTCAATTATAACCTCCAAAACATAATAAAACATCATGGATTCAAATGCACTGCAACTTTAATTCAAATTTTGTTATAAATGTTCATTTCTTCCTCTGTCACCGACACAACGGCTAAGCTCTCTCTCTCTCTCTCTCAACGGTTAAGCTCTCTCTCTCTCTCTATCACCGGTAAGTGCTCTCTCTCTCTCTATCACCGGCCAACCCTCCCCTCACCTTACTTCCCAGCGGCCAACCTCTCCCCCAGACCAACAGCAAGATAGAGGTCATCTTTGCTATAGTAATATGAATTACTATCCAATTCTTCATCCCTTGTCGGGTCCATTTCACGAGCAACAAGTGAGGCTGCAGCGTTGAGCGGAATGACCGAAACTAACCAGTTAGTTAGTTCTTCAACATCGGGTTGGTTGACATCTTCTCGATAGTGCTCGATTAATCAAAGATAATAGTTTGGGAAGTCCTCCTTCTTCGAATCCATCCCGCAAAATCAATAAATGTATTATTTAAAATTGATTGTTCGGGATGGTCGCCGGAGGCATCTCGAGTCGGTCTCTTCGAGATCTTCGGTCTCGTGTACATATTCTTCTTCTTCTTCGCCTTCCATCAACATCATCATTCGAATAGAGTTGTCGGCCTTGTTGTCTCCGTAGCGCACTTTGGGATTCGAAAATCAATCACCGTAAAGCATACTGGAACATCTTGTAAATATTATCCTTGCATCTCCGGATCGAATGATTGGGCTCTCCTGTTTGATCCACCGCAATATTTGTAGTGTTGTGAACTACATAAACGCGCGGATATTCTTCTGACACGCACAATCGAGCAAACAGCTCATCATTTGTTAACAATGATTTTATTATCCCACCATATCAAGATGCGGATAAATAAAATAATTGATAACTCGTGCTCAATTCATCGGGCCCGCAATACGTGATTGATATAGTACACGAGGTCGCAAAGAAAACGATCCGAATTTGGGTAATTTGTCGACACCCGCCAATATACGCATAATCACTATCAAACTCTCCACCATAATTCACAGAATGAATTTCCAATTGTCCATCTACATAAAGAAAGAATAAATAAAAATATTAAAACAAAATTGTCAATCAAAATATACGCATAAAATATAGTATATTATTCTTTGGGGTTGTCATAAATTACCTTTGATATTGAAAATGATTGAATTCTCCGTGGTTTTCCTTCAAATTCTCTCGCTCAACTTCAATTGAAAGTTTATGATATTGGAAAATGAAGTTATGAGACGTGAATGAATGAATTCGCAAATTTTATGAAGGTAAACAACAACAAATGACGGGTGTCTCGTAGAAAGTTAAAATACATTTGCTTATCAAATAAAAACACATAAGTCCTATTATTATTATTATTATTATTATTATTATTATTATTATTATTATTATTATTATCGAAATATCCTAAACTTTAAGATCATCGAATCACTTTAAACATCAAACCATTAATTTTGTATCAAAATATTTATTTTTATTAGTCCATACTATAAACCTACCGATTGAATCCCATCGGGTATTTATGGACGAGAGATATCTTCTATTATGTCTCATCGAATGAGAAGAAGATATATCTCGTCAATTTAATTTTGTATCAAAATATTTATTTTTCGAAAATGAAAAATATATCTCGTCCAATTTCGTAGGATATTTTTTATACAAAATTAATAGTTTGAGATTTAAAGTGATACTTCTCAAAGTTTATGATATTTTAATAAAATGTTAATAGTTTGGGGATCCAAATGATATTTTTTTAAGTTCAGAATATTTTTGATTAAATAGGTATAGTTTGGGATTTGATGTGATATTTGTGTTTATGTGGATATTGGCATGATTAGAAATGTGGCAAAACTTCACGTGGTAGAGATAATTAGTTAGGGCAAAGCAGAAATGGTGAGGAAATCTGACTTTGAAGCTGCAGTCTTGAGCGAGTGGAATTCCCACGTGTTTCCATTTATGGCATATAATCAGAGAACTCTTGGTGCTCAAAATAGAGAAATAAAATTAAAATTTTCTAATCATCAAACATAGCTACGTATTCCGCCTTGGGCATATGATCTAGCCTGTAAATACAGGAGATTTTGCAATAATTGTATAGATCGGGTATGTTAATTTTGTAATACAAAATAAGTACTCATTAAATTCAACATCCCTTCTAAAATGTACTCCATCACAAAATATAGAAATACACAATCAAATGTATATAGTTCCATATTTCATAATTGTATGAATAAAATGCTTAATCATCTGTTCACACATATATGTTCCTTATTTCTATTCAAAACCTAATATAACATCACTGCACTAGATATTATCCCCTCAAGACGGTTCATTTTTTCTCGGTACGGTTATTTAGGAGAATTGTATAAATTGATTAAAGTGATAAAAAGTAGATAGGTTCTACAACTTTTGAATAAATAATTATTTCCTTAAAAGGAAACATGTCATCTTGGGGTGGGACAGCCCAAAAAAAAATACATGTCCTCTTGAGTGAGACGGAGAGAATATAAACATGATATTTCATCCAATCATAGAGTAAAGACTGTCTTCATATACAAACAAGGCACTATGGCAGACAAATGTGTTGGAAAAATGTGTACAAACAGTACAGAACTTATCGGGCGTGTTACAACTCGAAACAGAAATGTAGAAGTAGGAGATCAAAACTAATAATGAACTTAAACAGAATTGAAGCTAAAATGAAACAAAACTGTAAGCTAATGCCGAGTCGAGGAGGCATCTTTCCGCAAGACAAGATACGCCCCGGTAGTGCTCTCGGTTATGGCGATCGTCTCCAAAGATAAAGCGACAATGCCTCGTGGGTGGCAGACCAAGAAACCAACGAGCTCCGCGAACTAGACGGAGGCGAGGATGAGCTTGGACACGAGCTATGTATGCGGGAGTGCTTTGAGAGAATGCTTTGGAATGCTTTTTGCAGTATGTGACTTATGCTGGGGAGACATGTCCTATTTATAGGCGTCGTCCCCCTCATGGGGAGCATGCTGGAGTCAACACCCGCATTGATGTCGGGTGTTACGAAGTTATGTCCCCCATTGAGTGCAGAGGGGTTACGCGT
This sequence comes from Salvia rosmarinus, assembly GCA_036937905.1. Classification (NCBI taxonomy): domain Eukaryota; kingdom Viridiplantae; phylum Streptophyta; class Magnoliopsida; order Lamiales; family Lamiaceae; genus Salvia; species Salvia rosmarinus. The sequence continues at coordinate 22,613,044 of CM072819.1, read as the reverse complement.
GTAGGGAAAACTGATTTTAACCCTCTCCCGAGGATCTATCTTGGATGTTTAATTCACCATACATTGATTATATTCCTAGCATGCACCTATATAATTAATTGCAACACGTAGGGGTTTTCTCGTGTTTACCTTTGAATCTGTCGAGGTGGATCGGGATGAACGGATCGAGACTCGTGCTTTGATCTTCTGGACTGTATCCCGGTTGCCCAATCTCCAATATCGAGTGGGGATAATCTATGGAGAATGCTTCGGAAAATCACCTCCTTCTCTCTAATGACTTTCGAAAATCTTCCCAAGAGCAATGGGATTTTCGAAAATATGGATAGGATAATTGAGGATTAGCTTTGATCTTATCTCTTACCTTATATTTATAATGCATTACCATAATCCCATAAGGAAAGGATCCATGCATATCCCATAAATATAATAATATCCTTATTGGATAAAGAGAATCAAATCCTTACCATAGAGAGAGAGAGGGGCGCGATTTTCCTTCCAAGCTACGGGCCTGGATGGGCCAGCCCAGGGATCAAATGCAAGGAATAAAGATGGGCCTCAAATAAATTAATTATCTTATGTTCAGCCCAGAACATAAATTAATTTATAAACATTTATTCATGCCACTAGAGAATAAATGTCGACTTACCCTTTATTACCAAGGTGAGTCGGCTTGCACTTAGACATTACGAATCCCGATTTAAGATATCGCGACGTCCATTAATTATTTATAGCATTCGATCGCTTAAAATAATTAATATCTTTAATTCCTAAGTAGTACCACTCAACCTTATTATTGTACTTGAGCTAACTCAACTGCGGGGTTTAGTACAATAAACCTTTGAGCTCCTTAAGGGACGCCATCATCCTAAACGGATACGGTGACTCGACTGAGATAACTAGCATGACATACAAGCACCGCCACCACCCAAGATGCGGAGAATATTAGGTTAGAACATATAACCCTCACCCATAACAAGTCAAAGTGATGGTCAGCAACTCATATTCACCTAATACCTTATCGAGGTTTAGATCATCGTAAGTCACCGAGATCTAGGTTCTACACGACGGTCGAGATAGAAGAACTCATCTCATCGTGATCCTTCAATACGTCGAGACGCATCAAAGATAGATAAGCAACCAAGTCAAGTCACTTCTTATCTATACCGCAGCTATACCGACAACTCGTCCTCAAGTTGTCTCGACTATGAAACTTTTATATCTCATTAAGCTTGACCAATCATACGCACTTACGTGATCTTCTACACATCGTATGATCTAACTTATATATGAGATAAGGGACACGATATATGCAATCAAGTATTTAATTCGGATAGGAGATTGTAATAGTGGTAACGAGAAACATTGTATACAAGGTCAACCAAACCGCTTTCAAGATACAAATCCAACAATCTCCCACTTATACTAAAGCAAACGTTTAGTATACAATGTGTCTCTCTACTAGCTATTACAAACAAAACCATCAATTTGCTTCTCTCACTTATACAAAAGTTTCCTTTCTAAGTGGGTGCCATCAAGCGCAATCCAAGTCCTCGAACGTGCACTTCGTAGACTTTTTGCGGCAGGCTCTTTATGAATGGATACGCTAGGTTATCCGTCATATCAATCTTTTCAATCAGCACGTCCCCTCGTCTAACGATTTCTCGTATGACATGGTACTTTCTCTCTATGTGTTTGGTCGCCTTGTGGGTCCGTGGTTCCTTCTAGTTTGCAACTGCACCTGAGTTATCACAGTAAACTATGATACTCTTGGGCAAACCAGGTACCACACCTAGTTCCATGAGGTAGTTCTTGAACCATACAACCTCCTTAGCAGCCTCCGAAGCGGCTACGTATTCGGCTTCCATGGTAGAGTCCGCAATGCATCGCTGCTTTGCACTCCGCCAGGATACGGCTCCACCTCCCAAGGTAAACACATAGCGAGGTAGAATTTTTCTCATCACGGTCGGCTTGGAAATCGAGTGCAGATAACCCAAAGGCATTAGACTATCTCGCATGGTAAACCAGCCTATAATCTCGAGTCCTTTTCGGTACTTGAGTATATGCTTTCTTCGCAATCCAATGAGCTTGTCCGAGGTTAGATCGATATCTAGCTACTATGCCACCGCATAGCGTATATCGGACCTCGTACATAGCATTGTGTACATGAGACTTCCTACGGCGAAGCGTAAGGAACTTGTCTCATTTCCTCTATCTCCTTTGCGGTCATAGGTGATCGCTCCTTAGATAAAGGAACGCCATGCCCGAAGGTAGCAATCCTTTCTTGGCGGTCCGCATACTAAAACGAGTAATCACAAGATCAATATAAGACGCCCGAGATAAGCTCAACATTTTCTCTTGCGATCTCGGTAAACCTTGATCCCAAGAATGTACGCGCATCTCCTAAGTCTTTCATTTGAAACCGATCGGATAACCAACTCTTTACGCCCCGATAACAACTTCACATTGTTGCCAACTAGAAGAATGTCATCTACATAAAGTGCAAGAAATACCACATCACCGCTGACATCTAAACGATACACACAACTCTCGCTAGGCAACCGGATAAATCCATAGGACTTTACCACCTCGTCAAAGCGTAAGTTCCGTGATCGTGAGGCTTGCTTAAGCCCATAAATGGACTTCTTAAGCTTCCATACTAGATGCTCTTCACCCTTCACCACATAACCTTCGGGTTGTCGCATATAGATGTCTTTACCTTCCTCAAGGTAACCGCTTAGAAAAGCGGTTTCACATCCATTTGCCAAACCTCAAGGTTCAAGTGGTCGCTATGGCGGAAGAATTCGATGGACTTGAGCATTGCTACAGTAAAAGGTCTCATCGAAATCGATGCCCTCAATCTGAGTGTACCCTTTCGCCACAAGCACGGCTTTAAAAGTCGAAACCTCTCCATCCGAATCTCTTCTCTTGTATACCCACTTACTACCTATGGCTTCCTTGCCATCCGGTAGAGGTGTCTTTCAGATACATCCATAGTCATTATGGACTCAATTTCTAAGTCCATAGCGGTGTGCCATGATCTTGCATCAATGTCTTGATCGCCTCACCGACGTCCATGGGTCGATTATTGCTGCTCGCTTCCGGGACTAAATTCAAGATTCACCCACGAACATAAATCACTCGGGTTGACGAACAACCCTCTCACTACGACGAGGCGCCATCGGCACAATGGCAACGGTGGGTGCAGAACGTGGTTCTCTATCTTGCACAACTTGTCGGATAGGAGCCACTTGTACGGCCAGTATCTCCAAAGGAACTCGATCCACTTCAATTTCTTGAAGTATCCGTGTCGATCCTCCCACTGACACCGACATCTCGCACCTTTGCTTAATCGGTGGTGGAATACGATCATCTTCTAATTCCTGAAGAATGATTTCAACTTTGGATTTATGGTTTGTCATATAATCCTCTTCTAAGAATCGGGCATTAGTGCTAATAATGACCTTCTGATCCTTAGGACTATAGAATAAACCACCTTTCGTCCCTCTAGGATAGCCAATAAATAGCCTTGCGTCGGATCTAGCCTCCAACTTGTCAGCCTTCTTGTTCAGCACATGTGCTGGACTGCCCCATATCCTTATGTGGCTTAAACTAGGCTTGCGCCCAAACCACAACTCGAAAGGGGTCTTTTCGATCGACTTGATGGTACTAGATTTAGCAAGTATGCACCGCTTCTAAGGCATACCCCGAATCTAAATAGACAATGCTTTGCATAACTCATCATTGATCTAACCATTTCCAAAAGAGTCCTATTTCTTCGCCCGACACACCATTTGATGTGGTGTGCCCGGTGTAGTGTCTTTGGGAGGTAATACCACACTTCACTAGATAGTCCATAAACTCGTTCTCGAGGTATCCGCCACCGCGATCGGACCGCATTGACTTGATACTTTTACCAAGCTTCGCTCCACTTCCGCCTTAAACTCTTTGAATTTCTCAAAGCATTCGCACTTGCGGTGAAGTAGGTATACATATCCGCACCTTAGTAATCGTTAATGAAAGTGACAAAATACTGCATTCTCCACGAGCTTGTGTGGACATCGGTCCACACAGTCGAATGGACTAGCTCCAACACTTCATTGGCTCTATAACCCTTCGCTTTGAAGGTCCGTCGACATCTTACCTTCTATACTGTGATTCGCAGATCGAACAGAGTAATCTGTTAGATTACCCAACGCCCATTCTTAGCTAGTCTTTGGATCCTATTTAGATTGATGTGGCCTAATCTAAGATGCCGAGAAATGTGGTGTCGTCTTCATGAAGAAAACTTTCTCTTTTAGGGTTTGTAGACGATGCAACATAGTTATAGGTATTATGTTTGGCGTAAATAGTATAAAGCAAATTATATAATGTGCCAACACGTATAACTTCGTCATTTCTTATGATAGAAACACCACTATCAAAAATAATGTAATATCCATGAATAAACAATTTCAAACAGAAACAAGGTTCCGCCGAAAATCCGGCACATATAAAATATCTTTTAAAACTAAAACTGTTGTCTCAAAACATAAAGTAACATCTCGATCGCAACGGCCTCGACTTTCGCGCGTTGCCCATGGAGATCGTTATCTCGCCATCATGCGACTCCCTTGTCCGCGGGAACCCCGCAAGGTGTAACAAACATGATCGATCGCACCGTATCTACTACCCATGAATGAGTAGAACAAGTCGCTAAACATGTTTCCGTTACTAAAGCAAATGGCGACTTGAGCCTCGAGCATAGGGAACTTGGCCTTCCAATGCCCGCCTTGCCGACTTGAAGCACTTGCCCTCTCCTTTGGCTTTTTAAGCCTCCCAAGGCGTGCATGTTCTTGCTCCCATTACTCCCACTATTTCCTCGCCTCTCGCCACCTTTGGTGCCCTTTTCTTTTTCCATTTTGCAACGGAAAATTTGGGCCCCTAGATGTGCTAGCAAGGGCATGTGCTCCTTTGCCCATAACTCCTTCCGCAGCCACGAGATCGTTAAGCAACTGACTAAGTGTATACTCGGTCTTGCTCATGATCGCATTCACGTGAAAATTCTCAAAGTCTTGGGCGGTGTGTTGAGGATGATATCGACCTTGGCTTCGCCAAATACCTCCTCCCAACCGATCAAGGCTATCCATGAGATGAGTCATGTGGGAGACATGTTCATGGACCGAACTTCCTTCTTCCATCTTACACGCCAAGATTTCTCTCATTGTGTGGAAGCGATCGTCCGATCCGATTGCCCAAACTTACTCTCGAGACTTGACCATATTTCGTCGCGTCTACCATCGATCGATGTTTGCACTGCAAGCCTTTGGACATAGTAGTCATCATATAGCATTTTGCCATATTGTTCGACTTATGCCAAAGTCCGCTGACTCGCCGCTCATTAGTCGATCGTCGATAAGGGCATCGGGTTTAGAAGCTTCGAGAACAAACATGTGTTCTTCAAATGATAAGAACATATTCCATGTTTCGCTTCCACTCGATAAAATTCGGACCGGATAAGGGATTTTGTGCGAGCATATTGATAATCGGTGTAAGAGACATATCTGAAAAGATAATGTAAACACATAAGCATACGATTGCACATAATTCGTAATAATAATATTGTTACCTTTTGATAAAACAATATTAATTGAAACCTCCAATCACCCAAGGAATTCCACATGCAAGCCACGCGTGTGGGCGCCACACATGAACCCCTCGACCAAACTAAAATATACCTTTTAGTCGCTTAATTTCAATCCATGTCAACTTATCCTTATGACAAATGAAATTAATGATTGGACCTTACTAGACCACATCACTATCGCAAGAAGGACTTCATGGAAGTTGTACTTGAGGTGATGTCTAAGCAATGACCACAATCTTAACAAAGAAAATGAATTCTTAGAATTTGCATCTCACTAGACCATACCGCTTCAATCCAAATTCCTTTGTTATCTCATTTTATATCCATCTCTAGAGAACTTATGAAAATCGCACATGCAAGCCACGCGTGTGGACGCCACACATGAAACTCCCACTTCTCAATAGATTTAAAATGTTTTATTTAGAAATCTCATCTAACAAACTTATGATAAACAGTGCAAGCAAGCCATGCGTGTAGACTCACAGTGCGTCTCACTTTGTTTAGAGATCAAAAAGTGGAGGTCTTGACATTTTAATTTTAAAAATTAATATGTCGGGTTACTTGCTTAGTCTTTTGTTTCAAAAGTTTTGTCCATGCAGATCACGTAATCCTAGCATGCTTTTCTATAGAACTCAACATGTAAAACATGCTCGCAGAATTCTAAAATATGCTTGAAAAAACGCGATAAACCTAGCATGCTTACTATGCGCATCCAATCACGAAAACATATAATATGTTTGTCGACGTAATTTAAGCATACATAGCATGCTTCGATAATTTAAACATCCACGACATGCAATGAACGATTAAAATAAAATAAACGCTCATCGTGGCCCACTCGTGGAACCCGCACTTTCCGCCTAATCTATTACATAGAATTGCAAAGCATGATCTTCATTAACTTCAAAACGGCCTCGCGTGCACGGGCACGGACCGGATTCACAAACCGGATTCGGGCCAAAATCGGTCTCGGGCCGAAAAATCGGTTCTGGCGGGTTTGGGCGGGTTGGCCCAAATGGGTGGGCCACGCGCTAGGGCACAGCCCATGCGCGCCAAAGACACCGCCGCCGCCTCACTCGCTACCGCCTCGCGTGCTCTCGCGGTCTGCCTCGCGGTCGCAAAGACGACCGCGACCCGTCGAGCACGCGCTTGTGACCATGCTCAAGGCCGCGCCCGCCCGCGCCTTGCTGCTGTCTCATGATCGACCTCGCCAAGTACACTACATTCCGAAACACATGAAATACATTAATGTACTACCTCCGAAGTACACTACATTCCGAAACTTAAGCTAGCTCTTTTATTTAATATATTATGGGGGTGTTTGGCTGAGCTCTTTAAAACAGCTTATAAGTTGTTTAAAATCTTATAAGCTCAATCAATGTATTTGATAAATTAAGTTGTTAGAGAGCTTATAAGTTTTCAAAATAAGCTCTAAGAGCTTATAAGCTCTATTAAAAAAAGCTCAAAAACCCAACTTATTTTTTAATAATCTTATAAGTTATAACAAAATTATAAAAATAATCCTGATATATTTTCTTATTACCATGTTTACCCTTGTTATCCAAATATTTTAACATCTTATAAGCTCTTAATACACCATATCTTATAAGTTGTTGGAGCTTATAAGCTTTCTAAAATAAGCTTAGCCAAACACCCTCTATACCTACTGGCTCAAAAGCTTGCAATCAAAGGGAGAGAAATTAGACATCTAATCCCCCAATTGTTAAAGCTGGCGGAATAGAGATAAATTCATAGAAAGTGAGAAACGGATAATGAAGGTGATGCTATATATAGTTTGAAGTAGGCGAGAATATCAAAATGCTTGTGAGTTTGATTTGACTAGAAATGGATCCAATTGTCTATTGATAGTCAACCTCTAGCTTTAACTCAAACAGCTCCAATTGATTTATAAATAAGGAAGAGTGGGGAATCTCAATCTCAACAGAGAAACCACCAAAGACGACGCTCGGAAAACCATGCATGCATCTATACATACATAAACATAATGGGTTGGGAGGGGGTTGTACCCCTAAGATTTTTAAAAATATTAAGTGTTTATATGTATTCTTGAATTAAAAATAATAATGTTCTTTGTTGTTGTGTGATTTTGTTTTTGTGTGATAGAAAATGCACACAAAAAATAAGTTGATTATCATTTGGTGTTAAATTTTCAAATAAAATGATGTAGTACGTCAATGAAAGTATGTTTACATCTAATTTTCATGATGTGCCAAGTATGAAGCACACGAGTTTCACTTGTATATACAAGTATTGAAATTTTTATTTTCTAATAAAAATTTGATATCCTACCATTTGAGCTTTGCGTATTGTTATATTATTCTACCATTTGATTCTTGTTTATAATGGTGTGTCATGAATTAGAAAGATTTTAATTTTATACTATCTACATGATGAGAAACCAAGTTCAAATTCAACAAAGCTTTGTGATCGCAATTTAGAAGATTGAAAATTATGAATCATTTCTAATATTATTATTATTATTATTTAGGTAGATGAAATGTTTTGTATGAATGCATATCATATTTTCGATGTTTCTTTTTCATCAGTTAATGGACCTACCCATTCAACCTCAAAGAATAGAAGAGAAATATTATGAGATTGTCTTGCTCAACTTTTTTTAATATTGTGATATAATTTAAATGGTGTTATAATTGTATTAATAACTATTATTTATCTATAATTCTAATTTAAAATTCTTCACATATATTCATAAAATCATAAGTAGTTTGACCCGTTGAGTAAAAAGTCCGAGTCTGCCATTGTGCATACATACATACTCAGTGGGGACACGTAACAACGACTCTATAATACATATAGCCCAATCTTGTTCCTCTCATTGCAGTCCAATCTGAAACCCTCCTCAACAAAAACCATATTTTCAAAAAAGAAAAGAAAAGAAAAGAGATGATGCAAATTGAAGACACCGAGAAGCAAGATGAAGGAGGTGGCTGAAATTGAGGGTGATAAGCACATCGAAGCAATAAGGCCTAATCTCGAAGCAAGATATTCTCGTGCAACTTCTGCAGCGCAAGTTCTACAGCTCGCAGCGTTGGGAGGTCACCGTAATGCTCACAAGAGAGAGGGTCTAGTGAGACACTATGAGTCGCAAAGCTGATCATGTCCAGATCTCTCGGCCTCCAACCTCACTCTCAAATTCACAAATCACCCACACCCACACCCACACCCACACCCACACCCACATATTATACAGAGGGAGCTGCTGTCTTCCACCAAGCAGCCGATGCCGTTTGGCCGGGAAGTTTCAGATTCGAACATCAACAGATCACTTGCTCCAATCCAGATATGCTTGATTTGAATCTTAAACTGTAAATTTTAAATATATGTATGTCATCCCATGTTGTAATTGTAAGACTATATACGTAGTAGCTAGGCTACTCTTTGAGTGAGGAGCCATTGTTTGTGGGGCAGAGAACTCCCCAGTGCTTCATTGCGCGAGACCATTTTTCTGCGATCATTATTATTTATCAAGTTTGTACCTACCTAAATTTGCAGTTCAATAAAATCTATGTAAACATATGCCCAAGCTTGCTTCTAAACTCACTACTTTCTACAGCCATTATATTGTCTCGATGAATTATTCTGTGTTTCTGTATGAGGATTTATTGTCCTAAAATTCTAGGAGCCTATAATGAGCTATTTTAGAAATGCAGGTGGGATAGTAGTTGTTTTTTTAACGTGTTATCCTGGTAGTAATTACTGAGTTTGTTTGAATTAAACACAATAGTAATTAGTATTATAGCCAAGAAATTAATATTATGGACATTATTTTAAGACATAGAAGTTGGCCGGCTGAAAATGATGGAACGTCAAGAAGAAAGTGATGAATGAAAACGACAACAAACCTGGCTGGATTTGAGGGCCACACCTCTCAAAATATTATTACATTCACACTCAGCTTAACTATTGCAACAACTAGATTTGATCCTGAACTTAATTTACTTATATATTCTGTACAAATTCGGAATCATGCATGCATAAATAAGAAGAATTGGGTGCTATATATGTTGCGAGTGGCATTCAATATCTACTACATGTCTTCATCAAAATCCATTTTAATTTAACCTTAATTTAACATGTGCATTAGTGTCGCAATGATAATTTAATTGTTAGTGGATCTTTTATTATATACGATTATGAAGTAAATGCACTATATTGATTATTTATTCTATGTGGAATCTTTTTCTCTATACGGTTATGAAGCAACTATCCCACACTGATTCTCTATCATACGTTAAATTTTCATGAATTTTAGATTCTTATTTTCTAAATCCTCAATCTCATATCGATTTTTTATGAGATTTCACCAAATGAAAACTATATAAAGAATACTTCTATTCTCTCAACCAAAAATTCATATTTGATTAGAAGAGTGCTTAATTAATATCATTCAAACTGCACTGTTAATTTAATTTTGTCAAATAAATAATTTATTTAAATTAAGTTAACCAAATAAATAATTTAGTTAAATAGTGTTATAAGAAAATAGTGAATTATAATAAAAATATAATAAACTAGCTAGGAATATTGAGTAAATTTACTGAATCTTTTTAGAATTCTCATAACAATTTGAACTATATAAGTTCATATATATCCAAAAAACTTATAGTGAAAGATATGTTTCAGGAAATTAATTAACATAACTAACATCCCAAGAATGTTATTATATTATATTTATAGATTTGATACAGTTAAAGTGAGTTAGTTAGTCAACATTTTCTTGGGAAAAAAAATGATTAACTTATAATATTTTCATTTGTTCATTTCACTCAATAATATTTGGATTTCATTAAGGCATTTAACCATTTATTGTAATAATTTATATTTAATCATTTAGATAATTTATAATTGTAAACGAGTTGAAGTAATTTGAGGGTATTACTATATGATTTGAGATTAGAACAGTTAGTAAAATGATTTTAAAAAATTAAATTTGTGACAAATATGATTATATAAATTATAAGTGGGTATGAACATATGTGAGCATTTTTTTTTTAATTTCTTAACAGCTACTGACATATACAGACATACTTTTTAATCTTTTGTTGTTTATTCTATTTATTTTTACTTTGTAATGTTCGTGTTGTTATTGTGACTGATAATCAATTCGTGTAACAACTTATATTTATAAGTTCGAATGAGTTTGGGTAATTAGCGAGTATTACTATATATACGAGTTTGAGACGAGCATGAATATTAAAATCACTATTTAATTAGTTTCTGGACAGAATTGTATGTATACAATACTCTAGACGGTTCGGATGATTAAACTCTAACCCCATCATTTAGGTTCACCAATATTTCAAGAAAAATTAATAATTACATAACATAATGAATTTGAATTCCAAGTTTTTTTCTATATTTATACTATTTATTATTAAAGTTTACTCTGTAATGTTTGGTTTTATTGAGATAATTAGCCAATTATTATAACAACTTATTTTAAAAACTTCAAACGAATTTGGTTAGTTTGCGAGTACGTATTATCATACAATTTTGAAACAAAAACGAGTAATTTGCAGGTACTTATACTACTAATCAAATTCATATACATCACACTATTGATCATAAACACAATATAAAACTATTATAAATTACCACATAAAATAATTTTCCATTAAAATTCAAAGAATTACACAAAAATTTATAAACTCCATAATATAACATCATAATATTACATCTTCTGACCATATTACAAGGCCGCATGCACGAGAAGCATTTTTTTAAAGATTGTTAGTATGGAATATATAATAGATGCCGACGGACAAGTCTCAAAATATGAATGCCAAAGATAAGTCTCAAAAAGGTGATTTAGAAAAGAGCAAAAAACTATTGCCCCCAAAAAGATTGAAATGTTTTCGAAATAAGACTCAAAGATAAACCGCTTAAATTATTAGGGCCCAGATAGCTTTTATCCCAACATTACTATCCTCATTCACAATCCATTACAATCTAATATTTATTTCTCTTTTATACATACATGCGAACAGGGGCGGATCAAGAAGTTGATGATAGGGTGGGCTGAAAAATAAGTACTTCGGCGTATTAAATATCATAAATGCTAAAATATTTCTAGGTTTTTATAAGTCGTCTTGCGAGATATCAATACACAAAATCCATCAATAATTAAGTTTATATCTATATTTTTAATAAAATTTCTTTCAATATAAACTCTTCTTTAGCGTAAACTTTAGGGAATCCATCAGCCAAACCACTGGCAAAACTTGGCTGCGATTGAACTTGAACTTTGACAGCTTCGAATGGGCAGAGAGCAACATCAGCAAACACTTGAGTTGATGCAGCGCTGAGGAAGAATATGACACATTTGTTTGGCTCATTTTCACGACTCGTATGAACCTTTGAGGATGTAGATAAATATGATATTCTAAAAGCATCAATATATGTCTCTCAAAACAGTAGGCACGCAATAATAAGGAGATAAAAAAAATTTAACATGGAAAATCTCTCAAAACAAAAGAGAGGAAAAAACCACGGGATTACTAAAGCTGTTTAAATCAATTATAATCAACAATGGAGCAGTACACAATCTTCTCTAGATTATATTAGAGGCATACAAAACATCATACATTCGAAAATAAGCACATCAAGATATATGGAATCAAAATCGAGCAAAGATCAAGAAAAATATCATCAGAAATTATCCTTTGTTCAGATCGATAACCCGACCTATGAATCTTCAAATCCAATCTCCACCGTCCACAACGTTCGCCCAGATGCTGTGAAACTTCTGTCCAAAAATCAAGCTAATCTAACGGTTCAATCTTTTGGAAACAGAATTTTTCTGAAGCTGCGCGCTGAAAATCCGAGAGGGGAAAAAAAAGCTACGAATTTTTCTATTTTGACTGCTCCAATTTCTCCCTTCAAAAATGGTGGCTGGTCTTTTTATTCTTATAACCTTCTCATGGGCTCATGGGTTTTTTTCATGGATCAAAAATATAAAAAAACCCAACAATAACAACTTTGTTTTAATTTTTAAATTATTTTGGACTGGGCTAATTTTAAATTGGGTTTAATATAATACATAGACGTAAGAAAAAATTTGGGGCTTGCACTGGGCTGGAGCCCGGTGTAGCTAGTACCTAGATCCGCCCATGCATGCGCATATTCAACTTATAATCCAATTCAATTTAATCATTTTTATACTCCATCAATGACACCAACTCAATTCAAAATATATTTCTATTTGCTTTACTTTTAGCTAATTACAATCCAAAATTTTACTATTATATTCAAAATGTCTAAAAAAAATCATTTTCTATTTAAATTCATAATTATAAGTAAAAAAAACACCATACACTTAAAAATAAGAGAAATTTATGAAAATGAGAGATTTTTAAATTTGTATAAACTATAACAATATTAAGTTTTATTTATTAAGAAAAAGAAGATGAAATTTGATGTAATTTTTTTTAAAAAGAAATAATTATCTAAAAATATATAATATTTAAGTTCTATCTAAATAAAATTTTAATGAACCACTTAAGTTTTGCAATGTGGCAACAAGTACATGATGACTTTTCACAATCTTATTTTGGTGCAGAGATCTGGATCATCAACTAAGCGGCATATAAATTTATTTTTCCTTTTTCACTTATTTTTTTCTTTCTAACGGGGTTGTCGGGCATGTATACGAATGGAGCGAGTTGAGCCGAACACTATTAAGTTCGAGTTCGGCTCGTTTAAATTTTAACGAGGTTAGAGTTTGGCTTAAGCTCGGTCGAGCTTTAAATATAAGTTTGAGCTCATTTCATTGTAAAACTTTTGAGCTCGCAAGCATCTCAAATTAAATTCGATAACTACTTGTTTATGAGACATATTCCAACTCGAGCTCGAACTCTGCTCGTATTTGACTTTGCTCTTTTCAAGCTCGAGCTAGAATTCTTAAATTTTATAATTTATTATTATAAGTATGATTATATTATTATTTTTTTATTAATTATCATTAAAAATATATTTTATAATTTATCATTAGTTTAATCTCTTAAATATACAAAAATAATTTTATTACTCGTTTGAGTTCGAACCATACATATATGTGAGCTCATGAGTCGGTTTGTTTTGTTTACAACCCTAGAGGTGTCATAAAAAAATTATGAATGAATATAGTTAGTGGCTACTTTCATATAACTCCAAACACCAATTCCTTTTTCTTTTTTTACCAACACAAGTTCTTTTTTTTTGTCTTTTTTCTTTTCATTTTCCTTTTTTTTTGTCCTTTTTCTTTTCATTTTCCTTTTTTCTGTCCTTTTTCTTTTCATTTTCCTTTGATGGAACATAAGTTCTTACACTCAAGGAGAAAAGCTATTAATTATACTTTGCAATATGTCACATTTTTGTAAATAAACACGTAAGGCATTTTAAAATTGTACCTAAGTGAAAATCCCACAAATACCCCATTTTGCGTGGTGGTTGTGGAAAAGTTTCGGCATTAGAAGAAAAAAAAAATTGCACAACTAAGCCAGGATGAACTTAAAATTGTAATGTTTCTTATGGTTTCATATTTATCTTATCCAAATTTGTATTTTTCTTAAAATTTAAATTATTTAAAAACGGGGATAAGAAGCCCATAATGAGTAGCATTCACATATAAATTGCCTATATTTGAATATTATTATTATTATTATTATTTTCCTGAGATTTGTTTATAAAAAATTATTTAAAATCTCCGAAGTCCCTTCTTTCACCGTTTAATCCACCCCAAACAAAAAGAATGATTTTCATGTTCAGTGGCCCATGTCAGGCCCATAATGAATTCAGTGGTTGTATGGACAAACTCGCCATTGGCCCGCCAGCTTCAACTGAAATAGTATCTACATGATAAATAGATCATTTACTTTTAAATGAAATTGATTCAATACCCCATATGCCAAGAAGCCCGATATTGATCCTAAATCTCAAATTTGAATAATAAAAAATATACCCTCGAAGTCTAAAATTATGTGGGATCATTAATTTGGTTTCACAAATGACACTATAATAACTTTTATTTATTTATTTGAGAAACGGTGGAAAATTGAACCCTAGACCTCTCTCTAATACATAAGAAATATTTCACAGCTTGATATCCCAGAAGGGATAATGATATGACATTATATACAGATGAAAAAGCTCAAATAAGTCAGTATCAAAACAAGAATATAATTTAAATTCAAAATATTAAATCATGAAACGTGACTTCAAAATTTTGAAAATTATGTGGTGTCACATATGTTAATCTGTTTTGACTGCAAGTTAATGTCATCGTGATACAAGCAATTTCCGATTGCAGTTTTTATTATTATTAATTTTTATTTTTATTTAATATTTCGTGAATACCGAACATTACATTGTGATCACATTCAACTCAAAGTTGTTGAATGAAAATTTAGAAATGCAGAGTATAAATCCATCTATTCCGGGCTGGGCCAGCCCGTCGTGATAATCAGGCTAAATGGAAGGTTCAGATCGGTCCAATTTGCCAAAAGATTTGTCGTTTATAAAAAGTATGAACAGATCCAACTTTAAAATTAATGATGGAGCCCACATGCGAAAAAGAGAATTAGGGTTTAGATCGGTCTTAAATTACAAGGTCTTAAATTACATAGCGGAAAAAGAAAACGTGAGACAAACGAATTTGAATTTGCTATCACAATTGATACACGTTTGTTTCTTCTTAGCACTACAGTATGAAATCGCTTTTTGAGCAGCTAAATTAATTATGCAGTTGGACCAATTAAATCTTTGTTTTAATTTGATGGAACAAATCAATGAAAAGAAAGAAGAAAAGTGCAACTTCTTTTGAAATTGGATAGACCCCCTCGTGCTCTGGGCCTCCCAATTTCTTCTCAAAATATTTTGTACATGCATCATGCATGTAACATCTTGAACACTTACTTGTCGGTTGCAATTGGTGATAAATAATTGGTGTTTGAGCAATTTTATTTGTACACGAAATTTCTTATTGCAAATTTTATTTTATTTTATTCTAATACTATTCGTGTTACACGTGAAGTGACGAATGAGTATATTCTTGGTGGGTGTTTCTTAGATTAGAAGAAGAAGAAACTACATTTTTTAGAGAACTTCGGTCTTTCTAGAGTTACGGACAAAAGATTTTAATATTCTCTATTCAAACATTTTATTTTTCAGATTATTTATATTTACAATTAAATTAAATAAACTTAAAACCACGAAATTAGCATAAATGGGAAAAGAAAGAAAAAGAATGAGAACTCCGACCATCAAGCTTGATATAATGAACCAAACAAGCTTTAAAGCTGAAGCATCATAGCCTTTCATACATAATACATAATACATAAAACAAGTTGACGCCTACATATAAATGGCTCTTTGATAGGATATGGCCCAACCTCGCAGGCCCAACCTCTCAGGCCCAACAGAGCTGGGCCTAACCTACTGTTGCCCTACTCGGTTACACCTAAATGACGATCCCTAAACCCTAATTATGGGTAACGGTAGTGGGGTAACGGCAGTAATCATGGATAATAATGGTGGAGATCATGGTCGGTTATGGGAGAGTTATGGTTCGCCAATCGAGGGTTCGTGGGACATGATTTACGCTTGTGTATAAATAGGAGTTAGATTGAAGGTAAAGGGTTAGCAAATTCTTGAATACTAGAATTCTTAGAGATACTTGCGTAATCAAATTATAGTAAACATCTTGAGGATCATCTCCTCCGTGGACGTAGATCTTATTCTTGATCGAACCACGTAAAAATCTCTAGTGTTCTTTCTTTGTTTCATAAATCTCTTATACTAGATTTATCATTGGCGCCCGTCTGTGGGAAACTCTTGAACAAAAAGTCATGTTTTCTACAATCTAATGGCAAGGATACGTGCAAACGCTAATCTTGTCGGCAATGTCGGTAACAACCGTGCGGAGGATGATCGGTGTTCACACAACGCCGGAAAGGGAATGCGGGCGCCACCGGTCACACACCGATGGTCACATGGAAAATGTTTCCATACACCTCGGGATCGCCGCCCAACGAAGAGGAAGACACCGACCTCGATCGGTGAGCAGGAGGTTCATCGCTCCCACGAGGTCCTCGGTCGGCGATGTCGAATTCCTCAGCGTCGACCTCAATCAATTCGAGTTTCCTCAACCGAGGACAAGCGGAGCGGGCCCTCAAGAATGCCGAAGTGGTGGTTACAGTAATCGATCGTCGCTTACTCTCCGAAACAATCAACGTTCATCGCGAGATAATGATCGCCCGATACCGAGGTTCATTCGTCCTCATACCTCCGCGAGTCGTTCTCCACCTCGGCGTGATACCTATGAAGGGCGGGAAAGAAGGAGGAAAGACGGTCGAACTCCCTCGAAGAGATGACGACGTCGTTATCGATCTCCCACTCCCGGAGAGGATGGTAACGAACTCCGGATTCGACCGGCACGGACGAATTATCTCTCTTTCGAGGAGATTTTGGATACACCTTGCGCAGCGATACAGGGCTCCGAATATTGCTGCATCGATGGCCTCGGAGATCCTTCCGACTTCCTATTTGCTATACCACTAATATGGCAAACCAAGGGATGGAAGATTTCCATATGTGCAAGGTCTTTCCCGAGGTGCTAGTATCAGCGCCGACGCGTTGGTTACTTTCACCGCAAACAGCATCCATTGCTTCAAAGACCTCATGGATCGGTTCAAATGGCGTTTTACCGTAAGATGCCACCTCAACAACCTTCGTCCGACACGCTACAATCCGCCAAGGACGGGCGAAACAATGTCTAATTTCGTCTCAGTTCATCATGGAATCTCTTAAAATAGATGAGTAACGATCTCTACATCATCAACGCATTCAAGAATGGGATCCGACCTGGAGCTCTGAATAAGGAGATCACCCGTGAACAGCCAAAGACAGCTAGTCGTCTTTGGACCCTAGTTGACAACTTTGTCAAAGGAGACGAGTCGGATCGGAAGAAAAGAGATCCGGGATGAGCGGTGATTTGAGAGAAGAAAGCCGGAGGATAGGGGCGGTCTTTGAGCAGAAGTGCGTTCGAAAGAATAAAGAAGGGACCAGTAGAATCAAGGCTGGGACCTCGACCAAACCCTGGTAATAACGATCGCCCTTTATTTAAATCCAGGGCGGAAATATTTGAGCTTCACACTGAGCTCTTCCCAAAACCTCCTCCTATGAAAGGAGGATCCAAAAAAAAGTTAACGGGAAAGTATTGTGACTACCACCAAGGTGCGGTCACGATACGTAAGATTACAAGTCCTGGGCTCACAGTTGACGAGCTTGTGAAGGAAGGGCGAAGAAATACACCGGCCGACTGCGTCGGGTAATAAAAAGCGAGAGGAAAAATGGAGTGGTAACAGCGTGGACCCGACCTCAACGGCAGCCGACACGAAGATGGCGAGGCGAAGGTCCCAATGCAATTGAGCGAGTTTACGCTATAACCGGATGCCCGGTTGGTGCGACAGGTCGTCGCTTAGAAATGAAGTTCTGAGACCGACCCCAAGAGCCAAAAAATAGCGGCTCGAGATGGAGAAAACATCGTGTTCTCCAAAGGCGACCAGTACCTAAGATCATGCCCCACCGGGATCTATTACAATTCAAGCCGTGGTGGGAAACAAGAATATACATCGGTCTACATTGACATCGGAGCGTCAGTTAGCATCATATTCAGTAGCTGCTGGATAAACTTGATGTTGGAGGAATTATACATCCGCACCTTCGATTGCGGAGCTTTACACAAGAGGCGGTTCGACCGAAGGTGTCATTACCCTTCCGATTCTTGTAGGGTGCTCCCGTGTCGGTCACTAAAGCCATTCAATTTTCTTGGTCCAGCTCCCTCTCCATATAACATTATCACAGGGAAGAGATTGGGTGTATGCAACTAGAGCCGCTCGCTCCGTATACCACCTCACCATTAAGATACCCACCCGTGGGAGTGTTAAGCATCCGGGGTGACCAAGCGGCAGCTAAAGAATGCCTCGAGTCTCAACCCGGGATGTACCCTTGCCTCGAGCCTAGCAATTCTGAGAACCTCCGGTTGCCACCTCGGGATGACTTGACCGAAAATCTTGACTATCGATGGCGATCCTTCCAAAGTTGTCAAGGTTGGTACTCGAGGTTCGATCGATATTCGTCGGCAGTCATGCGACTTCTAAGGGAATATAGGGATGTATTTGCATGGTCTCCATTGGATATGACCTGGGTCTCGCCGAGCTCATAACTCATCGTCTTAACATTGATCCGGCCACTAAACCGGTTCGGCGGAAGAAAAGAAGTTTTGCAGCGGAGCGAAGCGGTCGTAAGAGATGAGGTAACCCAACTCAGGAGGCCAAAATCATGCGAGGTTAAATACCCAACTGGATGGCTAATCCGTTGTAGTTACGCAAGCCGAGGTGGATGGCGTATGTGTGTCGACTATACCGACCTCAATAAACAACTGTCGAAAGGATCATACCCCCTCCCGACATTGACAAGAAGGTGGAAGCATTGGTCGGTCATGAGGTATTCGGTTCCTAGATTTATACAAGGATACCACCAAGTCTTGATGAGCCGGAAGGCGCCCAAAAGCAGCGTTCATTCTTGACTTGTGTCTTTGCCTATCGAAGATGCCTTTCGGTCTAAAAAGCGCTGGAGCTACCTACCAAAGAATGGTGGATGCGATCTTCAAAGATCACATAGGAGAAATTGTTGAGGTCTATGTCGATGATATAGTAGTCAAGCAAAAAGTCGAGGCTGCGCCATTGACCTCGAAACTATTCTTGACTCCTCGGTCGGCCAACCTCAAGCTCAATCCCAGTGCACATTTGTGGTGAGGACGGGTAAATTTAAGGGTGTTGGGTTTCTCGAAGGACCGAAAGCCAATCCCACCAAGGTAAAGGCGGTGCTCGACATGCAGTGCCAAAACCATTCATGAGGTCCACAAACTTACGGGTGCTGGCCGCCTCGAGGTTCTCTCCCGGCTGCGGAGAGCGGCTCCATGCTTTAAAATCTTGAGGGGCCGGACTTGGCGTGGCGGGAAGAGCACCACCTCGCCTTCACACGGTGAAGGAGTACCTCGCCGACCGCCCACCTCGATCGCCCCAAAAGGCGAACTCTCTCCTTGTGCCAGCCGCCTCGGGCGAGGCAATCGGTCTGATCTTGATGCGAGACGCAGGTCGGACGGCAGCCTTCTATCTACTTCATCACCGAGCACTCAAAGGACCGAAGACAAGTCACGCGGCCTTGAAAAGGTAGCACGCACGGTGAATGCTAGCGGCGGCTCAGACCCTACTTTCAAGCTCACTCCATCAGTCTTGACCGACCTACCCACGAGGCAAGTCTTGTCAAAACACAGATCATCTGGACGAATAGCCAGTGGGCCTCGGGCTTGGCGAGCACGATATCTCGTCTCTCACGGACCGCCATAAAAGGGCAAGCTCTCGATTTCTGGTAGAAGTCAAGTTCTCGAGCTCGGTCGATCGCTAAGATTGGATCCTCCAGCGCCTCCACCTCGGTCATCCCCCCTGCACGGAGGCGGACCCTCGCCCACCCATGGTTCTTTGGCGGATGTGCGTGGGCGGGCCTCATGCAATCGGGCGTGAGCGGGCATTCTTCTTCTCGGCCCGATAAGCGGAAGTCGCCTCGCACTCGGTTTACCTTCCCGACCACCAACAACGGTGGGTATGAAGCCCAATCTCGGACTCCGCCGCTAAGGAGCCGAGGTGGATGAGATCCAAATCTTGGCGATTCCGGTCGTCGTGAACGGTGTTAAGCAACTGAGGCCAGGAGGACCGAATGAAACAATACCTCGAAAAGCGAAGGAGATGTTGACCTCGTTCGGTGCTTGGCATCCACGAATTCCCAGGGAAAAGCAGTGGGTGGCGTCCTCGACAAGCTAGTGCGTCGTCAACAAATCCACGGTGGAGATCCGTTCGAGCATAGCGAATCCCACGTCGGCATCATCGCGAAATAGAGCCGAATGGATGTCTCCACGAGGCCTACACGGAAGGCGGCGTACTACCTCAAGATCGGCTCGAAGCGAAAAAGATGATGGCGAAATCCGAAATACCTCATACATGAGGCGCCTCTCGAAATCTTACCTTCAACCCTCACGAGGTGCCTCGGGCGGAAGAAGCCGACCACGTGCTCAATGAAATTCACCGAGGTCTGCGGAAGCCACGTCGGGTCATGAGCTCTCTCGAAGAAGGCCGAGGTCGGGATATTACCCACCCTCGTGCAAGATTCGGCCGAGCTCGTCAAAAGTGCCCGTGCGCGATTCACTCCGCGGTCGAAAAGTTGCCTCGGTGATCTAGCGACTGCGAGTCCATGGCCTTTCATGCGGTGGGGATCGATATTGTTGGTCCGTTCGACCGAGCACCGGTCGGCTTGATATTTAGTCGTAGCCATAGACTACTTCACAAAATGGGTCGAGGCCGAGCCACCGTCGAGCCTCACGGCGGGAGGATTCGGACTTTCGTGTGGAAAAATATAGTCCGCCGCTCGCATACCGCATTCTAGTCTCGGACAACGGCACCCAATTCGTTGACAAAAACTTCAGGTGGTGCGAAGAGCTTCAGATCGATCAGCGCTTCACCTCGGTCGCACACCCGCAGCGAATGGCGGCACCGAGGGTGACGAACCGCACGATCGTACAAGGATTGAAGAAGAGGTCGGATGAGCTAAAGGCGTGGGCTGAAAATCTCCTCAAGTCCTCTGGTCCCACAGACCACACCTCGGACGTCGACGGAAACCCCTTTCACCTGGTCTATGGTACCGAGGCCGTCATACCGGCCGAGATCGGTAGCCAAGTCCACGCCTCTTCACTTGATCGAGCCGGAAGCGAGGAAGACTTGCGAGCAAACCTTGACGCCTCGAAGAGAAGATGCGAGCTAGCCTTCATAAACGAAGCCAAGTATAAAGCCCGTGCGCGGTGCTACAACAAAAGGGTCAAACGTCCGCATTCCAAGTGGCGACCTCGTTCTACGCAATAATGAAGCCGAGAGGCGGGGTCTTAACAAGTTGGATCCGACATGGGAAGGCCCATACCGTGTTCACGAGAACCTTGGTAAGGGGGCTTACAAGCTATCTCACTTATCCGGTGCGCTTATCCCCCGAACATGGCATATTTCTCATTTAAGGAGGTACTTTACATAATTTTGATTTCAGACCAGCTTTATGTTAGTCTCCTTACTTGCCTTGCCGAAGTGCGTTTGTTGAATAAAATATTTATTTTTCCAATGAATGTTTCATTTCACTTCGTTTTATTCATATGCGAACATCTATTTGGATATACCGCATTTAACCTTCACGAGGGGACGCCCTCACGAAGATAAAAAATCCCACTAAGTAGGGTACTCACTAAGCGCGCGCCGCACTCGTAGATTACTCATTGAATTGAACGTCTCAGTGCAACGCATACAGACTACTCACTAGTTTGAAAGTCTACATGCATACATACAGATTACTCATTAAGTTGAAAAAATCTACATGTATAAGACATCCAAAATTGGATCTCACCAAATTATGGCAAAGTATCTGATATAAATACATTTACGACCAAGCGAAGTCCTAAGCTATGTTTATACCTCTCGAGAGGAAAACGACACTTGAAACCAGTCTAAATACATTTATACCTACATACAAAGTCCTACACTATATACGCTCATCGGGTTCCCGAGCTCCGCCTCGTGAGACTCACCGGTCGAGATAATTTTGAGCAGAAGTCCCAGTCGTCGCGATGGATACCGGAATAAACTCGTGCCTCCATCCAATCTCGAGGGTGCCCCCACCTCGGCCTGTTAGGAAGTAGTTTGCCTCGGCGCGGTGATTACGGCTGAGAATTGATCCTACATCCGAGGCCACATCTTGACCCGTGAACTGACGTCGGACCAGACTATGCCCTTGTCCCCGAGCTCTAGCCCTTCCACGTCGATTTGTAGTCCGCGCGTCCTCCCTCCGAGCCGCGGCCGTCTTCTATCGCTCATTGTCGGATGGACCCATTTGGCCGAGCACTTGACGTGATCGGTAGCCGCCCTCTTGAGCTCTTGATTATGGGATCGGCGTTGCCCATGGTAGATCTTGTGGCGGGCGAGGCATCGTCGCTTCGAGCGATCTCATACATCTGCATGTATTTTGTGATGGAGTCGAGGCGGTCTTTAAAATTTTGCTATTAGGACCTCCTCATCCTCAATACCATGCCTCCGCCAACAAGCTCGAACTCGATCGTCGGCTTGGATATCGTCGTCCCCAGTCCGTGGATGACCTTTTCGTACTCTTCATGCTCTTGAGATCAGAGCCGCTTCTGCATTGTCGGCTCAAGTTGTTCCTCACAGTGCATCAATCGTCCGTGGATCGCATCTGCGGATAAATCGCCCGAACTTGAGATGTGTAATCCTTAACTTTAGCGCCTCATTTTCAGCAGGAGGCGAGCCACCTCATGATCGACTTCATGCAATTTTGTTTCGATTCGGTTGGCGATGCGAACCGACATCCATCTTGGCAATACCGAGTCGGCTCGGCGACCGACTCCTCGATGTGTCACCTCTTCATCCTTCTCGGCGGAGCACCTCGGACTTCTTTCAGTTTTGTTAGCAGTTCATGATCCAGTCCGAAGTACTGAAGTGAAGAACACAAGAATAAGACAACAGACAAGGCGTTTTTAAAAAAGGATATGTCTATTATTATTCAAAATGGAAGTTTGTACAACACCGGATCCTATCGATTCCGGCAAATCAACCTATTACATTGGGTCCATCGACCTCGGGCTCATTAGGTGATTGCCGACCCTCCGACCTCCTCGCTGGGATTACTGCTTTCTTCCGCTTGGTTGCCGTCTGCGGAAGGGGCGCCCGAGCTTGGACACGCCGCCCGGTTTGGTCCTCAACTCGGCAAGGAAGGCAAGCTCCACGTCTTCATCTTCCTTTACCTTTGAAAGTTCGGCCTCCGCCGTCGGGAGTACGCCTGAAGACGCCAAGCATCCACCACCACGGAAAGGAGGTCGCTCCAATGATTATGCGGCGTAATTCTTGCATACCTCGGTGATCGACCTCAACCCAACCGTGTTGGGCCTTGTCAAAACTGGTCTCGGCCGCCAATTTCTCTAGGTGGGCACAGATCACTGCGGCCTCATCACCGCAGCCGGTCGGAGATGAGCGAAGAAAAACTCTCCGACTCGATCGACTGGCCGGCGAGGCCCTTAGCATAGGTCCTTGCCCGCCAAGAAGGCACTTGATCACTTGACCAGACTTCCTCTCGGCCTCGGCAGCCTCTTGGGCGCTCTCGCCTCTGCAGACCACTTCATAGATCCGGTCCTTCTTATTGAGGGCGCTCACGGCCATCTTTGCCACTTCACCGCTTGACTTCGCCTGCAAGTTCGGCGTCATACAGGCGGCGTCCAGTATGATTCACCATGACCCTCGATCTGTCGCGGTGGCTAGCCTTTCTCCATGGCCTCATATTGCGAGGCCCTCAGCGATAAGCCCGGCCATCGAGACCGCGTCACGAATACGGAACAATAAGCAACAAGTAACAACAAGCTTCTGAGGAGAAGGGTAGTGACTTATACCTTTGGGAAGGACGAGGAAACTACAAGCCGGCACCTCGGTCATGTTGGCGACCATGGACCTCGATCTCCAACGTCGGGCCGAGGCATGCGAGGTCGGTCACGGTCTTCGGGCGTCCACCACCACGGGCATGAGGTGGACTCGCTCAATCTCGCCTTCTTCCTCGCGGGCTCCCTTCGATCGGAGGAGGCGGGCGGCGGCGAGATCGGCACATTGACTTCTCTGGTTGGGTCGACCTTCACCGATTCAACATGAGAATTTCATTAGCACAAAGAAAATCAAGCGAGGGAAATAAAGATAAGAAGGTTGCCTCGCCCATTCGGACCACGACATCGGAGCTTCGACCTATAAACACTCGGCCACAGATCGTTGTGTCGTCCTCGGTATAGTTGATCGATAGGATCTCACCCATATCGTTCAACAGCTTCTCCATAGGGCCGTGGGATTAATTTTCACGTCCTTATCGACCCCAGTGCCCCACTCATATCTCGGATACCCTCGACCGCAAAAGAAGTATCTATTTTGCCATGGGATACCTTCACGGGAAGCAATTTTAAACTTTAGGCGGGTGACGGTAATATACTCCACTTATATACTTGATGCTAAAAACGCATCAAGACTTGAAAAAACCCTCGCCTATGCCATAACAGACAACCCTAGCCCCACCGTCGACCTAATAGAATTGGAGGTCATTGGCATATAGGGATCCGAAAATACTCAAAGCTAAGGAAAATGGGGCAAAAGGAAATCTAAGCCCACTATTAAGCTATCTACAAAATGGTGATGAATCCTCCTAGGGCCATCGCCCTATCGTTGGGTTTTGCAAGCACCACCATGCATCCTCCGGGATGTGGTATTTATCAACAACCACCGAAGCTCCTCCATCGTCAAGGTTGATTTCGCCCACCAATCACGAGGCCATCCCATACCGAAGACATCGGTGAAACCACAGAACTAAGTCCTATGGATTTACCTGGCGGTTATGGCATATATAATCCCTTATATTGGGGTCTTGTGACCCGAAACCCAAGTCGAACCGAGTTATCGAGTGAGAAGAGGAAAGAGAAGGTGAAGAATTCATACTTACTTTTTCGGGCGGGTTTCCGATTTCTTGACAAAGTGTGAAAGAGGAATTGGGGATTTCTAAGGTTGTATTCTCACGGATTCAAGCGTCGAAGGAGAAAATGAGCGATTGCCTCTTTTAGACCTATTTATAGGATAAATGGCGCTAAAATCTGCCGTTTCGTTTATTACACGTGCTATTTCCGGTTGGTTGTGTGAAAGGCGCGCGCGCTTTTGAGGTGCCCAACTACACTGGCGCGTATGGCGTACCTCCGAAAAATGGACCGCCAATCGATCGCGTGATGATTACTACGAGTTCGGACATCGGACTACGGCTATGTCCTAATACCAGAGGTAATTCAGGTCGGATCTTGACCTTCCTAAACGTCGGATTTCGACTTGACTAATAATTTGAGTTCGGACATGGACTACTCCCATATACCTCGGATCGGCGAAATATTCCGGTCGGATATGACCACCTCGGATCGTGTATTTGGTCGGATATAACCACCTCGGATCAGCAAAAGTATTCCAGGTCGGATATGACCACCTCGGAACAACAGAAGCATTTTAGGTCATACAGCGAATGACAAACCTTCAACGGAACTTCACGAAGCAATATTCCGCCTCGGCGAAGCCCATTCTCCGCTTCACCTCGGCAAAGCTATTCCTTGACTTTTCGGGGGCTATGATAGGATATGGCCCAACCTCGCAGCCCAACCTCTCGGGCCCAGCAGTGGGGG
This sequence comes from Salvia rosmarinus, assembly GCA_036937905.1. Lineage (NCBI taxonomy): Eukaryota > Viridiplantae > Streptophyta > Magnoliopsida > Lamiales > Lamiaceae > Salvia > Salvia rosmarinus. Next base: position 22,587,053 of record CM072819.1, on the reverse strand, counting down.
CTAACCTCTGTTGCCTACTCGGTTACACCTAAATGGCGATCCTAAACCCTAATTATGGGTAGCGGTGGTGGGGTAACAGCGATAATCATGGATAATAATGGTGGAGATCATGGTGGGTTATGGGAGAGTTATGGTTCGCCAATCGAGGGGTTCGTGGGACATGATTTACGCTTGTGTATAAATAGGAGTTAGATTGAAGGTAAAGGGTTAGCAAATTCTTGAATACTAGAATTCTTAGAGAGATACTTGTAATCAAATTATAGTAAACATCTTGAGGATCGTCTCCTCCAGTGGGCGTAGATCTTATTCTTGATCGAACCACGTAAAAATCTCTAGTGTTCTTTCTTGTTTTATAAATCTCTTATACTAGATTTATCACTCTTATTCATATCTAGCAAGGCATATATATATGTAACGATTTTGAACTCGTCGAAGCGGCGTTCGGGCTCCAACTCGGGCGAGGGGCTGAAATGGGTTGAAACAACCCGCGACTCGAGAAGCTCAACCATGGGCGCAGAGCGTAACGCACTTGGCACCTTATCTTGATTAATCGAAGCCCCTTAGACAACGCGTAGTCCATCAATTCCTCAAACGTCCGCTTCTCACCACGCGTATCTCCGGCGCCCGATCGACCCATCGGCGGCCCGACCACTGCCTGTACACGCATTGAACTCCTCCTCCATCGCCAAGCACACCGCTCCATCACCCTTCCCCCGCCGCCTCCCCAAAGCTCATAGTAGATCACGTAGTGCCCGGTGTCGTCTTCGTATCCGCGTAGCTCGTGTACTCCACCACCTCGTCTTGACTCCTCGGCAGCTCGACGCCCTCTCCACTGCGGCTGCGGCTCCGCCTCGTCCGTCTTGTCCGAATCGATGCTCGGCAGACACGTTCTTCCGCCGCACGAACCGGAACCGTGGCGCGCGTTGTGGAACCCGTGACCCGCAGGATGTCGCCCACCCGTAGCGATACTGACCCGCGTATGTCGTCACCACCAGCTCGTACTCCTTCCCACTTCCACTCCGCCAAATCCACGAGATCGGTGCCTTCTGGCTGAGTCATTCGGCAAAAACTCGAAATAGGCCATATTCGGCATGATGGTATAGGAGACCTCAACGGATCGCACATCGGCTTGATTCAGCCGAAATAGCACTCGATGGCGCGCCATAGTGCACGCCTTGACAACCCGCCGCTGTAATAATCCAAATATCGGAATATCTTCTTGCCATCGCTCGGTGGCGATCACATCGAGATATTTTGTGTTGGGCCAAATTCTTGTAACAATTCCTCCCATTGTCTTTGTCACATTCACGGGTTATAAACTCCGCGAGGTCGGGTCGGGCCGCATGATTGAACCATGCGATCGCGAAGAGATTTGTCGATGAATTTTGGGTTGGCGACCGGTTTGGATGTCACGGCGGTTGCTTCCGTTAATTTGGAAGCGTATGGCGGATGAGGCCGGGCGAAGACCGCTCCGACCGGAGGACTTGCTCGCGATCGTGAGGCCGCGAGCATTTGGGCGTACATGCTCGGGAGGAATCCTCGCAGAGGATGGCTTCATTGGGGCTGGTGTAGGCGTTGAGCGGGTCGTAGGGTCGGGTCTTGAAGATGTCGCTTTTGTAGTAGCTTGTGAGTGCGGGTCGGGCTAGTAGCCCGCCCGGAGTCTTGGTTTCGGACTTCACGAGTAGAAGTAGAGCCCTTTGCCCTTGTCCAGCCCTTTCACGTATCTGTTCCATTACCAAACATGCATTTTTCAGTAAACAAAATATTATATATATATATATATATAGAGAGAGAGAGAGAGAGTAGTTTCTAGTGTTGAAGAATACTTACTGGTTCATAACAGGCATAAGAAGACTGTATAGAAGCTGACGGCGACTCCATTCTTCTTTGATAGTTGGCATCAGCTTTCTCTCACCAGCTGAAGTTCCAGAACTGTGCAAATTAACATAAAATCAGCAAACCAAAACATAACAAATTCATTTCATCACTAACACGTGATGTGAATAACTGAAAACAAACATCTCGAAGCGGATAATAATGCATTAAAAAGCCAATTTTATTAGAATTCAATGGCTTATACCTGGTAAGGAATTCGGAGATAGGGTGAGATGATAAAATCGGAGAGCGGTCGCCATTAGAGATTCTCTGAATCAACGGCTGGATTTCTTCGTAGGTAACCATCGGAATTTTGGATTCGAACGCCTCCCGATCGGTGGCGCCGCTGAGATCGAAACCTTTGAGATATTCAGTTTCCGAATTTTGGGAGAGGATTTCGGCGAGTACGTGTTCCTGCACGGCGTATGCATTTCGCGTCATCTCTTCAATGAACTGAAGAGCCTTTGCGTGATTCAAAGTTGAGTCAGCTGCCATTTAGTTGCGGTTTGTAGAGAGAGAGGGAGGATATAAGTATATATGAGAGAAGGTAGTGAGATTGGGAAGAAGGGGAACCAACTCGATTTATACACCACGATTTGGGGGCAAAACAATGGCGTGACGTCAAGTTAGACGTCTGGTGGGACCTATGTGACGTAAGCATTCCATACGACAAAATTTAGCAGCGAGTGGGGTCAATCTGAAAACGTTGTGCAGGGTGGAGTGGAGACAGTGCGGACCCGCTGTGCACCAGCCAAAAGGAACAGGTAGGACCCACTTTGCCAGATTTTTGCCACTTCGTTTTAGAAAAGTCAAAGAAAAGAAAAGAAAGAAAAGTCAAATTAATATAGTATATCTAGTCAAATTACTATATTGTAATTCTTTCTACATAATTTCTATGTATATCTATTGCAAGATCTGTTTATAGTCGTATACAATTTTTCAAAACTAAATAATAATTCAAAATCTTATTACTTAAGCGGAATTTCTAAAGCCAAAATTCAGTGTTGATGAAATTCAGTCAAAGAAAAGAAAAGTCAAATTACCATATTGTAATTCTTCTACATAATTTTTTACATATCAGTATTCTATTACAAGATCTGTTTACAGTTAATTGTATAATCTCATTTTCTTTAATGCACGCGAAAACTAATAATAATTCAAAATCTTATTAGCCAAGCGGAACTTCTAAAGAAAATTCAGTGTTGATGAAGTTGAGTCATTATATAGTAGTATAAAACATCTATAAGTGTATTATTCATACTTTGTAACGTATTTTGTGATATATTTTCTATTGTCTTTGATAATCACAAAATTTAAGTGATTATAGATTGTTACCTTATTTATTCATTAATTATTCAATCCTAATTACAGATAAATAAATCCCAATTAAGAAATAATTAAATAATAATCAATAAATTCTAATTGTGCATCAATGATCGGATTCTGGATCATTAAATCCTAATTAACAATATCATTAACCCCCTAATTAATTCCTTCATTTTTCACTAATTGTAATTAATTAAATTAACTAAACTTTGGGCCCAAAGACATGTCTTCACCGTCTAGCTATTAAAATCGATTCCTTTCTCAATAGCTTAAACACAAAAATTCATGTCAAAACATTAGCATTTGTGGAATGTCCACACGATATTATTTACATTGAAAAAATATCGTTTATAAGTGTCAATTTTGTACCAAACGTCCTCATACGATTCCACCTCTAGCTTAAATCTCAATATACTCAAGTTCACAATAAAAATACGAGGTACACTACTATGCAGATGTTTGCATCAGACACACTATTTAATTAAGTCCTAAGTATGAATTGATTTTTAAATTCCAATTAAAATTTGAATTGAAGTCTAATTTTCACTATTTAAGAGTTGTGGACGTCGGCTCCCAAAATTTTGTCATATAATACAACTGCTACATGAAATATATACCACAATGATCTCAACACAAACTATTCGGATATGTTAACGTCAAGTCACTGGAAGCGAATTAGAGGGTGTTTAATTAGAACTATAAGCTCATCAAAATAATTTAAAAGCTTTTGGAAAAATAAGTTCTCTAATTTCAATTTATTTTTTCATAAACTTATAAACACAATGATTTTATCAAAATAACATTCTTATAATTCGTTGTTTTCAACATATACCCCATATCAACTTCATATCTCCTCATTAATTTGTCTCTTTCTAACTCACGATTCTCTACGACTTAAGTTCAATTATATAAATATTTTAATAACTTATAAACTCTTAAAACATTATATCTAGCTTTGAAAATATCTTATAAATTATTGGAGCTTATAAGCACTCTAAAATAAGCTTAACCAAACACCCTCAAGGACCGCAGAAGATAACTTTTTAAAGTTGCTACAAAGTAAAATTTACATAAACCATTATAATTTTAAGGACTAAACCAATTTTTGTAATTAAATTACCAAGTTAAAAGAGCTTGAGTTTTATTACAAAACAATTATAGAAAACATAATCCCTTATCTACAACAGTAACATGCAGTCGGCGGCGGAGACAAATTCTGTACGACGCCATATCATGGTCGGATGCAAAATAAATAAAATTAGCGAATGCATGTATATCCCAAATAAATAAAACTGTATGGCGACGACGCAGTAGACCAGTTTGATTTTATTTAAGAGAGGTAAAATACATGATTGGTGGTCAACATATATAATTATGTTAAAAGTCATGAATATTTATTTTCATTTGTCTTACGATTAATAGTTGCTTACGTGGGTGTTGTTTGATCTCAATTTTACATCAAATTGTAGAATATTACAGCTTGAGAACGCATGTAAACAAGTTGATTTAAGTCTAATATAACTTGTGTTACATGCTGATTTAAGTCTAATATAACTTGTGTTTGGTTCAATGCTAGTTATTAATAACCAGTGTATTGACAACCAATTACAGATACAAGTTCAAAATATAATCACAAATTTAATGGAAATGTATTGACAACCAATTACAGATATTAATAACCAGTGTATTGACAGCCAAATACAAATTTAAATAACGTCGTGTTCAAATTTTCTTCATGCTTAAAGGAAATAGTTTAAATTCGAAAAACTGAGTGAATAATGCAGAAAACCGGATAACAACTTCAATTGCCCAATTTCAAAGAAAACCCATAATCTGAATATTGACAATGATGTTATACTAGAAAATTACTTAAATTAAAAGCAAAATTAGCATATTTGACAAACGTCGTAATAATACACGCAATTACTTAGGGGTGTTTGGCTAAGCTTATTTTAGAGAGCTTATAAGCTCAGGGAGCTTATAAGATGTTTCAAAACTTATAAGAGGTAATATTCCAAGAGCTTATAAGTTGTTAAAGTGTTTGAATAATTGATCTTATAAGCTAAAGAAAGAATCGTGAGTTAAAGAGAAAATCATAGTTAGAGATAAAATCGACGAGAGGTAAAGTTGATAGTATATGTGTGAAAATAACAAACTATAATAATGTTATTTTGATAAATTCATAGTTACTTATATGTTTATGAAAAAATAAGTTAGGGTTGACCAACTTATTTTTAAGGGAGTTATAATTTGTTGAGCTTATTTTCACGACTTATAATGTTGTTTAGGAGCTTATTTTGCTAAACACTTTGCAACGACATAAACTCCTAAACGACTTATAAGGCTGTTTTAAAACTTATAAGCTCACCCAAACACCCTCTTAATTTCTTGCTCGAACCAAACACGTATATATTTTGACGAACAGTAATCTTGGACTTCTCTTATCTAAATTCCAGTCAATCAAGTAGGTAATTATGAGTTTTATTTTTGCACGGAAAATCGTTGCTTCATAGGTTGACATATGATACAAAGACTATAAACAATAATTGGACAGGATAAGGGTTTGTTTCATTTTATCAGTGATATTTAGGGAGTAAATGTGTCTGGAAATATTATGGATTGTGGGATTGTAAGTAAACAGAAAAAATAAATAAAAATCAAGGGTCATGTTTGCAGATAATCAATATATATAGAGAGGATGGATCACGTAGGAATGAAATTATTTGTAAGAAATAAGAATAAATCTAAGCCATTGATTTTAGTAAATCAATGAATAATATTAATTTGTGTTTTGCTACAATACAATATTATATATGCTATACTATAATCTCACGGGATTTATTTAAAGTTATATGTTTCTTATTTTAGATAGATTTTTGTTGTTGCATGGATATAATAAATTCGTAGCATTTGTTATACAACAGTAAATTGTGTTGCGTGATGTGCAATATGTGCCACATATTTATTAGATATGTACATTGTTTGTATTATATATGTGCTACAGAAAATGTGAGTAGTGCAACAATAAATTATGATACATGATGTGTAATGTGTACCATATATTTATTAAATATGTTCTATAAAATGGTTAGTTTGTATAATATTATATTGAGCAGATTATAAAATTCTTACTTTTTCGGCAAGTGGCGAGATTATCAGGAAGTGACAAGAATATTTACGTCTGTTGTGGCAAAGAAAATAATGATTTAAATACCAAATTTACCTTTATTCGAATTATTTAATAAAAATAAATCATTAACTAAATTTCCTTCAATCTGAATCGTCGATATATACTAGATATGTGGATATAATATATTCTTATTTCTTACACTTATAGGCATTATCACCAAACCCATCCCTAAACAAATACTCCTCAAATCCCCATATTTCTTCATAGTTTTCCTTTTTGGGACGTCCCCCAATTTCCTTCCTATCTATTTATGAAAACTATCTTTCCAACTTTACCCTCAATAATATTCTTTATTTTCACCTTTTACCACCTATGGCCCACCACTATTTCTCTTTTCTACCATCAACAACCTATTTATTTACACCTTTTACCACTTATGACCCACCACTAACTAATTTAATATTACATTAATGTGGAACCCCTATTCTACTCACAATACACTCAACAACTTTTATTAAAATCCGCACCAATATGGGGGACGGAGGGAGTATATAACTTTTGAATAATAGGTGAGCTGTCACGGAGGTGCTGTGATAAGTTTAGACATATTGTTTTTATATTATCAATTAATCTTTACCATATTAAAATGGCAATAACAAGACGTAAGATATCTAAAATATTGAACTACTTTAACTAAACCTTTTCCAGAAAAACTGCCCAAAAACACATTTAATGGGTTCTAATTCAAGAAAAAATTGGATAGGACTAATGACATGGACCACTTGTGCTCCGATGATTTTGTTACAAGAATTTTGTTTGAGTTATTTTGTTACAATAAATTAATTATATGCTATCCATCACATGTTTGAATCAAAGTTCGTATATCTTATTCAATCGCTACACTTATATACTTTTACTTAAAACACATATTATGGAAGTTACGGTAGAATACAAATTAACACTAAATTATTTAGACTCGTGTGATTATGGAGAGAAGCTTCTTCTGTAGATCCTACCATAATTTTCCACACCAATTATCTAAGTGTTAATTTCACTCATCCATTATTTTCTTCATACTTTCTACTACAGGACAAGATTTTTTTGATGATACTTGATCGATCTTGTTTTCGTAAGGAAATAAATGCACAAGTACACCAAAGATTTACGTGGTTCGATATATTAATAAGATCTCGTCCACGGAGAGAGAGAGAGAGTTTGCGTGTTGATAATATGAGGAGTGATTACAAAGGTGTAGTGATCTTTTCCGTCTAATCTATCCTCTGTTTATACGATTATGATAACCTAGATCTCGAATCCGAGATCTATTCTAAGATATGATTTGAATCCTATCTCATCTTTAATTAGGATTCTTGTAGATATGACCAATCTTACGTTCTCTTGGTTCGAGCTTTCTTGGGCGGACTCGTATGGGCGAGCTTCATATCGAGCTTATTTATGTTGGGCACGATGCTTGGGCTGGGAGTTGGGTCGTATCCTATCATATCCCCCCCAAAAGGCGTGGCGGGTCGATGGGTTTGGGGATATTTGCGAAGATGTGTCGTGGCGGAGTGGAGTATGGTCGATCTAGCGGTTATCCTTGTATCTTGACTTCGTATTTTGTCGGCTTGACTTGATTAGGCTTTGCGCCGATGTCTTTGGATGGACTTCACTTGACGAGGCTTTATGCGGAGGTCTTTGGCTGACTTCGCCTGTCGAGGCATTATGCCGAGGTGTTTGGGTCGGCTCGCCGACGGCGAGGCTTTATCTGAAGGTCTTTGGTAGGCATCGCTGACGAGTGTTATGCCGAGGTCTTTGGTAACCGCTGACGAGGCATTTGCCGAGGTGTTTGGGTCGGCTTCGCAGCGGGCTTTATGCAGGGACTTTGGTAACCGCTGACGGCGTTATGCGAGGTCTTTGGCCGGCTTCGCGACGAGGCGTTATGACGAGGTCTTTGGTAGCCGCTGACGAGGCATTTGCCGAGTGTTTGGGTCAACCGCTTTACGAGTGAAGCCGAGGCGAACAGCAGGATGCCTCATAGCATTTAATCGCATTTAATGTAGCGGTTGGATTCCCAATAAAGCGCATATTGGGAGAATAACTTCCGTGATACGCCTTTTCGCCTATCACTTGTACATTTCAATATTCAAAAAAATTCTGAAACTTCTTGTGTTCCAAAAATTTCTCTGTCGCCATTATCGTCCTCATGAGTTTCGATGCTATCTTCCTCGAATCTTAAAACCCGATGAAGTTATGGCTTCCTCATCTTCGTCACCTTCTTACGATTCTCATGGCCCCGAGCCGTATTGTGTCAATGTGTCTGCCGGATTCTCCGTGGATTTTGAAGTTATCGTCTTGGTTCCCCAAGCTACCTTGTGTAGATTAGATTTTCCGCCTTTCTATGATTTAGGTAAAGTTTCTTCGTTTCCTTCCATTCGACAACCCGTGATATTAGAGCTTGCCTCAAATTTTTGTTCGAAATCCGTTGGGTTAATTGCCCTCGTCAAATCAGGATAGGGCTAGCCTCCTCCGCGGATTTGTAACGATATCTGAGACGACCTTAAGTGCCGTCTTAGTCTTCCTTATCCTTCCGTGTTTGTTGAGTTACAACACTTTTCGCTATCCCCTTCGCCCAATTAACACGAACTCTTTTCGTCACTGACGGGCCTTGGTGTATATGCGTATAGACATAGCGCCCGTTGAGTCTAGGGCTCGTCCTTAGATTTTTAGCCTTAAATTTAGTGCGGGGTGGTATTACTTAGCACCCGTCGTAAATTAAGATAAAGGCAGTCGAAGATATCAAGCGGCGGAAGAAGTACTTACGCGGTTTGAAACTCTATGAATTCGCTTGGGCGTGATAGATTGGTCGATGTAGCCGTTGGAGATTGCTTGGCGATGTGGAGCGTGTCTGGGCGGGGTTGGCACAGTCGTGAAGTCTTCTCGAGGCCGAACTAGCGGTCTGCGGTGAGCCCCTATGACCTCTACTTCTTTGAGATGAGCCGGCGGTGAGGCCACACTTAGCTTTAGTGTCGAATATTTTTGTGTTGCCTCTGTATTGACTTGATATGTGTTATTTACGTAGTGGAATTCGTCTCCTCAAGGAAGAGAAAGGGTCGGTCCGAGGCCGAGCAATCCAGAAGGCGCGAAGACTACGCCGAGGTAACCTCGAGGAGGTGAAAAGAGTGCGACCTCGCCTCGGCCTTTCGGTAAGCGTCGTCGCCTCAGCCAGGCGTCGTCACCTCGGGAGAAGCATTAAATCGCCTCCGCACCTCCCGCTCCGGAAAGAAGCGTCGTCCTCCTGCCGACGACGGCGATGATTGCGATCCTCGGTACCCAAGTCGCACGTCCGTCTTTCCCGGGTAATGCATTGTGTTGTCTTTTTTTTTTTTTCGAGCCGTATTGAGGCTTTGCTTGCGTTGTTAGCTTTATAACGGGGACCGGGGCGTGAAGGTCAATTGATAGCGGCGTCAGAGCTTGTTGTTGGGCATTTAAATGATGCCGTGGCTCATTTCGAGCACTTGGCTCGCTCGCCCGCGTTGGAGGAAAGACCCTTCTTGTGGCGGGGCGATCGAAGCGAGAAGGCTCGGGTTGTGGCGGGAGGAGGCCACGGCCTTGGTCGTGGTGGAGAAGGTCAAGGCTGGGATTGAGGCTGCAGGCGGGCGTCGGTCGAGATAACTTTTGAAGGCGGCGGCCGGCCGGCGTGAGCGGATTGAAGGCGAGTGGGCGGCGGTGAGGAAACCGAGCGGGGCTTGCGGGGAGCTTCTCGTGCTTACAGAAACTTTTTGTCTCGGAAGTTTTCGGGCTAGCGAACAAGATGGCCGGCTGGCGAATAAGAGGCGGTGTCGATACTCGGATGGCGTCTCGATGACTATCGACTTAGATAAGCATAAGTATGGATACGGTGGTGGAGGCGGCGGCTGCAGTGCGGTCTTATGTTGGTCTCCTCATTGGCGATGCAGAAGAGCCTGCCCGAGTCGTTCGAGTCGGCCTCGTCCTCGACTCTGTTGACCGCTGAGTCGTCGTGCTTGCTCGGTGGACCGAGATCCCTCTCAAAGCTATCATGGCTGACGACTAAGGGCCGGAGGCCGAGGTGGCTCCGTTGAAGCTTATAAGGAGGCGAGTGTGTCGGCGAAGTTCGAGAGGAGGCAGTGTAGCGATCGCTGAGGTGAGGCGCGGGATTGGCATGAGGAGATGCAGCTCGGAGATGATGGCGGGGTCGATTGATCCTTGTAATTTTTTTTTGTGTACTCGAGCACGATATTACGCCGCGAGGCCTTAATAAAATTTGCTTTTCCTTGAAGAGACTTGCCTTTCTTGTTTTCTCTTTGTCGGTCTTCTCACGAAATGCGATGCTTCCCTTGGTTCGTCGAGCGAAGCTTTTACGCGGGCTCTTGAATCGAAGAGATCGAACTCCTCCATTTGAGGAACAGCTGACCATGTCGGCGGAGGCGTCTGAAGCTTAGGGCTGCCCAGGAGGCTGTGCGAGCTTGAGCTCGCCTCTTGGAGTTGGAGGAGAGTGTGAGATTGCGAGGAGGAGGCTAGAGCGATGGTGAAGAGCACTCGAGTCTGAGTCGTTCACCAGTGGTGGGATGACCATTCACGAGTCGAGCTAAGGTTATTGAGGCCGGCATTGTTATCGGTTAATCTGGAATCGAACCGAAACCGTGCCATGTTCGGTTAACCGTATACCGCATATTCGGTTTGCGGTTCGGTTTGTGGTATAATATTTTAATTTTTTTCGGTTTTCGATTAACCGATAACCGAATAGTTATTAACCGAAAAACCGAAAATCTTTTCTATTTTATTAATTATTTTAATTTTTTATAAATCTGTAAAAATAATTACTAATATTAATTAAAGTTAAACCCTATTACTCTAATGTATCAAATTACTCTAATGTATCAAATTATCATTGCATGAACATGATAGTTTGTTGATGGATTGATGTTGATTGCTTTGATTTATTTTGAATTATTGATGAATATTGGATGAATTTTTTATGGACATTAAAATTTGAAAAGTTTACACATCTGATTGCAAAGTTGTATCTTATGACATGTCGTTTCTTATAAATTCATGTAATCTCCAAGCAATTTTTCGATTTTTCGGTTAACCGAAAACCGAATCGCACTAACCGATGCGGTTTTTGGTTAACCGAACTTAATAAACGGTTCGGTTTCGGTTATTAAATTTATGAAAATTTCGGTTCGATTAACCGAAAATATCGGTGCGGTTAACCGAACCCGAACCGTTTCCCACCCCTACGTAAGATATCTAAAATATTGAACTACTTTAAGTCTTTAACTGAACCGTTTCCAGAAAAACTGACCAAAAACACATTTAATGGGTTCCAATTCAAGAAAAAATTGGATAGGACTAATGACATGGGCCACTTGTGCTCCGATGATTTTGTTACAAGAATTTTGTTTTAGAGTTATTTTGTTACAATAAATTAATTATATGCTATAACATCACACGTTTGAATCAAAGTTCGTATATCTTATTCAATCGCTACACTTATATACTTTTACTTAAAACACATATTATGGAAGTTACGGTAGAATACAAATTTACAATAAATTATTTAGACTCGTGTGATTATGGAGAGAAGCTTCTTCTGTAGATCCTACCATAATTTTCCACACCAATTATCTAAGTGTTAATTTCACTCAATACATTATTTTCTTCATACTTTCTACTATAGGACAAGAATTTTTTGATGATACTCTATTTGTTGGAACATATATGGGAAACAAGTGGCGCAAACTTCAATGTTTTGCTATACAACAAGACAGATTGCATGCACAAGCAGTTTTTGGCATATATCCAAAGCCCATTTCTTCTCTCAAAAGTCTAGAATAGAGTGTTTGATTAAAATTAATTTTATGTAGTAAATTAGTATTTGACTTTAGAAAATTGGGCATTTAAAAAAACAATTTACGATCAAGTGTTTTTTTTTTCCAAGAGCAAGATCAAAATTAGATGGTTTCGTTGAAATTCTACTTATTATCAAGAAAATATATAGCTTGGTAGAGTTTATAAAATTCAAGTCTTTAAACATTTTAACATATCTTGCGACTTATGCAACATCTTGTAAGATGATACGTAGAGCTTCAGAACTCAGTAAACACGTGTGAAAGGATTTTCAACAGTATATATCTAAAGTATTAATTCCATATGCTTCGATAATTTCAAGATTTATATCTTATAGGTATCTCCGATATTATTTGAAATAAAGCATATGGACAGAGTAAAATCATGTATTTATTAGACAATATCTTAGGATAAATGATTAATTATGTAATTTCTTCAAATAAAATATATTCAGTAAATATTTTTCTATTATTGTAAAGAAATAGTATAAAGCCTTTCTTCTGTCTGAAAAATCAAAAAATCGTTTACTCCTTTTGTGGCACATCTAGCTAGTAATCTAGAACACAACCACGATCACTAATTCATAGAAATGAAGAAAGACAAATATATGGGGAAAGATTTTTTTTAATTATTATTACGTGCCGCTGAGTTAATTATATCATTAATCAAATAAGTATTTTGAATGAAATGTCGAAATTGAACTAAGCACGTAAGCACTTTATTGTAAATTAAGAAAGTTCAAATACAATTGCAGGTCAAAGAAAAAATTTGGTGAAACAAAGTTATACATTTAGTGCAACAACTTTATACATTCAATGCTGCAATCTTATCCTTACCAATATTAACATTCTTACATGATTCATCCCCTATATATATATATATATATATATATATATTAAAAAGGGGATAGATCATGTAAGAATGTTGATCGATCTTAATTTCGTTAGGGAATTAAATACGCAATGAACACAGAGAATTAACGTGGTTCGATCTTAAAAATAGATCTACGTCCACGGAGCAGGAGAGAGTATATGTGTATTGAGTATGTAAGAAGCGATTACAAATAGTGTAGATGATGTAGCTCCCATTTTTCTTCTATTCTAGCCTATATTTATATATCATCAAGTTGAGTTCGACTCTGATTCAAATTGAGTTTGACTCTAATACAAATAGAGTTTGACTCTAATACAAAGTCTTCTCTCATAAGTATTCTTTTAGATATGCATCCGAATCTTCTACGTCTCCAATTGCGATTAGAGTTGTAGTTGGTCGAGGAGTCTTCTTGGGCCGACTCACATGGGCCGAGCTTAATGTCGGGGCACATTTATATTGGGCCCGATGCTTGGGCCTAGTAGTTGGGCGTATCCTATCATATCTCCCCCAAAAAAAGGCGTAGAAGTGAGGTCGTGATGGAGGGGAACGGTGGTTGACGCCGCCGCCGCAATCGTAGTCAGGCGAGGTGGGCGCGCATCTGATCTGCCGAAGTTGAATGTCGCCGCTCGTCCCCGCCGAGGCGTTCGCAAGTCGTATGTCGCTGGCCGGCTGTCGAGGCGTTCGCCGAAGTCGTATGTCGCTTGGCCCGGCCCGCCGAGGCGTTCGCCAAGTCGTATGTCACTGGCTTTGCCTGCCGAGGTCGAGGCCGAGGCTAAGGCTCGGGATGAGGCGAAGAAGGAGGCCGCGGCGGCCCGAGGTGGCGAGGCCGAGGTCGGCCGACGGAGGCCGAGGCGGAGGCGCCATGTATCGGGAGGCCGAGGCGGCGGCGCCGGGCGGCGGAGGCGAGGCGAGGTCGACCTCGGAGGGTCGAGGCGGCGGCGGGCCGAGGTCGGCTGCGGTAGTTCGTCCTCGTATTTAAACGAAGGTAATTCATCCTCGAAATTATCGAAGGTAGTTCGTCCTCGTATTAAATGAAGGTAATTCATCCTCGAAATAAACGAAGGTATGAGTTCCTTATTTGGCAAGAAATATCGCTAGGGGTGGTCCCCTCGTCCTCGTATTAAACGAAGATAATTCATCCTCGAAATAAACGAAGGTATAGGTTCCTTATTTGGCAAGAAATATCGCTGGGGGTGGTCCCCTCGTCCTCGTATTAAACGAAGGTAATTCATCCTCGAAATAAATGAAGGTATGGGTTCCTTATTTGGCAAGTTTTATCACTAGGGGTGGTCCCTCACGCTTTAGATCTCCTCCTGGGGTATAGTTCGATCCTCAGAAGAGGTATAGTTCGTCCTCCGAAGAGGGTATAGTTCGTCCTCCGAAGAGGGTATTGTTCATCCTCCGTAGAGGGTATTTATCATCCTCCGTAGAGGGTATTGTTCATCCTCCGTAGAGGGTATTGTATATTGGGGGAGATGTAATATGCATAAGTGACAAATGAAATATGCAAGACTCAACTCCGAAGTACGTAAAGAAAAAGATTTTATTAATGAAAAACGACGTAACAAACGAAAAGTACCTCAACTCCAAAGTACGAGGTCTCCTACTTGGAATTGTCGGGATTTGGCACGCTGGTTATAATACTGAGCTACTTTGTACCGAGCTTCTCTAATATAGGCGAGGTCTCCCTTCTCTTAGATTTACATCCGGGATTACGCCTCGGTTTCTTCGATCATCCTCTTTCTTCTTTACATCGGAGGTTCCACCTTGTCGACTTCACGCTTTCTCCGTCCGCTTGCCCGCGCTTGGCGAACCGATCGCTATCGCCACAGCTCCGACGCAGCGATCTGGGCTCGTGACGATCTCCTTGTATAGGGCCCCAGGTAAGATGCCGTTTTGAAAAGCCGAGATAATGAGGAGGTCGTCTACATCCTCGACTTTTAGGCTCTCCTTATTGAACCTCGTCATGAAGTCGCTGATGGACTCAACTCGGCCTTGCCTTACAGTGAGGAGATGAGCCGATGTGGTTTTGGACTCGACTTTTTGGAAGAACCTTCGATGAAAGGCTTCCATTAGATCTCGGTAAGATCCAATGCTGCCGGGAGGTAAACTATCGAACCATCGGCGGGCGTTGTCGATCAGTAGCTCCGGGAACAGCTTGCACATGTGGATAGTGTTGAGACGTTGATTGATCATGTTGTACTGGAACTGAGAGAGGAAGTTTTGTGGATCCCGTAGTCCGTCATAAGGGGGGCGATACTCGGCACCCTATACTTGTCCGGGAGAGGAGTGTCGAGTATCTCGTTGGAGAAAGGTGTAATGATTTTCCCGTATCCATCGAATCCGCCTCCTGGAGAGCGATGAGGAGTTCGTCGACCGAACTCGTTTTGGTGGTGGGGATCGACCTCGCGGTGATCACGACGTCCTGTCTCGCGCTGCTCATCCCTTGCACGGTTGGTTTGGGCCCCAACCCATGTAGAGGTATGAGCGCCTATCATCCGGAGGCTGGGGGGATTCACCTCGCTGTGCCGCTTCGTATTTTGACGAGGCTTCGGCGTCCTTGTCTCCGTGATGATGCCGAACTTGTTCTCGGCTAAGGTACTGGAGGAAGCTCTCCTTGTTCTTTTCGAGGAACCCTTTAACTGCTTCGTCCAGGTTTAACTGTGGTGCTAGGGGTTCCTCACGGTTGCTGTTGCGACCTCTCTCGCTACGGTACTCTTCTTCTTCATGCAGGATGGGATGGCTTTGCTCGTCGAGACTTTGGACATGCCGCCGGGTCGTATCTCGACCGGGCTTTTCCCAAGCCGAGCTCGTGCGCCCTACCGCCGTTGTTCTTTGTTGTTACCGGCAGCTGCTCGGATGTAAGACTTCTTGTATTCATCGTCGTGATTGATTCCCTGTAAACAAAGGTTGATCGAAAACACAGAATTTCGTTTCCCACAGACGGCGCCAGTGATCGATCTTAATTTCGTTAGGGAATTAAATACGCAATGAACACAGAGAATTAACGTGGTTCGATCTTTAAAATAGATCTACGTCCACGAGCAAGAGAGAGTATATGTGTATTGAATGTGTAAGAAGCGATTACAAAGAGTGTAGATGATGTAGCTCCCCCTTTCTCTTCTATTTGTAGGGAAAAACTATGTTTAGCCCTCGCCCCGAGGATCTATCTTGGATATTTAATTCACCATACATTGATTATTTACCTAGCATGCACCTATATAATTAATTGCAACACATTGGGGCTTTCTCGTGTTTACCTTTGAATCTGTCGAGGCGGAATGGATCGAGACTCGTGCTTTGACCTTCTGGACTGTATCCCGGTTGCCCAATCTCCAACGTCAGTGAGGACGATCTATGGAGAATGCTTGGAAAATCACCCTCAAGCTCTCAAGAATTTTCAAAATCTCTCAAAGGATGAACCTCAAATTCTCGAAAATAATGATGATGATTATTAATCATTGACCTAGATTTAATCTCTTACCTCATATTTATAATGCATTACCATAATCCCATATGGAAATTACCATAATCCCATATGGAAATTACCATAATCTTTATGGAAATTACCATAATCCCATATGGAAATTACCATAAACCTTTATGGAAAGGATTATTACCATAATCTTATATGGAAATGATCTATGCATATCCCATAAATATAATAATATCCTTATAGGATAAAGAGAATCAAATCCTTGCCTTGTAGTAGAGCATAGGGGCGTCGATTTTGCCTAGCTTACGGGCCTGGATGGACCAGCCCAGGGATCAAATGCAACGAATAAAGATGGGCCTCAAATAAATTAATTATCTTATATTCAGCCGAACATAAATTAATTTATAAATATTTATTCATGTCACTAGAGAATAAATCTTGACTTACCCTTTATTACCGAAGTTGAGTCGGGCTTGCACTTAGACATTACGAATCCCGTATTTAAGATATCGAGCGTCCATTAATTATTTATAGCATTCATTGCTTAAAATAATTAATATCTTTAATTCCTTAAGTAGTACCACTCAACCTTATTATTGTACTTGAGCTAACTCAACTGCGGGGTTTAGTACAATAAACCTTTGAGCTCCTTAAGGGGCGTCATCATCCTAGCGGATACGGTGACTCGTCTGAGATAACTAGCATGACATACAACACCGCCACCACCCAAGATGCGGAGAATATTGGGTTAGAACATATAACCTCACCCATAACAAGTCAAAGTGATGGTCGACAACTCATACTCATCTAATACCTTATCGAGGTTTAGATCATCGTAAATCACCGAGATCTTGGTTCTTCACGACGGTCGATAGAAGAACTCATCTCATCGTGATCCTTCAATACGTCGAGACGCGTGCAAGGCATAGACAAGCAACCAAGTCAAGTCACTTCTTATCTATACATGACTATACCGACAACTCGTCCTCAAGTTGTCTCACCGTGAAACTTTATATCTCATTAAGCTTGACCAATCATACGGACTTACGTGATCTTCACACATTGTATGATCTAACTTATATATGAGATAAGGGACACGGATATATGCAATCAAGTATTCATTTCAGATAGGAGATTGTAATAGTGGTAACAGGAAACATTGTATACAAGCTCAACTAAAACTGCTTTCAGTATACAAATCCAACACTATTCTAGCCTATATTTATATACCATCAAGTTGAGTTCGACTCTGATTCAAATTGAGTTTGACTCTAATACAAAGTCTTCTCTCGTAAGGATTCTTTTAGATATGCATCCGAATCTTCTATGTCTCCAATTGCGATTAGAGTTGTAGTTAGTCGATGAGTCTTCTTGGACCGAACTCACATGGGCCGAGCTTAATGTCGGGGCCCATTTATATTGGGCCTGATGTTTGGGCCTAGTAGTTGGGCCGTATCCTATCAAATGTAAATATTGGTAAAAAAAATAAGAATGCAGCATCAAGAACATATAAAATTATTGCACTAAATGTATAAATTGTTGCACAAAATTCAACATATAAAGTGTAGCATTGAAAATAAAGTTGTAATATCGAATTTGGTGCAACAGACGTGCAACAAATTTATCCATTCAGTATAACAATTTTATTCATTAAGTGTTGCATTCTTATTTCTTACCAATATTTATATTTTTACGTGAACCACCATCTATTAGAAAGATTGCAGCACCTTTTTAATAATGTAATGATAAAGTAAATTTATGTGACCAAAAATTATATGTTTGAATTGATTAAATTATATCATCAATCCAAAAGTATTTTGAATGAAGGATCGAAATTGACCTAAATTAAGAAAGTTCAAATACATTTGCTTATCAAATAAAAACACATCAGTACTTTTATTATTATTATTATATGTGAACACTCCTTATAGTATAAATATAAGGATGAATATCAACTCTTGATAAATCAATATGAACGCTTCAGATTCAATGCACAAATTATGACGCAGATGTACAAATGTGCATATAACTAATTTATAGGCACACTTAATAATAATCGTGTGATCTTTCAAATCTAATGGACATGTTCTCATTTATGTTGTATGTATATGAACCGATTCTTATATATATATATATATATATATATATAGAGAGAGAGAGAGAGAGATGATGATGGATCAAATAACAATGATTTTTTTTTTGTAAGAAATAAGAATAAATCTAAGCCATTGATTTTACTAAATCAATGAACAAGATTTATTCTCATTATGCGACAACTATTACCTATATGTGCTATATATTTTTACCTGTGTTTTCTATCAAGGTTATATAAATAAATTAATATTTTAAGAAAATGTTTTTTCCTTAATTTCAGCTAACACACGATTTTTAGGGATTTTATGTAATCCATTATCTAAATTATTATTTTAGATAAATTATTTTTTCAATACTTAATCTAGGCAAGTTTATTTGTTATTCAAGCTAGCAAATATATGGAAAACGCAAGTATTGAAATCTATGTATTGAATCATACATGTTCTTCAGTTATTGCACTGGTGAAATATTTTTGTTGCATTTTTAGCGTATTTATTTTGTACATACGTAGGTAAAAAAAATTATGTATTTATTCATACGTGCTTTTCAGTACTTATTGCACTGGTGGAATATTTTCATAGCATATTTAGTTTATTCATTTTGCACATATACTAAAATCTCTGTATTGAATCATACGTGTTCTTCAGTTATTGCACTGGTGGAATATTTTTGTTGCATTTTTAGCGTATTCATTTTGTACATACATAGGTAAAAAAATTTATGTATTTATTCATACGTGCTTTTCAGTACTTATTGCATTGGTAGAATATTTTCATAGCATATTTAGTTTATTCATTTTGCACATGTACTAAAATTTCGTAAATTATTTCTAGTTAATTTGATTCTTTGTTTAGTACATATGTTGTGTTTATTTATTTATTTATTTTTGTTATGACTGATTTTTTTTTTTTGCACATATATATATATATGTTTTGCAGCACATATTCATTAATGATATTGCACAATTGTATATGGCAAACATGCGAGTTTTAAATGCTAAACTATGTTTAAAAAATGTTATGTGATGCATTATTGATTTTAAACTGTAGATGTGCAAGCATATTTCGAATCCCTACAATTAAGGGATATGGTTTCTGGACGATAAACAGTAACGTCGAATGCTAAGGAATGTGGAAGATGATGATGTAATTTTTATTCTATATTCCATATTATACCCTTATAAGAATTTATAAAAAATCATTATTAAAAATAAGTTAATATATTACTTTTAATCTGGATCATTGATTTGAGAAAGATATGTGGATGTGATATATTCTTACTTCTTACACTTATTTTTATTCTCACATGAACCATCCCCTATATATATATATATATATATATATATATTAGGGGTGGGTCGGTACGGTATATCAAAAAAATTTCGTCGTACCTTATACCGTATCAAAAATTACGGTATGAAAAATTTTATACTAATACTGTACCAAACCGTTTGACATACCGAGAGTCGGTATATCGAAGATTACGGTATGATAAAATTTTATACCGTTCCGTACCGACTTTTACGGTATACCGTTCCGGAATACGGTATACCAAAAATTATTGAAAATTACAAAAATTACCGAAATTATCAAAAATTATGTAATTATAATTATATGTATATAAATATGACTATGTGACTCGTACTTCTATATTTATGTATACTTTAGCATAATTAACTATATTGATCTTCTAATTTAAAATAAAACAATTAGTAAATGTAATTACATCTCAAGTTTTATAATTAACTATAATGATATTATATTGTTCTAAACTAGTGTCATTAACTAACTATATTGATATTATAATATACATGAAAATATATATTAAGGTCTATTAAAATATAAAATACATATATAGTTATTGAAAGTTTAAAGTATATGTCAAAATAAGTATTTTCATTACGTACTAATAATATCGCCTATACAATGTATGAATTATATATATATATATATATATATATATATATATATATATAGAGATGGATCGGTAGGAATAGATAATTTGGTAGGAAATAGGAATGAATCTGGCCTTTAATTTGCTATATCAATGGTTGAGATTTAATTTTCGTGTGCTACGCTTTTGTGTTTTGTGTGCTACACGGATTATTGTGCAACACTATAACTCTTCTTGTGCTACTGTTGCAATGAAAGATGTGCTAAACTAATATATTTAGATATGTGCTACGAATGGATGAAATATGTGCTAAACTTTCATGTGCAATACATTAATTCGATTAAAGCTACACAATATGAAAGATATGCTACTATTCGTACTTTCGACATTTAGAGCTTTCTCACCATAACCAACCCCTATATATATATATATATATATATATATATATATATAGAGAGAGAGAGAGATAGGGGGTAAGTTCTAATAAGAATAATTTTAACATGAAAACTAAGAACCATAAAATTTCGCTATGAATAAAATGAATTCGCTATGAAAGTTGATGCATCCGTTGGGAAGGTTACTGAATCCAAAACTTCGATATTTTTCACTCAGGTTCAAATCCCATGATGGACGAAAAATCTAATATTTTTGGATTCTATAACTTTTCAGGCAGATTCATCAACTTTCACAGCGAATTTATCATTTTTTGGTTCTCACGTTAACCTTCCTATATATATAAGGCTAATTGTGTCATTTTAGGACGCTAGTGTTAAAGTATGTTTTATGTGGCTAAAATATCACAAGTTCGAAGTATAAGTTTGTCACATCTAGATTTTCAAGTTTGGTTTATCCATCTTGGATATCGGATGCATATTTTCCATGAATAAACTCGTCTTACGGGTTTCACATGAATAAATATGTCATGTGTGGCTTGCATCCTATTGCACAAGAAAGTAAGTAGCGATTACGAGTTTTCAATGAATAAATTCATCGTATGTGGTTTGCAGGTTTCCAATGAATAAACTCAGTTTATGTGATTTGTAGGTTATTACAAATCCGACCATCTTGGATAATGGCTGTGAGTTTTCCATGAATAAACTTGTTTTAAGGGTTTTCCATGAATAAATTCGCCATGTGTGATTTACAGGCTATTGCACAAGAACGTGGGTAACGGTTACGAGTTTTCCATGAATAAACTCATCCTATGTGGTTTGCAAATTTTCCATGAATAAACTCATCCTATGTGGTTTGCATGTTATTACATAAGAATGTAGGTAACAGTCATATGTGATTTGTATTGCACATTAACGTGCATAACGACTGCAAGTTTCTCATGAATAAATTCGTCTTATATAGTTTACAAACTATTGCACAAAAATATGAGTAACGGCTGAAAGTTTCCCATGAACTAAAAAAAGCTAAATTGTTCCTTATTCCACAAATCATTGATTTATTTAGGGTTGGTCAATCGGTTGTCGAGTATCGGGTATAACCGAAATCGAACCGATAATCGTCGGGTATATTTTTTTGATTTCGGTTATTGGTTAACCCGATAATCGAACGGTTATACCGAACTAACCGAAAATTCATATATATATATATATATATATATATATATATATATATTATTGTAATTTATAGAGATAAGTGAAGAAGAAGAAGAAGAAGAAGAAGAAGAAGAAGAAGAAGAACGATCCAAATCAACATAGAAGGGGGTCTGTGTGAGGGTTTGCGGCGCCTCCCTTCCCCATTCCTTCGTTGTCGGCGTCTTCCGATCTGAATCCGGAGAGAAGGGATAGAGGTCTGTGTGAGGGCTTGCAGTGTAGAGAGATCAGGAAGAGGGGGCGGAAATCTTGATCTAAATCGATAGAGAGAGACATAGAGATGGATGGTGAAGGCCAGGGGCCGGAGTGGAGGGACGGCGGTGACGGTGGATGGATCTGAGATGGCGTATGCTGCATCTCCATATATTTCCATTGCATTCCAAGCTTTTTGTGAAGTTGGGGCATGTGATGAGCAAGGGGTTGGTGAGGGATTAGTTTGCAGAGCTTGCATTTCTATGAGGGAGGATGGGATTTGCAAAGCTTCTTGCGTTTCAATTGTGCAGAAAAATGGGTTTGTAGAGAGAGAAATGGGTTGAGAGAGAGAGAGAGGGGTGTTTGCAGAGAGAGATGTGAGTTTGACTATTTGAGTTTGACGTTCTTCTCTGTCTTCTTTTTTTTTTAATTTCGATTAACCGACTCGGTTATCAGGTAACCGAATACCCGATCGGGTTCGATTTCGGTTATAAAATTTTGAGATTTTCGATTTCGGTTAACCGAAACCGACCCGATTCTCAACCCTAGATTTATTCTAATCTGCTCTACATATAGACGTGTGTCAATTACCACATTCTCCATTCGTCCTCAGTAATCACTGGCCTCTCTCTCTCTCTCTCAATCACGCAGAGTTTAATATATCAATTGCGGGCAACTCTTCTCTGTCATCTCCGGTGAACACTCCGGCATGCGATAAGCATGCGAAGGTACTTGAATTCACAGAAGAAACCACAAAAGCGTAGGCGAACTACAAAAACATGCATTAGCGCAAATCCTCACTCGAAATGCACACACTGAATATTCTCAAGCGCTTCGATCTCGTCGGGGCTACCGATCGGAAAACGTTCAAATCTAAAGTTCCGATGGTCACCTACGACGATCTTCAGCCGTTGGCCCGTTGATTCAACCACCGATTTATATAATCTTTATCGATCAATATAGAGAGATTAATGTTAAAAATTGTAAATACATTTTCTTTACCAAATGAAATAATGATCCGAAATGTGACACGTTCAGCATAGTGAAATTTTGAAAGGAGGGATCTGTCCGATTACAAAAGAAGTTATATTTTTCTTCCTTCTTTTTGATTTGATTCAAAAAAGAAACTTATCCAACAAAAACAATTTCCCTTTTTCTGAGTAATTTGGACTTTACAGAGAAGAAAGGAACACACGTGAAGCGACTATGATGAGAATTTGATATTCATTTGCCTCACTTCTGTCCAATTTTTGTTTGAATAACTGATTCGTTGTTTTCACTAAGTCAATATTTTCTTTTAGGCACAACACACTGGCCATATGTGATAATCACAAACAATTGGTTGGGTCAGCTTTGAGAGCAATTCGCATTCTTAAGTTAAAGATTCTAAGAATGAAATTATCCACCCTAATTTGTAACTAAAGGTTAGACGCCCAAAAAAAGTTGGATAACACGAAGAAAGAAACTAGGGCAAAAACGATGGCCGACCACTATCCTCTAAGAAGGCGTATATCATTAAAGCAAAATAATTTTTTTACTATGTTTACTTTCAAGATATATAATTCGGTGACAGTTTAGTGGATATAAGATTGTTATCTGATGAAACTAAACGACATAATTACTTAGATTCATCAAGTAGAAAGTGATGGATAACAAATCATATCCTACCTCTTTAGGTAGATACATATATATCCTCAATTTAAGCATTTCAAACAAAATTTATGAGGAGCCTTAGTTTATCTACAATTTTAATAGATATAAAAAAAAACTAAATATTCGATATAGTTGATACTTTTGCTAATCTGTCTTTGTCCACCAAAGTAATAACATTTTATTTCCCTCTCTCAAGAAAAATGTCTACATATCATAGAGTAAAAAAGGAAAAAAAAAACAAAAAATGAAACTCAGTATATTAATACTAGTTTTACGTTTCGCTGGGTAAATTCCATGCTCTCTTCCCCACCAGTCACCACATCTCTCTCTAGAATTCTCTGCAACAATGGACGCAAAGGCGCTTCCATTCATCGAAGTGACCCAAAATGCTGACAAGGTGCAGCCAAATACATTAGCCGAAATCCTAACCCAAAATGGAGACACCGAATATCTGAAACGTTTCAATCCCAACGGCTCCGCCGATCGAGAACATTCAAATCAAAAGTTCCGGTCATCACCTACGAAGACATCCATCCATCCATCCATCCGACGAATTGTCAACAGAGATCGCTCCCTAATTCCCTGCGCTCAACCTATCTCTGAATTCATCATCGGGTACTAAGCAATTTTACTTTTTCGTTACTTAAATTTCTACTATACAGTACAGAATATAAGTAATTCTTTATTTAACATCTTTTTTTTTTCTTTTCTGCTTCTGGTGTTTGAACAGCACCGGAACTTCAGGTGGGGAAGGAAAGCTGATTCCAACCACTAAAGAAGATCAGGATCGCCGAGTATTGCAAGGCTCTCTCACTCATGCTATTCTCAAACAGTATTCACACAAATTCATATATATATCTATTGATCGTATTATTTAAGAATTTTATAGCCACTACAAAAAAAATATCTAGTAGTTACATATTTTTAGTGACACCAAAAAAAGTGTTACAAAATTTATGACATCTTTAGATGTGGCAAAATTTAATTACATCAATACATGCATCAATATATTTTTGTTACACATAAAAATGTATGTAAATTTTGTTATACTTGAAAATGTAGTAAAATTTGTCACATTTATCCATGTAGTTAAACCTTACTACATTTAAACATATCACAATATTTTTTGTTACATCTAATATAACTAAATTTTACTATAACTCAAGAGTTTAAAAATATTGTGACATGTTACCGAATAGAACCAAATTTGCTTCAGTCAAAATTCTCTAGTTCAAAGTATCAAATGTATCTTTCCATAAACTAAAAAATTGAACTGCGTAGTAATTGTATGAATAATGAAATAAATAATATCTAGAAAGATGTGAGCAGACTGAGTTAAAAGATATTAGTGGTGTAAATATGCAAGTATATTTAAAATTAATATTTAATATTTTAAAACCATTTATTTTAGTTTTGTACTGTATAAAATAATGATATAAGATTTATATATATATTGAACATAGCGAGTAGTTTGGTTCATTGTTCTATACAAAAGCTCCATTCTCACCATTCCCCAATTCAAAAAACCCTAGCTCTTTGCGAACTTCATTTTGGTCTCCTCTCGATTCTCCATTCTTTCCGTAGGTAGATTCTCACTCATTATCGCAACTTAAACATTGATAAATATAACTTGATTTCAGTGTATTGTTTTGTCTCGAAATGGCAACAGCCTCGGCAATGATATGGGAGATCGTGAAGAAGAACAATTCATTTTGGTGAAGGAGTTCGGGAATGGAACCGCCAGTGTGAAGTTCAAGAAGGAGCCTAACAATCTCATAACTTGCACTCATACAAGCACTCGGTCTGCTTTCTCGATTTTGTACCTATATCTTGATTCATTGATTAAAAAATATGTATTTTGATATGATCCATCAAATTATGCTTGATTTTTAGGATTGAAGATTGTTCGAGTAATTTGGCCTTGTTTTATCATCAATTATATTGCAACATTTTTCCGATTATTCTCCGATAATTGTAGAATTTTGTTTGTTGTGAAGTTCGATTATTTTATTTGTTACCAACAAACCTATGTACGATCGCCATTTGTATCGATAGTTTCCAGTGAATCAAGAGTTTGATTTATTTTCTTCAGTATTGCTTATGTTGCAATTGTTGTATAGGTATTCAGGGATTTACTTCTTTGTGTTGCTAATTAATTATGTACTACATTTGACTGCTGAAAAAGTTGTATAAATTGTTATCACTTGGATAGATGTTGCAATTGGCTGTCTGGTGTATCAAATTGAACTCCATCCCGCCGCATGGCCCGTATCAAATTGAAACCATTTTTGCTTATATATGGCGAAGACTGTATTTTTGCTTATATATGGCGAAGACTGAGTTTTAAAGACTGTATTTTTGCTTATGTATGGCGAAGATTGAGTTTTAAAGACTGCATTTTTGCTTATATATGGCGAAGATTGAGTTTTAGCTGTGAGCTCTCGTTTATTTCTTTCACGGTTTTGAAGCTTGACTGGGGTGGTACGAACCAGTAAATGAAGAATTTGACCCAAACAAGCATAATGCCGTGTTCCAAGTACCATATGCTTCAAAGCCAACAGACCGTGTTGCAACTGTTCTACAGGTACTGAACCTAATAAAGATGATATGTGTTGTTAATTGAACTTTGTAATTTTGCTATATGGGTTGTGTGGTTGATTTTTGAAGTCCTTTTGTTGATATCACATGAATTTTTCCTTCGTGTGTTGTTTTAAGATAGTTCACCACCGAAGGTTTTGATCCTTAACAAGAACCTAGACATATTCCGACCGCAAGTCGGCTACATCTTTGCCGACCGAGTTATTAGACTCTTTGAAGTTGGTGTAATCAAGGTCGCAAACAATTAGGAAGCGAAAACAAGTATCCGGAAAATCGTATTAACTCCATGTATTGTACTAGGACAAGCTACGTGCCATGTCACCGAGGATATTGCGAGAGCTTGAGGTATTCGTTGTCTCGCTTCCCCAAGTTTTAGATGACATTTCTTAAAGCCGAAATTCGAGCCTTTGGGAAGCCATTTTTCTGCAAGACTCACCGGGTCTGCATTATGCTTGAGAAAATCATTACCACGCATAATGCCGCTTCTATTCTTATCCTTTATAACCTATTGTATTTGTTGTCGACATTTTCTTTATCCTGAAATGTATGATTCGGTAATTCTTGTTGGTGTTCTGTTGAACGGGTAAGGATGTTTAGGTAGTATTAACTTATCCACGAATTTAGTAAATTATTGTATCTTATGTGTAGTGCAGCAAATGAAATGCATATGTTCATCCCTGGAGATTGTCTTTTCCAGCATAGCACTACCACTCTCACCTTCATCCTCCACACTTTTCGTTTTCCCCTTTTCTATCGGAACAATCGCAAAAGACTTCATTATTTATACTTAAAAAGATAGTTCTTGTTTTACATGTCAAAATATTAGTTACATTTGATATGTTATAGAAAATAGTTACACTTTGACATGTCACAAAAATAGCTATACCTTCACATATCATAAAAATAATTACACTTTCATATGTCACAAAAATAGCTACACTTTTAAATGACATTAAATTTTGTGACATATTTTTTTTTGTGACATGCATAATAGTTACCTATCCATAAGATGTAACAAATTTATTTAATGACATCTATAGATGTCACAATTCTTAAAAAATTATGTCACTATTGAACATTTTCTTGATGCAAGGGACACTCCCACAGTTTCATGTTCATAGGATCGTGGCCCGCGCTGCGCTCACCAGATTCTTCAAAAACGACATAAAAAACTGACGGGACGCAATGTCAACAATGAGCCCGTATGAAGCCGTCTCATCGCGAGGACATATTCCAGAGATGCACACTCAGATACTGTGCGGGCTTTACGACAGGGAACACGTCGTCCCGGTCAGGGCACTCTTCGCCTCAGGCCTACTCCGGGCCATCAGGTTCCTCCAGCTCAACTGGCAATAACTGACCCATGACACCCGAGAATCGACGATGAGGCGATCCGCGAACGCATGGACAGGGTTTCACGGCCCGAACCAGAGCTGGCTAACTTGATAGCCCGGGAATGTGATAAGGATAACTGGCAAGGGATAATCGCTAGGATTTGGCCCAACGCCAAATTTGGCGACGCGATCGTGACTGGTACCATGTCAAAATATATCCCAGCCGTTGATTACTACAGCGGTGGATGGCCAATCACCTGCACCATGTAGGCCTCAACAAAATGCACTAGTGGGATTAATCCAATCCATCGGAAGTATCCTACACGATCATGCCACACACGGCCAACTTCGAATTTTTGCCGCTCGACCTGGACCGGTCGATTTGGTGAATGTCGAAATAGGCTAGGAGTACGAGCTAGTGGTAACCACCTACACCGGTCTGTACCAGCACTGGTTGGCGACCCATTTCGGGTCACTGTGTTCTATAACTGGGGCTGCAGTTCCGGTTCCACATGCAGAGGAATGCGCTACTCAGCATCACACGGATAAAAACCGACCAGAGTGCACTACGCTTCAGGGAGCAGTGGAGAGTGCATACAAGCCGCTTTCCAAATCCAAAACAGTTGTGGCTGACTACACGAGCTATGTGGATATGACAATGATCCCTGGTCACTATGTGATATTCTGGGAGCTACTCGTGAAGGATTCGGATGGATGGTCCAATGGTGTGGTCGTTGAGCGGTGTTGCCTAGTGATGGAGGAGGCGATGGACGCAAAGTACCGGCAGTGTCGGGTTGTGGACAAATCTATCGGGCCATTGGAGATTAGGGTTGTGAAAAGGGGGAGCTTTGAAGAGCTAATGGATTATGCTGTGGAGAAGGTAGTGCTGCTTTTAGCCAGTATAAAACGCCTAAGTGCGTGCAGTTGAAGACAATGGTGGATCTTCTCAACTCGCGAGTTGTGGCTAGGCATTTTAGCCCATTTCCACCACATTGGGCCTCCGAAGTACGCCTTTGGAGGATCCTTATGAGTTATGACTTTAAATAAAAAGTATTCTCACTCTTATCTTTGTGATATGAGACCTCAGACCATGAAATAAGTGTACAATAAATTTACAATCAATACTCTATAGAAGCACCATAACTGAGTAATATCTTGTGCCTCAATTTGATTAACAGATGCATCAGGCAAATTCCTTTCCTAGCTATTCAAATTGAATTAATTTAGTATTTCACATAACTATAATAAAAGATGAAATAACATGAAGCACATAACAATACGTACATCCCCTAGTCGATGATCAAACAGCTGTAATAGTTATTCATGTCTATAGCAAGCAATTAGTGTGTGCTTGTGTGTGTGAATGAGAGTAGGTTTTGCTCCAACAAATCAACTACCATAATATCTCATTGCCTAATACCAATCAACAGAAAGTAGATTCAAAACGTTAATAGATTGAAACAAAAAGAGCAACAAAAAATGAGGGAACTCTAGAAATGAATTACACATTCTTTCTTCTGATTTTGCCCTTGCCGTGAGACTTCTTCTTGGCGATCTTAATCTTCTTCTTGAGCTTCTTTCCAAGAGGCTTGAGGAATTTGGAACTCCGATTATCATCAGCAGTCTCGACATCCATGGCGGCGAAAGAGGCGGAGGCAGAGGTTTCATCATCGGCGGAGCGAGTGGGCTTAACGGGAAGCTTGGGAGCGGCGAGCGCGGCCTCCTGGATGGCTAGCTTAGCAGCGTCCTTCTTGTCGTAAATAGGCTCCACCATCTCCCTTCTTATCGACCTCAGCCTCTTCTCCCTCTTCGATCGAATCGATTTCCCCATCGCTACTTCCTTTCTACGTTAATTGAGTAATTCTTCCTCTCCTCGTCGGCGGCACCCAATTTTGCTGAAAAAATTAGGGTTCTGGCGTAATTCTTCTTTGCAACAACGTTTATATATTCGTTTAATAGACCGGGTTGGACATGCACCGGGTTACCGGACAAACCGATAGATTCTCAATTTCATTCATTATTTTAAAAATATAGAAATTTGTATATATATATATATACATAGTGAGGTTTGAATAAGAATTATTTTTAATGTGAGAATAAATAATTATGAAAATTTATTATAAATAAATTGAATTAACTATGAAAGTTAATACATCCATTGGAAAAAATATTGAGTCCAAAAAATTCAGAATTATCACCCAGGTTCGAATCTCATGAGCGACGAAAATTCAATTTTTTTGATTCAATAACTTTATCAGTGAATTCATAAACTTACATAATGAATTCATCATTTTTTAGTTCTCACTATAATAATGACTCTCATGTTAACCCTCATCTATATATATATATATATATAGGGAGGGGTTATCATAAAAACTACTCTTAGTGTAAAAACATAGAACTAATTATATCCATTGATTAAACATCCATCAACCGTCCAAATCTGATGTTAAAACATATCACGGTATTTACCTCTTTGCATTCCATTAGTATGGTGAAGGGTAATCAAGTAAATTTATAGTTACATGAAAATGAATCCCGGTATGCAAGATACACAAAATCAATTACAAATCTGTATCACTCACGGTTTATACGCAACATTTATTGCTGATTCAATTAATGAGTCTTTTTGTATTCCAAATGAATACTTACTCCATAAAACCATTCTCGTCGTTTCAACATATAGGGTTTACGCATTTGAAAGCTTCAGAATATTAAATCTCAATCTGCATTATTGATTCCAAATGGCGCCGAGAGGAAATCGGAACTCACTTAAAAAAAGCGAAGGTATGAAGAATTGATCAACAAAGTAAAAATATTTTAGTGGTTCTTGCTATTCAAATGTTGAATAATTTTTTTATTTTTTACTGTTGTCCAAATGGTGAAACAAAATTTTATGCGTGAAAAATGATTCATTCGATTCAAATCGTTGAAATTTTTGTTAATAATATGTAGTATTCATTTTTGTATTGAAATATTAATTGAATAGAAAAATGTTTCGTTTGCCCTTTTTTGTATATACCGGTATGGGTGTGGTCCCAAATTTTTTTGTATACCTGTAAACTATGTGAAATGAATAAGAAAGCCAATTTTTTACGGTAATTAAAATTTCTTCAAAGTACTTGTTATACTCAGTGAATGAATATGACATTTTGTTGAGTTTGTATGTTTCGACATTAAAGCAACGATTTGGTTGTTGTTTTAGTTCGTTTGAAAATAACAGCAACTCAGTAAAATTTGTATTTTTCATTTACTGTTGTATCATTATTTTGTAAAAAAGTATGTGGTCCCAATCTTGTTTGTGTTAATTTATAGTTTTGTTATGAATTTTATAGTGAAATATTCTGTATTTTATGAATTGAAGTGGTCCCAAAAAGAGTTGTTGCTTTATGTTGAATTGTATTATAAATTTGGTAATTTGGATTTGTTGTTGTATAAATTATTCGTAAATTTGTTGAATGTTGTTTAATATTCGTAATTGGAATATTCTGTTTTTTATGAATGGTTGTTTATTAAAATGAATATGTCGTCTCTTTATATTGAATATGATGTTTAATATATTGAATATTTTGAACATATGTCATTATTATGGGCTAGTTTATAAATGTGTGTTTGATGTGTATGCATTTGTTCATTTAAACAAATGAATAATGTATGTTTTTAAATGCATTTATGTGTGTATTATGATATTATATCAAAATTAACTTCATATTGAAATTTTATGGATTAATAGAGACTAGTAAACCATCTGCATATTACTCTTTGTATATGTTGTTTAATATAATGAATATTTTGAACATATGTCAGATTTATAGGCTTATTTTATCAATGTGTGTTTGATGTGTATGAATTTCTTGATTTTAAAAAATGAATAACGTATGCTTTTAAATGCATTTATGTGTATATTTATGATATTATATCAAACTTTATAATGAAATTTTATGGATTAACAGAGACTAGTAAACCATCTGCTTCAAAAGGCATTGATCGATCGAACAATAAACCAGGTAAATAAATAAGAATATCATCACTATATAGTTGCATATTTTAAATATATATATGACTGTCGAAAAAATAATATAAGAATTTGTGATATAATATATAAAGTAATGAATATGTGTTTGTTTTGTAAGTCATATTGTACATGATGAAACTGAATTGCAATATGAAAATGAAAACATAAGTATGTAAATGGATGTAGAAAATATAAATATGTAATTGGATGTAGAAAATATATAAAGTAATGAATATGTGATTGTTGTCAAGTCAATGTATAAGTATACCATTCAAAAGAATTTAGAAAATATATGTAGACCAAATGATATAGTAACATATTTTTTGTATCATTATATATTTGTTGAGTATGTATTTTCTGATTTGAACAAATGAATAATTTATATATTTATATGCATACATATGTATATTTATGACATTAGTTAAAACTTTTATTGATCTTGGAAATTTTATGAATGAACAGAAAAAATGAAAGCATCATCTTCAAAAGGCGTTGTTCGAGCGAACAATAAACCAGGTATCGGATCCGAATATTAATTTCATAGTTTGCATGACCTAATATTATGTTTTTGTGCAGTAACTGATCCTTCCAAAGCATCGTCTTCAAAAGGCGTTGTTCAATCGAACAATAAACCTGGTATAAAATCCGAATATTAACATATTTTATAAAGATTATGTTGTATATTTTGATAAACTTGACAATGCATAATTATGTAAATGGACATCAGTTTTTGATATATACACATAAGGTATGGCACACTAGTTCATTGAAATGGATCTAAAATTGCACATTTTGTACTGAATGTTTCAGTATAGCGTTAAACAATATTATTAAATTAAATTAGTATCTCAGATATATTATATAATAAACAAACCAAAAAAAACTCATATATTGTATTTATTATGTGTATGGTTCATATGAATGAATCTGATTTGTTAGTTAAATGGATAGTGAATATTCTTTTTTTGAATTATGTTGTACATTTCAATTAATAATTGCAGCTATACCTCGAACGGTATTTTTATGCAGGAACAGATACTACAAAACCATCTTCTTCAAAAGGGGTTGTTCGGTCAAGCAATAAACCGGGTATCAAATCCGACGAAATAATTTATATTTTTTATATATATAAACGATATTTGATGTTAAACATTTAACATGAAACTAAACGACATAACAAATTACGTAGCATATGTTTAATGAATGTTAATGGTTTTTAAAATGAAGTTCATGGTGTCAGAATCTGATGTAATTTATAATGCTGATTTTTTATTATGTACATGCTGAAGTTAATATTATATAAATATTGTTACGAGTATGTAGTATTTTCATAATGACTAATATGTACGATTTGTAGCTGTTACAAAGAGGAAGCTTGTTCAGCAATCAAACAAGACTTCAAAAGATCCGAAAGTAGGTGTTACTATTATGGAAAATAGTGACACTGATTTTGATATACCGACAAATATTGCCTCAAAGAAGCCAAAGGTTGGAAAACACAAGGATGATGAAGTTGTGGTTTCACTTCGCCAAGAAAAAAAGCAGAGATACACGAAGCTATCAGTGAAGCCAAGAACTGATTATCCATCACTGTATACGCGCACAAGCCCTAAATGTCTGTTCAACGCAGTTCGAAGGTTGAACACAATACAACGTGCAGCAGTAGAAGAAATGGGATTTGGGAGTTTGCTTAACTTGAATATAAAGAGGTTGCCCAATTATCTAGGTTATTGGGTTGTCAATCAATTTGACTGGAGAAGTAGAGAACTGAATTTGGGTAATGGACGGAGTTTGACTGTTACGGAGGATGACGTACGTCGAGTGTATGGATTCCCAAATGGAAGCAGAAAGATATACTTAATGGACCGTACTGAGTCCACATCCTTGTATGAAGAATGGAAGCTAATATTCGGGAAAAAAGGCATTTTTGTGAAAGAGATTGTTGATGCGATGCTAGATTGTGAAGATGGGGGTTCATGGTTCGACGTCACTCATAATACTAGTATGTACAACTCTAATAGAGAGTCCGAAAAGTGGACAAAGTTGTTCCACATATAATGAAGTGTCCGTGAACATGGGTGAAATACAAGAATGGAATTGGGCGATTATGTTATGCGGAGCTTGATTTCTGGAAAGCGTGTTTGGCAAATAGACACTGAACAAATGTTCACCGGACCGGTGTTGTTCCTTGTGGTTAGTACATTTAATATGCATTCTATGTTTTTGTATTAAAGCCTGAATGTGTTTCATTTTTTGAAGTATTTAATAAACTAACAGTCATAAATATTTTTGATGTTGCAGTTATTCTACTGTGATAGAATTAGTATCACATATGATATTTTGAACAGGAGGTTGCCTATATACTGTAATTGGGCAAGCTCGACACTATTGATGAGGGAAAATGAAGAGATAAATTACGGGGGCTTTGGTGTAGGTCACATAAATGACCCTGTAGAGATTCCGACTGATATGAAGGCACTAGTTAGTCCAAATGAAGCATGTGCTAAGAATCCAGAAAACAATGACTCAGAAGCTGAGAGTTGCGCAGTTCAAATAATGAAGCAACTAGAGATATATCACAAAACTAGAGACACCATTCTCTGTCTGATTGAGGCTGCACCGACTTCGAGATGGTTACCAATGAGTACAAGGAAGCAGTTGCTGGCGGTGAGAATGCTTCAATATTTGTTCGTCCTACATCCCCAAGATCGCCGGCGTATGGTGGACACGATCGGACTTTTCCGACTTTTGAAGATAATGATGATGAATACTGGGGTGACGATTTGGTGCAAAAGAAAATCGATGACGAGATTTTGAAAGAGTCGGCAAAGAAGACAAAGGAGACACGATCAACAGAACAATCTAATCTTGGTGCGATCAATATGGGAAATGTGGAGTGCAGTACGTTGGTTGATAAAGCGGAGGTGAGTGAAACTCTTATGAAGTCCAAGAAGCTTAAGAAAACGTATGTTAGGAAAAAAGAAGTAAATTGATATGGTTGTAAAATAATATTTTGAACTTCATGTGGTTGAACTTGTGGTTAATGGTTCAGTGAACAAGGTGGCATTTTGATAACAATTATATTGGAATTATGTGTATAAGTACAATGTGATGTAATTGTTTTGTTTTGGGTGTTGTTATGACCAATGAAATGTGCACGTGTTATGTCCAATGAAATGTAATATGTGATCTTTTGATTTGTTTTGGACTTATTTATGTAATTTTACAGCTTTTGTTTGGTTATGTGTATGAAGATACATGACAAAACGCCTTATGGAGTATTACTCATAATTCACTGCTTGTTTGATTTTTTTGCAATTGAGTAAATGAATATTTTGCCTTTTTATTTGCATAACCACCGATATTACAATGAATAATATCATTTGATATATGTTGGTAAAAAACGTTTATATGTTGTCATGATCCAGGATATTTCAGGTGGATGTAAAGATATTGTGCATCGCGATAATGTCCTAACAGTGAATAAGGTGTGTAATATGTATGTTGGGATGTTTCATCTTTTGTTATATGTATGTTGGGATGTCCTAATAGTGAATAAGGTGTGTAATAGTCTTGTTTATGCATATACGTAAATGCGAATAAGTTCGCGTTATTGTTGTGCTTAGGTTGTTGCTGTGGGAAAAAAAAATTGTTAATCCAAATTTATGGATGATGGTTGCAATACATTGATTTATATTAGCGATTCTAAATGTTTTGATATTATGAAATGTTGTAAAACATGGCTTTCCATATGCAATTATGCTGCTTTTAAGTTTGCACCTACTTTATTATTATACCTAAATATAATATATGTTGATTATAAATGAATCCGATTGAAACTTAAATGCATAATACAACGTAACATGTGAACATAATTTATGGATATGTTTGTAATATGATCAAAATTTATATGCTGACACGATCCATGTAATTTTGATGGTTTGAAATATTTGCAAATGGATTTGATGATTAAAATTGATATATTTTTAAGTTACATCTTACGTTTGTTAATTGTTTATATGCTCTTGATTAAATGAATATTTTTGCTTTTTCAGCTGCATAAATACTGGTATTGAAATGAATAATATCACATAATATATATATGTAAAAACGTGTATATGTTGTCATGATCCAGGAGATTTCAGGTGGATATAAAGATATTGTGCATCGCGATAATGTCCTAACAATGAGTAAGGTGTATAATATGTATGTTGTGATGTTTCAGCTTGTGTTTGTTCATTTTGTATGAATTACTCATCTTTAAATATATTCATTGTTCAAAATGCATCAGTGCCAAATGAATTATTACTATTTTTGAATATATTCATTTTTATAAATGAATTATTACTGTTTTCAATTGAATATAACTGCGCATTGTGTAATCGTGTCAAAGGATCATATGTTGCCGTTAACCATTAGATTGAAGGTGCACATATTAAATTTACAGATGTATCAATACTGATAATATTATGATTAATAATGTTTCATATGTTGACATGATCCAGGATGTATCCGGGGGAAGTAAAGATGTATCAATACCTGATTAAATGAATATTTTGCCTTTTTATCTCGTGATAAATACCGGTATTGAAATGAATAATATCATTTAATATATATATGTAAAACTTGTATATGTTGTCATGATCCGTGAGATTCGTGGATGTAAAGATATTGTGCATCGCGATAATGTCCTAACAAAGGAGTAAGGTGTGTAATATGTATGTTGTGATGTTTCACTTATGTTTGTTCATTTTGTATGAATTACTCATCTTTAAATATATTCATTGTTAAAGATGCATCAATGCCATATGAATTATTACTGTTTTTGAATATATTCATTTTTCTAAATGAATTATTACGGAATTAAATTGAATATAACTGCGCATTGTGTAATCGTGTCAAAGGATCATATGTTGCCGTTAACCATTAGATTGAAGGTGCACATTTAAATTTACATATGTATCAATAATGATAATATTATGAATAATAATGTTTCATATGTTGACATGATCCAGGATGTATCCGGGGGAAGTAAAGATGTTGTGCATCACAATAATATCCTAAACGTGAGTAAGATTTGTAATATGTATGTTGTTAAATAATAAAGTTGTGCATATAATCCTATTAGAAATGAACACATAAGAATTCATTTAGAATATTGTAACATTATATGAATGCTTAATTTGTGCATACTTTTGTGACATTAAACCGACTTAAATGTTTCCAATACACGATATTTAAGGGTGCAAACGATTGCTAACACATTTATAGAGCCTCATCCACAAAACACCCACATTGGGTTCCCTCTCTGGTCGACAAAGAGAACATACCCACACATACAATGGTATAACTATGAAATATTTAATCGCTAATTATATATGTCATTTATTAATCATCGTGTTGAAAATATAAACTAGCAGTGTATCAAAATACAAATTTATCCGTGGCATTAAAGTCTGTTGTGCATCCGAATAATGTCCTAACAAAGAGTAAGGTGTGTAATTTGTAAATATAAAAATAATTATATTAATTTTTTTATATTAATAATTCAGACAGCAGATACCACTGTGGGAGGTGGGTTACGTGCAAGTCGGTGCAGTAATAGGACTACATTACGGCCAATTGAGTTTATTTGCTCACCATACATGCAAAGGAAATTAAATCCAAGCAAAAAGTTATCAAAGGAGGAAGAAGAGATTGCATTATTTGCAATGCATAACTATGTCGATGAGGAGTATGTATTTGTGAATTGATTATTATATAATCCTAACACCGCTATTATAATATAGTCATGATTGACATGATTATTATTCTTATTCTTCGAGATGAATTATTGTTTGATTATGGTGGAATTGAGCTAAGAAGATTTGATATGGTTACCTTCGAAAGGAAATATGGTTGGATGCAATGTGATTGATGCTTGAGTAAGTTTCGAACCATAAAGAAAATTTCGCACACCATCATCACCGCCTCGCTTTCTTCACCAACTAAAATATGTGTAAGCTATATCTATCATAGAAATAATCGTTCTATTATTGCATTTCATGCATAAATAAAATGAATAATTTTTTCAATCCACAATGAATAATGTCATGTCCCAACCATCAAACGCCAAGTACCAGAGCAGAGAGGAATTATTTTTCTATCACCTTGGCAGAGAAATGGCGGATTATGACCACACCGACCATAACATGATAAACATGGTATGTGATCATTATTTATTATATTACATGTTTCGTTGCTAAACAAACATCGTTATATTCAAAACGCAGTACATATTTCCGGTGTGCCAAGAGAATATGTTTTACCTGATTTCTGTTGATGCACGGATGGGGAAGTTTGTAATTATCGACAGTCAAAATGAAACACATCAAGACTGTGATCTAGAAAAGTATGGATGGATTGTGTTGGATATGGTGAGTTTTTTTAATGCATGAATTTATAAAATTATGTTATTATTTCGTAAATAATGTTTTACATGTATTTACAGCGTAACCATCTGAGCAACTATTTGAGCTATCACAATCAAACACATAAAGGGAATCTAGTCCGTAAAGCACAACCCGTAGTTTTTTGTCTCAAGTGGGGTGATAGTAAAAACTTGGCAGACACAGCTATCTACATGATGCGACATATGGAGACATATATGGGACAACCTCAACATAGTTGGACAGGAGGCATATTGGCAAAATCATCAAAGCAACTGAAGGTACTCAGAGCACGATACTGCGTAGCTCTTCTGAGTTGGGATTCAAATGTTGTGAAGCACGATGTGACAATAAGTGCACAGTGTTACTACAACGAGATGCTCAACACTCCAAACTTCAAGATTGAAGATGCATTATTGGGGTGAAGATAACTGGTCTCAATTATTGTGAAGCACTATGTGACAATAACTGCTGAATGTTTTATGAAACTTATTATCCGAATTGACACTATTATGTTAATTACTTTTAATTTATAGTTTTTTACTCAATTTATTTGATCACTCATAATGTTTCATTTACAATTATTGACTGTATGGTGTCGGATGCAGAATAATTTAATTTTTTTTGTCAATTACATCTTCGTATTTATGATTAGTATCATATTATAGAACTAATTATAACTTTTGTGTCGGCAATTTATAAATGTTCATTGCATGAATTGTTTTATTTCATGCAATCATTGTATAATTCCAATCACACGGTTAATTTTTTTTGCAAACAACCATTATGAATGGTTCTATGTTTTGTAATAATTAACTAATTATCATAATAACATACTAAATATTCGAAAGTTTAAAATATGGATTACGGATCAATGTCGGTTAATGATATGAATATGGTTGTATGCATAGTTAATATTAAGAACACAAGTGACGACTTACGCACATACAAGACATATATAGATATCGAATATACATGTTCTTCTACCGAATACTGATAATTAAAAAAAAAAAATTTATTTTTTTTTGATAACATGTTGAAGTGAATACTGCAATATTTGTTGTTTACATAAACAACAAATTGCACAAACAACACACGGTTTTGATATGAATATTATCTCATCCTTAATGAATATTACGTTCTTAAATTACGCATGAATCACATACATAAATTAATCTATGCATTATCGAAAAACATCGGTTTTGGATATGAACATGGTTTTATACTTAGTGAATATTAATAACACAACTTATGAATTACGCGCATAAACTACATAAATATATATGGAATATACATAACATTCTAACGTAATATGGATAATTAAACAAAATTGTATATAATTTGGATAAATGTTGAAGTGATTATCGCAATATTTGTTGCTTATATAATCAAACGCTTACGCAACAACTCACGCAACGGATATGAATATTATCGCATCCGCATCGAATATTAAAGTACATATTTTACGAATGAATGACATAAAAGTTTTAATATGTGAATCACGGAACAACAATGTTTATGTATATGAATATGGTTTAATACATATTGAATATTAATAACATAAGTGACGAATTACGCACAGTCAACAAATAAATATATATCGAAAAAACATAACCGTAATTAAATCTCAATCATTAATCGTAACACATATGAATATGGTTTTATAAATAGTTAATATTAATAAGACGAGTAACTGATATGCATATTATCGCATCCGTAATGAATATTAAGTTTACATATTACGAATGAATCGCATACGAAAAAGTAAAGTATGAATTACGGAACAACATCAGTTATGGATATGAATATGGTTGTATACATATTGAAAAAAACCTTATACCGGAATATGGATCATTAAGCAAAGTTGTATATAATTTGGAAAACAAACAACAGTGATTACTGCAATATTTGTTGTCTTAATATAAAATGCATCCGTGTTGAAATTTAAACGAATATTTATCCAAATATAAAAGTTTTAATAAATAAACTCAAAAACAACAAAATGAATTAATACATAAAATGTAAAACAGACTACAATGACAACCTGAAAGTAAAAATACTTTGACAACGTTAACTGTCTATCCTTAATAGTGTTAGCAAAATGTATAATTCAAACACATTATATATCATAAATCCCAATGAGAACCACTGATAACATGTAACCATATATAGAAAAACAGAACGTCGAAATAAACATGTATTAAACCTGTCAATTAAACTGTTTTATTCATTTTCATCAACAACTACCGGACAATTCCTCGAATCGTGATGCCCGTATGTGTTACATTTCCTACAGAGACGCATGGGCTTGTTAGCTTTAAAAATAGCAGCTTCCCTCCTTGACTTTATCCTACTACAACTACCTTTTGTCTTCGAAACTTTGGGTGGCAACACAGAAATATGGTTTGGAATAGACGAACCATAATATTGCTCAATAACCTTTGCTTCCCTTTGATGATGACATGGATAATTCGCCTTTCTACATGAGATGCGCAGAACTCCACAAGCATATCCATCAGATTTTTTGTGAGATTAACATCCCCCTCAACGATTCCAATACACTTACATGCCAATGTAAACAATCCCCCGTTTGATCCAGTTTGACAACTCACACCAGCTGCATAACTATTCTGTCCAACACCATCAAATATGTAGCATGCTTCCTTGGTCCATCTTTTCACTATATATTTATCTGGTATTGATTTATACTTGTTGAACTTCATAACCGCAAAAGTATGTCTACAAATCAATCCATTCCGAACAAAAAGAAGGCACGGACATGAAATAAAATCATTCGCAACATTCATTGTTACATTGAACATTCCTATGGCGTCTTCATCCACATAATATGTTGCTTCAGAATCTGATTTAGAGACTTTTTGAATGTTACAGAACATCACAGCGATTTCAATCTCCTTCTGAACCTCCAAGAATATGTTATTAGTGTACACAGATGCAGCATGACGTTCAATCTCAAGCTTGGTAATCGTATCGGGAAAGGATGATTTATCAGCCAATGTTAATTTATCATGATCATCACGCTGGGATTCAATTGCAATCTCGAATAACATGTACATATCACTAAGATTTGAATTCTTGTTCAAGTAACGCCGAAAAAAACTGTTCTCACACTCTGATAATGATGTTGTCCTAAATAGACCACTCATTGGAAAATCACGAAAATAAGCAGGGATCCAGTATGATCGCATCTCATATATATCGTCGAACCACTTATGACCCAATAATCCATAATCCGACATAAGTTGATACCATTTAGACTCAAAGGAAATAGGTTCATCAGAATCATTCCATACAATATCATTAAACTTCTGTATGAAATCATCACTATCCCTCAAAGACACAGGCAACTTCTCGCTAAGTTTCTTGGTTATATGCCACATACAAAAGCGATGACGTGTGTCGGGAAGTACCTTTTCAACAGCCGATTTCAAACCAAGATCCTGATCTGTTATCAACATCTTGGGTGCAGCTCCCATACACTCAATAAACTTATTCAACAACCAAGCGTAAGACTCTGTATCCTCACGTGCAAGTAATCCAGCTCCAAAGTTGACGCACTTACCATGATTATCCTTCCCAGTAAACGGAGCAAATATCATACAATACCTGTATGGCATATACATTCATATTATAACTCGTGACAATAAGAACAAGCATATACAGTAATGCAAAATATCTGATAAAAATACAAAATCGATATATTTTGAATTATTTTATTAACTCATTTTATTCGCTTTTACAAACGTAATATTCATAATGAAATATACTTCAGATATTTAACACTCATATAAAAGCCGATAAAATAATAATACAAAGATGATAATTGCTTATTGTATCAATTAATTAACTATACTTGTTGCATTAAACTTACTTGTTGGTATTATATGTTGCATCAAACGACACCGCATCACCAAAAACTTTATAATTTTGAACACCACAACATCCGCCCAAAAAGCCTAGTTAAATTGGTATCCGAGTCAATAGCATACGAAAAGAAAAACGGAGTCTTTCTCAGAATCGCCAAGTTTCTCAAGCAATAGTTCAATCAATTCCAACCGCAAAAGACTTAATATCACGAGACATGTTTTGAAGTCTGCTTTGTACACCCAACATCTTCAAGATCCCCGTAAATTGCTTATAAATACGATAACTCTTCGCAAAGACCAACATTAGCTTTTGCACATTTTGCAAGAAATATTTGGTGGCCGTAATCAAGCTTTCTTTAACTTTCATAAGATGACGATACCCATGAGGTACCATCTCATGATTATGACCCTCGATGAACTTATATATAACGATCCAAAACCTCGCATCAAATTTCAATGCAATCCGAGCCATGCAACCGGACCTACACGACGACCTCCTACGCCGCTTTAAAGCCTCACAACCGGATACATTAAATTTTTTACCTTCACGAGTACATACTAAGTACCTAATACGAACATCATCGCCGGTTAGACGCTTCAATGTACTCTTGCGTGTGTTAAACCCACATGCAGCGCCATACTCCTTATAAAAACAATCTGCCTCTTCAATAGTTCTAAAATAAATACCTATTCTTGCTCTCAATGAATCATCACATTCTGGTGTACAGATAACACCATTCTCCACAGCTACTTCATCTACGACATATTCAAAATTCGCAATTCAGACTTTTATGTTATTATGAATATGTCATTAAAAAACATGAATACGATGTAAAATAATATGAATATCAGTGTATACTTGAATAACCATGAAGAAAATCTTCAACATAAAAATACTGCAATATGAATGTATCATGAATAACACAACGACATCGTTTATAAAATATGAATATGAATGTATCCCAACTGAATAATAAGAAGTTAAAATAATAATTTAGCAACTACATAAAATAGAAGCAAATGGAAGAAACATAACCAACCATCTACTGAAGTGTCCATCGATAATCAAATTTGTGACTAATTTGCGATTGATGTTGAAGTGATGTTGAAGTTGATGAATAAGATAAAACATATAAACCGAATAATCCAATATAATCGGTATATATTTGGACACGATGTGAATAATATCTGCATCATCCAAATAATGCCATAATTATAGCTCTGCAAACCATTAATAACGGAACGAAGACGTTTTTCAATATGAATATGCTTGTATATATATTGAATATTAAGTGTAAATATGACGAATCATGCATATACTACACATAAAATATACTGTGAATCATAAAAAAATCTACCGTAACAGATTTGATGAATAAAATATAGATCTAAAATAAATAAGGCAATAAAACCTGTATAGATATTGAACTCCATATTTAACAAATTCATTATCAGATTTAATGCCATACTAACATCATCCGGGATCCCATAAATTATGCATCAGAAAACGGTAAGCAGTTACATGCGTGTTTGAAAATTACTTTGTTAACCTTTAAGCCCAACTATTACTATGTATTAACGTATATTATGTCCATAACTTACTATTAATCAGAACCGTTTATCTCTAGAAATCAACCATCATAATTGGTTCTATGTTTTTACTATAATTTTGATTCTTATTTGAACCAAAGTCTATATATATATATATATATATATATATTGATTATTATAAAAACTCCTCTCAACATATAAATTACCGACTCATGAAATCGTCTGTGAAAGTGTCTGAATTTAAAAAAATAAAAATTCGTCTATCATGGGATTCGAACCTAGGTGTTTGAATTCATCACCGATTTTCGCAAATCAATGACTAAAAATAGTTCTTGTTTTATACACTAAAATTAGTTTGTATTTTATTTAATTCATATTATATATATATATATATATATATATATATATATATAGCGAGAGAGAGAGAGAGAGAGTTTGGTTCAAATGAGAACCATTCTTATCCTAAAAACTAAGAACCAAATGAATTCATTATGAAAGTTGATGAATCCGTTGAGAAACTTAATGAATTCAACAATTCAGAATTTTTCACCCGGGTTCGAATCCCATGAGGGACGAAAATTTTATTTTTTTGGATTCAGTAACTTTTCCAGCAGATTCATCAACTTTTACTGTGAATTCATCATTTTTTGGTTCTCACGTTCTCACAATAAAAATGGTTCTCACGTTAACCCTATATATATATATATATATATAGAGAGAGAGAGAGAGAGAGGTTCAAATAAGAACACTTTTTAACGTGAGAACTAAGAACTACAAAAATTAGCTATGAACAAAATGAATTTGCTAGGAAAGTTAATGTATCCGTTGAGAAATTTACTGAATCCAAAACCTCAAAATTTTTCACTCAGGT
Organism: Salvia rosmarinus; assembly: GCA_036937905.1. Classification (NCBI taxonomy): domain Eukaryota; kingdom Viridiplantae; phylum Streptophyta; class Magnoliopsida; order Lamiales; family Lamiaceae; genus Salvia; species Salvia rosmarinus. The sequence goes on along the minus strand of CM072819.1, from coordinate 22,542,422 downwards.
TTGAATCCCGTGAGGGATGAAAATTCAATTTTTTTGAATTCAATAATTTTCCCAGCGGATTTATCATTTTCAAAGCAAATTCATCATATTTTGGTTCTCACGATAAAAATGATTCTCACGTTAACCCTTATATATATATATAAGGGTGGTTCCGGTAAGAATGCCTATAAGTGTAAGAAATAAGAATATATCACATCCACATATTTATATCATATCAATGGTTCAGATTAAAGATAATATATTAAATAATTTTGGATTTTCTTTTTAATAAATTTGAATAAGGTAAAATTAGGTATAAAAAGAATTATTTTATCTACCATTCCAGACGTAAATCTCGTCACTTCCCAATAATCTCGTCAATTATCGAGAAAGTATGATTTTATAATCTGCTCAATATAATATTGTACAAACTAGTCTTTCTATCGCACATATTTAATAAATATGTGGCATACATTACACTCACGTAGCATAATTTATTGTTGCACTACCTACACTTTTTATAGCATATATATAATACAAAAAATGCACATATTCAATAAATATGTGGCACACATTATACATCACGCAACATGATTTATTATCGTATTACAAATGCTATGAATGTATTCTACTTCGTAGCTCAATTGTACATGAATATATGTATTTTAATTATTTATTCTATAGCACTTTAATCATTAAATGTAGCATATATATATGACAGTGTGTAGTAATCTTGTTATATAAAGTATACTGCCTAGAACATATTCACTAATAATATTGTACAAAAAAATGTAAGGTCATATTGTATATAAATTGTTTCTCAAGAGTTGCATAAATTTAAACTGGCAAATAATCAAATTAACTGACAATAATTTACGAAATTTTAGTATATGTGCAAAATGAATAAACTAAATATATTACGAAAGTATTCCACCAATGCAATAAGTGAAAAGCACATATGAATCAATATATGAATTTTTATGCCTACATTTTCGATGGATTATGTAGCTTGAATAACAAATTATTTTGCAGAGATTAAGTAATGAAACTGAAATAATCTATCTAAAATAATAAATTAAAAGATAGATTACAAGAAATCCCTTTAAAAAGGATATAACCATGTGTTTTCTAAAATGAAGGAAAAAATCTTTTTTTAATAAAAATAAAATTACTAATATAACCTTTGCATAAATCCAATGAAACTAAAATATAGCACATATAGATATGTATTATGTATAGCACAACGTAAACTAATAGTGTCCATTGATTTACTAAAATCAATGGTTTAGATTTATTCTTATTTCTTACAACAAAAATTATTTCTACGATTCATCATATATATATATATATATATATATATATAGGGAGGGTTAACGTGAAAACTATTTTTATCATGAGAACGTGAGAATCAAAAAATGATGAATTCATTGTGAAAATTGATGAATCCGCTGTGAGAGTTACTGAATCCAAAAAAATAAAATTTTCACCCCTCATGAGATTCGAACCGAGTGAAAATTTAGAATTTTGGAATTCAGTAACTTTCTCAACGGATTCATCAGCTTTCATAGCAAATTCATTTGGTTCTTAGTTTTTAAGATAAAAGTGGTTCTCATTTGAACCTATATATATATGTGGGTTGGTTATGGTGAGAAAGCTCCTTAATGTACGAAAATAGGAATAGTAGCACATCTTTCATATTTGTGTAGCACAATCAGAATTACTATATTGCACATGTTAGTTTAGCATATATTTCATCCATTCGTAGCACATATGCTAAATATATTAGTTTAGCACATCTTTCATTGCAACGTAGCACAAGAAGAGTTATAGTGTTGCACAATAATCCGTGTAGCACACAAAACACAAAACTATAGCACACCCGAAAATTAAATCTCAACCATTGATATAGCAAATCAAAGGCTCAGATTCATTCATATTTCCTACCAAATTATCCTTTCCTACCTGATCCATCTCCTATATATATATATATATATATATATATTTATTTATTTATTTATTTATTGAAAAATATGAGCTTTAGTAAAAATTGATCTTGAACGGGGGTCTTTGGTGTATGGGGAGAATACATCTGACTAAAAACTCTTTCTGGATGTTATAAGTTTTCACTAACCTAACGAGTGTGTAACGAAGTCAGATTGCAAACCCTATGTTGACTAGAATAGTCGATCAATGAGATAGCATCTTGACTCAATAGGGGTATGGTGGAAATGGAGACTTTACTTGTTCATACACTTAAAATAATATAAAACGTAAGTCAGATACAATTCTATCAGATTGAGTTTGAGTTGACTGATTATATGTTTGTCAAATATGCAATGCAGATTGTAAAACAATAGAACAATAACTACATCAAGTTTAATGTGGTTTGGAGAAACTCCTCATCTATTTACGAACTTGTTGAATATATGAATTTCTTACTCCTTAGAAATTTTTGTTTTATACTTCCAAGGGAAGCGAATTCAAGTCTTAGTTTACTTCGAGATCAACCATCCTTAGATTATCAGGCCAGGACATCTCACTCATTTTCTAAGTGTAGAACTCACACTTTATTTCTGGGTTACTTGCAAGCTCATTTGCTTTCAGGCAACTACAACTTGTTGCTTACTCGTGGATTCACCATAACTTCTACCCTTGCAATATGCTTAGATATGGTTTGAGCTACATGTTTTCCAACTATTCAAGTGACCATTTACATTTGAAGAATTATGTTAAAGCTATGGTCACTTGTCTAAGCTCGATTATATGTTATGTAGTGAGTAGAGCCGGCAAAATTGGCCCGGCCCGGTGGGCCGGCCCGGGGTACCCGGAATTGGGGTAGGGTTGGGCTCGTAAAAATAGTGGCCCGAAAAAAGTCGGGCCTAAAAAGCCCGCCCACATAGCCCGACGGGCCTACCGGGCTTTGGGGCTAAAAAGCCCGTCCACACATTTAAAGTTTTAATATTTTATATTAGTAGTAAATATAGAAAATAAAATGAATGACTATTAAAAACTCCTCCTTTCGTCCATCCCTCTCTCTATTACATTTCTTTAAGGTCGATGTTTGATGTTTGATGATATTTGTAACTTTAAGTTTATCTTATGTACGTTGAAATTGATGTTAGACTTGTTAGTAGATTTAATTTAATTTATTTATTTTGAAATTGATGTTAGTAGACGTAATTTATCTTATTTACTTTGAAATTGATGTTAGTAGATTTAATTTATTTATTGTTATCATATTTTTAAAATTAAAAATAATGTCTTATTAAATTAAATATTAGGCGGGTTTTGGCGGGTGGCGATGGCCCGATGAAGTGAGGGCTGGTCTGCCATATTTTCACCCGATAGCATTTCGGGCCGGGCCACCAACCCAGGTAAAACAACAAGCCTGTCGGGCCGGGCGGCCCGACCCATTTTGCCGCCTCTAGTAGTGAGGCGGCTTAGATGATTGAGATCTGGATTTAGGTTGGTTTACCGTAGGCGAAGTGGTGAAATCATTTGCCTTTGATAGCTCGAAAACTGTCCAAATCTCGTCGAAGTTTGAGATCAGAGTTGTGTTATCTTTCTTCTAAGACATCCGACAATTCAACCAACCAACATCTTCTTCATTTGAGGAAGTCCCGTATTTATAGAGATTTGAATTCAAATTAGCCATTGAAAAATCAGTAGTTTGAAATTCAAACTCCATATGAAAAAATACGAACGTTGGACCTTTGTTGTCTTGTGCTTTATTAATTTTGGTCTTTGGTCTTTGGTATATAGCTTAGTCCACGTCTGATCCTATGCTGACTCCCTCTGACTTTAGATCTTTTGATATATGACTAGACTGCTACAGACTTCAGATCTATAGTGTACCTGAGTCCTTCGGACTTTATGACTTTCAGGATTGTGATTTAGACTTCTGATGCTTTTGATTTGATTGACTTTAAGCTTACTATATGATGCTCCTGACTTCGTTGACTTATTCTGATTTTTTCTAAGCTTGAGATTGATCATATGATGAGTCAACTGGGTCCATCTAAGTTGGTTTCTCACTGAACATATTCGGCTTGGTTTCCCCACTCAAACTTAGACATGTCTAAGCTAACTACAAATAACACTTTAGAATAGTTATCATCGAAAATGGATAACCTTACATATCTTTTAATTGGTTTTGAGTTCTAATTAAAACATCTTTTGATCCGAGACTCCCAACATGTAGTTATTTTAAGCTTAAGTAGTGTCCTACAAAAATTTCAGTTCCAACTTGTATCCTATGTTTTAATTTGTTTAACTACCCGAACTTTGCTCAAATTTTTGTTTTGAACGAGATTTTTAGATTTTGTATTCAAATACATAAATTTTATAGTATTTTTAATTTTTTCATGATTTCTCTTTCCAACGAAATTGAAACTGATTTGGCAACAGAAATTGATAGTATGAACACATAGCCCTGCATACAAAACGACTTAGAGGGTGTTTGGCAGAGTTTATAAGCTCCCAAAAAAGCTTATAAGTTGTTTTTAAATTTAAAAAGCACATATAAGTCGTTTTTGGGAGCTTATAAGCTCAAAGAAAACACCCTCTTAGTTTGTGCAATCAATGGCTTTGTTTTACATTTTTCAAGTTATGCATTTGTTTCCCAAGTCAGTATAGTTTTGCAAAAAAATGAAATCATGAGAAAATTGCAAACAATTTAAAATTCATGTATTTGAAAGATACATAAAATCAAAATCAAGTAAAATTAGTATATATAAAACATATTAACCCTTAAATTTGCTATAACCGAGCCTACGTAAAAGCATGTCATAGATAATCCCTAATTTCTTTCTGTGAATCTTCGACATAAATTTTAATAAAAGTTGTTGAGTGTATTGTGAGTGGAGTAAGGGTCACATATAAATGTAATGTTAAATTAAATAGTGGTGGACCACAAGTGTTAAAATATGTAAATAAGTGATGTTGTTGAGGATAAAGAGGAGAGATATTGGTGGACCATGAGTAGTAAACGGTGTAAATAAAGAATGTTGTTGATGTTAATAAGTATGAAGTATTTTGTAGGATAATTCTATAAATGAAATATAAAGAAGTTTGAGGGACGTACCAAAAGAAAAAATTATGAATGAAATTGAGAAACGGAATCCCTGACGGAAAGATCGCCGACGGCTTGGAATCAGGCACCGACGGACTAACGACGGATTGTGGTACCGACGGCGTATAGTCCATCAGTATTTTTTCCTTAAAAAAAATTTAAAAATTTACGGTCCGTCTGTAGTCCATCGTTGATTTAAAAAAAAAAATCGTTAGTTCGTCTGCCGATAGCCATCGTTGATTTTAAAAAATATTAAAATTAAAAATCGAAAGTCCGTCGTTGGTCCATCGTTAATTTTTTTTTAAAAATAATTTAAAAATCGTTAGTCCATCATTAGTCCATCGTTGATTTTTAAAAATGAAAACAAAAATAAAAATTGAAGATCCGTCGTTATTTTTTTAAAAAAATAATTTAAAAATCGTTAGTCCATCATTAGTCCATCGTTGATTTTTAAAAATGAAAACAAAAATAAAAATTGAAGATCCGTCGTTATTTTTTTTTTAAAATAAATTAAAAATTGATTATGCGTCGGTATTCCGTCGTTGATTTAAAAAAATAAAAATCGAAGGTCCGTCGTTAGTCCACCGTTAGTTTTTTCTTAAAAAATAAATTAAAAATCGATTGTACGTCAGTATTCCGTCGTTGATTCAACAAAAAAATAAAAAATAAAAAATCGGTGGTCCGTCGGTGTGCCCTAATATATGAAATCGGGTTTCCCTCATTTTTTTCAGTTTCGCCCTAAATTTTCCTCTCGCCTCCGCCTCCACTGCGCCGTCTGCCTCTACCGTACGCCGCCGCCCGAAGCTTCCTCCACCACCACTGCCTCCCGCACCGTCGAACCCTTCTTTGTCTCTCTCGCACAACCTTTTTCACACAACCTCTCTCTTACTCTCTCATCTTCTTTGTGCAGATCTCGTACCAACGCCACTGTCACCTCCTGCCATTGGAGAGATGACACCACAGATGCCAACTCCCTGTCGTCGGAGAGACGACACCACAAACGCAAACGCAAACGCAACAACCTCGACAAACAATCCTTGTGTTTCCAAGTGCGTTAGATGACATTTTTTCTATGTGATTTATTTGTTGTATGAGTTAAGAATTATTTTGTTATATAGTCAAATTATAGCTTTAGTCATACATATAAATGAGGAGAATTCCTTGAGTTAGGTTGTTATAGTGGTCGATTGGAGGTGGTGCAACATGGTAGCAAATCGAAACATAAAATACGAGTAAAAAAATTATACTTTTCCTTATATGCAAGTATAATGAATATTAAACAAATGTTAGTATTCTCTCATCTCATTCTTTCATTTGTTCAACTAGCAGAAGAACAATCACTCAGAGCATGAAAATGAGAAATCACTATACATCACCCGTTACAATGCTATCTATATTCAATCATCTCTACACAAGTCTTCAGAAAATAATGTTTTGTTGCGGCATAATTCTCTTTTGCCAGCTTATTACAATCTGAAACATTCCAGAAAGCATTATGAATTTTTTTTAATTCATATTCTTTTTACTATTTTTAATTGTATTTACAAAATCATTTTTCATCTTTTGCAATATACATCACCAAGTTTTAATTTGTGAAACAATGTTGTTTAGTTGTACATATTGAATAAACTTCGACTTTTAAGTATACGTTAAATCGTGAAAATTAAAACAAGTCAAATTTTGGATTTGAGTTGTTGGAAAAATGTGTACAAAACAGTACAGAACTTGTCGGACGTGTTACAACTCGAAACAGAAATGTAGAAGTAGGAGATCAAAACTAACAATAAACTTAAACAGTATTGAAACTAAAATGAAACAAATCCGTAAGCTAATGCCGAGTCGAGGAGGCCTCTTTCCATGAAGACGAGATACGCCCGGTGGTGCTCTCGGTTACGGCGTATCGTCTCCAAAGGTAAACGCAGCGTCTCGTGGGTGGCAAGACCGCAAACCAACGAGCTCCGTGAGCAGGGGACGGAGGCGGGGAGAGCTTTGACACGAGCTATGTATGCGGGAGTGCTTTGAGAGAATGCAGGAATGCTTTTTGCAGTAGGTGGCTTATGCTGGGGAGACATGTCCTATTTATAGGCGTCGTCCCCCTCATGGGAAGCATACTGGAGTCAACACCCGCATTGATGTCGGGTGTTACGGTTATGTCCCGGCGGTTTACGGAGACAACGTGCCCACGCTTCGCAGAGCCATCATGCCGAACGTTATCGACGCTTAAGACGAATCGGACAACGCGTGCGTCCAGGTTCATTGGACGTATCCGGACGTCTCTTCAAGTGCACAGTAGGCCCAACGGATTGGGCTTACACGAGTTGGGCCTCGGACCAACTCCCTCGCACAGCAAGCCCAAGGCCCAACGGATTGGGCTTACACGAGTTGGGCCTCGGACCAACTCCATCGCACAGCAGGCCCAAAGGATTGGGCTACACGAGTTGAGCCTCGGACCAACTCCATCTTTGGGCTCGATCAAACATTGATCCAAAATATGAGGCGATGGGCCATGGAACCGAGCCCAAGCGAAGCCAGCCAACAGGCCCAAAGAACGGCCCAAAGATCAATTGCCAAGATCCAAGATCCAAGATCCACGGACCACGGACCACGGAATCGAACCGAGCCGAGCCGGGCCGGAGCCGGCCGGCCGGGCGCGGCGCGCGCGCACCGGCCCGGAACGGACAGAAGGCGGCGGCGGCGGCGTGTCTTGGCGCTGGGCTTTCGACCCATCACTTGTGCACATAATTATATTAAGTGTTCAATAAACCACTTATATAGACAATTAATGAAGGTACATTAATCAATGTAGGATAACCATTAATTAATCCATGTTTATCCCCTTAATCACATAACTCCATGTTTAAGTGACCAACTTTGATCCATTATTTCTCACTCACCGGAAATCGGATTTGAGAATGTGAATACACAACGATCATCTACTCGAAACGTAGATCGATCCTATGCCATTTAATTTCACAAAATTAAACGTTACATCACTCAAAGTCTTGGTCAAAGTAACTTCCTGGAAACTTGACCATATAATATATATATATATATATATATATATATACGGATTTCCAACAATCCCCCACATGAGTGGAAATAGCCATATGCATGTATGCAGACACAACTCAGTCCTCAAGAGATGTTAAAATATTTGGACATGTGGTTTATGGCCTTGAACCTTCCATAGTTAGTACCATCGAGTACAGGCGCGGATTAGTGGACACGATGCCTTGAACTATTCCCCACAACGCAACCGAGACAATGGTATTAACACTTTAACACCTCAACCTCATCCGTTCTCACGCTTGATTCCATTTTGGCCATGGACATCCACTTTGGATTCATAAGTGTTTTGTTTGAAGCGGCCCCACTTCGCACTTATATAGGTGATTCTTTACCTAGTATCTTGTCATACTCAACCTCCTCGGGTATCTTAGGAATCATTAAGAGTCAACGACTCAACCTCACCACTAGGCAAGTTTTTCAACACTCGCTTGCTTTCTGGGAACAGACTAACTCGAGTGTTTACACACGAACTCCTATAGCTTAGTTCTCCAATTGAACCAAGTTCTTGGGATCTCCAAATCATCATGGTTGGGTTACCACTATGATTGTTCTTAAGATGTGGATTTTAACCCCATTCCATCTAGCAACTTGATCATTGGATCCCTGCTCAACCCTTTGGTTAATCGGATCCGCCAGATTATCTATCGACTTGACATAGTCAACCGAGATAACCCCACTGAGATCAAATACCTCACGGTATTATGTCGCCGACGATATGTCGAGACTTACCATTATACAAACCACTTTTCGCCCTTCCAATAGCTGCTTGGCTATCACAGTGAATCATCACCGGTGGCACAGGTTTAGACCAACATGGAATATCTTCCAAAAATTACGAGCCACTCGGCTTCCTCACCGCCTTTATCCAAAGCTATGAATTCAGATTCCATAGTGGATCGTATATACACGTCTGCTTCGTGGATCTCCAAGAAACAGCACCTCCCCAAATCGTGAACACGTACCCACTTGTAGAAAGTGAATCTTTCGTATCAGATATCCAATTGGCATCAAAGTACCCTTCAAGTACCGGGGGATATCTCGTGAAATGCAGCCCATGATTTTGAGTATACTTCAAGTACCTCAAAACTCTTACTAGAGCCTTCCAATGCTCCTTGCTTGGATTGCTCGTGTAACGACTCAATTTATTCACGGTGCAAGCTATGTCAGGTCGAGTGCAATTTGTAAGATACATCAAACACCCGATAACCTTAGCATAGTCTTCTTGCCCAATGTGTTCACCCCTGCTCTACTTAAGTGAACATTGAGCTCCAATGGGGTCTTAGCAGGCAAACTATCAAACGCGTTGAATTGCTTAAGCACTTTCTCGACGTAGTGAGATTGTGTCAAGACAATTCCGTCTGATCTTCTTAGAATCTTGATTCCAAGAATCACATCAGCTAAACCCATGTCCTTCATGTCAAAATTTCTATTTAACATGCGCTTTGTGTCATTAATGACTTGAGTATTACTACCCATGATCAACATGTCATCTACATACGTACACACTATAACATAACCATTATCGTTGTTCTTAACTTAGACACATTTGTCACACTCGTTGATCTTGAAACCATTTGCCAACATTACATTGTCAAATTTCAAGTGCCATTGCAACGACGCTTGTTTCAAACCATATAGAGACTTCACGAGTTTGCATACCTCGCCTCTCGACAGTACAACAAACCCTTCGCTTGCTCTATATATACCTCATCCTCGAGGTCACCATTCAAAAACGCAGTCTTAACGCTCATTTGATGAATCTCAAGATTGTGCAAAGCAGAATTGCAAGAAGCACCCTAATAGACGTAATCCTCGTCACGGTGAATAGGTATCAAGAAATCGTACCCTCTCTTTGTTTAAACCCTTCGACAACCAAACGGCCTTATACTTTTCAATTGATCAATCGCCTTGTACTTTCTTTTAAGGATCCATTTGCATCCTAAGGGCTTACAACCTTCGGCAAATCAACCAAGACCCAAGTGTGGTTTTGAGTATAGAATCAATCTCACTTCCATGACCTCTCGCCGAGCATCCCGTCTGGCCGAGCATAGCTACTTTGATCGACGTTGGTTCTTCGTCCAACATGAACGCAATATAGTTAGGAATAAAACCTTTGGCGTCGACTCTCATCGCCACGCCTCGGTTCCGACCCTCCGATCGCACCTCGATCGCTATGCGATATCGGTTCTTCCTCCAAAGGTTTAGAACTCGAAAGCCACCATCGTTCTATTGCTAGAACGGCTTCACTTTTATCCTTGTTTTTACTGAGATAAACACTTTCAAAGAATATAGCATTCCTTGACTCAATCGTCGCCCCCACAAATATATCCGTACCTCCGACGTGTGGATCGAAACGATAAGCGCCATTGCTCAAGGCATACCCAATAAAGATACAATCGATTGCTTTTAGGTCCAATTGTAACTTGTTTAGGAAGAGGCACTCAACCTTTGCCAAACACCCCACACTTTGAGATATTTGTACGATGGTTTTCTTCCTTTCCACAACTCGTAGCGAGTGACATCCTTACTTTTAGTGGAATCTTGTTCAAGATGTAGTCGGTCGTCAAAACAAATGCTTCCCCCACAAGTTCTCGGGCAACCTCGAACTAATCAACAAAGCATTCATCATCTCCTTAAGTGTTCGATTTTACGCTCAAAGCAATGCCATAAGATTGAGGTGAATAAGAGTCGTCGTTTGATATATTATACCACTTTCGTTGCATAATGCCTCAAACGAGCTACATATTTTCCCTCTATCACTTGAACAGCCTTAATTCGATAGCTTAGTTGATTCTCGGCTCATTCTTGAAGTTTTAAAAGCTTCAATAGCCTCGCCTTTACTTCTTAGAAGGTAAAGATAACAATATCTTGTCGATCATCATTAAACGTGATGAAGTACTTTTACCACCTCTAGTTTGTACAACTTTAAATCACACACATCGGTGTGAATAAGTTCTAGAGGCTTTGTAACACCCGCCAACCCAAAGTACGGATTAGCGTAAACTATTACTAATGACGGGACTAACAACAAGAACTAACACTAATTATGGGATCATGTGATATACATATAATAGACAAATTCTCGAAACTTCATATTATTTAATGTGACACATATATCGTATATATGAAACTGGATTATTCGGACTCTCGACTAAAGGGTTCAACTCGATACATAACCTATATAACTATACAATGGAAAGACATGTGATTACACATATGACGATATGTAATCAAGGCTATACTTATCGATGATGTAAGACTCCAACCGCTCAACACTTCAACATCCAACATCAATCGCTCAACCCGCACATTTAAAACAAATATGCAGGCTAAGTACAAGAATGCACTTAGTGGGCTCATGCCAAAACATTTTCTTTAATTACACCGCCCATAAGTAAGCATTACAGGTGGTTTTAGTTGAAAATGCTTTGGCTTACTAAAACATTTTCTCATTTCTCAAAACGTCGCCGGTAGAGCATTTTCTCTTTGTATGATCCATATCACATTTCACATAATTGTTCATAACAGATCTCACGCCGTAGAAGTAGCTCTTCTGCAGACGCCGTGACCGGCCGAAGATGTTGCTAACGGCTCACAACACATAGCCGTGAATTTCGATCGACTAGATCCGTGACCGGCCGATGATGTTACTAACGGCTCACAACACACACCGGTGTACACGTTAACCCTAGCCACCAACTCCACATATAATACGACATCACATCAGATCATCATACGTTGGTAGCGAACCAACAAATTTCAATTCATCATTCCAACCATCACCACAAATAATAATATCATCATTCCAACCATCACCACAAATAATATCATCATTCCAACCATCACCACAAATAATATCATCACATCGATCAATCCTAGCTGTATAATCCTTCCGCTAGATCCAATATCGATTTCTCATAGTTGGCTTGCCCAACAACTCGATAGGATCATACATAAAACATAAACACTTTGGGCGTAATCATCATTTCTCAACCGAAAGCTTGTAAATAAATACTTTGCATTTGGCAAAATAAATAAAAGGGTTTTCGAATAAAGCCCACCTGCACGTAGCTTTTCAATAACGCCCTTTCTAAGTCGAAAGCTCAAGTCCACGTCCCACCTTAACGTAAGAACTATTTTAGTACGTTGATCACGCTCGAGAGAGCGAACATAGTCTATAACGTTCACGTGTCAAATAAGGCTAACGCCGGACTTATTTCGACGCTTCCTAATCAATTAATGTCGATTATGAATTTTCTCAATTTATAAGAGATATTTTACCTTTAATATATAATGACGCTTTAATGTACTTCACGTAACGTAAGTTACATTGTTACTAAACGTCTTCGTCGTCACATAGATCACGATTATTGAATTACGTGCCCTTTCGACCTCGGTCAACGTTTTTGGTCAACAACTTTGACCAAGTCAACCTTTAGTCAACAATTTTGACTTTAGTCAACTCAAAGTCAACATTTTGACTTTTTCAATTTCTTATGTAATTTTCGATTTTAATGTACAATTCTTGTTCCAAAAATTCCTATAAAATCATACTATGTCTAAAACATTATTTTAGATCATATTATGTAATTATACTTGATTAGATAAATTTATAACTTTAATATACATAGGGCATGATTTTCGGTCACCCTAATTAATCAACTAAACATTTTCCAAAAATTCCAATAAATTCACATAACACTTAATCACTCTTAACTATGCTTACTATAACATAATTGTTATTTATTGTGAACCATTGAATAAAATTTACCTAAGTCACTTTCGAAAATTTTGACTTAGGTCAAAATAATTTTTATAAATTTCAATAAATTCCTACAACCATATATTATGAATCTACATCATTAATATGATATGATAACACTTAAACATGGTTTATATCACAACCTACTATCATATACTATAACTTTCGAAAATCATGAACATAGGTACTAAAGTTCTCCAAAAATTCTACATAAATTCATATAAGCTTATTTAATATCCTAGATTATTATTTCATGCTTAAATCAACAATTAAAACTCATAATCAACCACATATCATGTCCTCATATTTTCGGTCCACACATGTGATTTAATAACATGTTTAATTTTGTAATATAAGCTTAATAACATAGTATAGACATGATATCTAAACATCTTAGCACTAGTTACATAATTTTCGAAAATGTCATGATCAACTTCAGCTTATAACATGAATTCTAACGGACGAAAATCGAAAATTCTAGCATGTATACGAAGCTCGTAAGATTTCTAACCTTTTAATCGGAGTCGATTTAATCGGCGAAGGTTTATTTGTCTAAGGTTTGGGATCAAACTTTGGAGAACACTCTCAAAAATTTCTCCCTCACTTTTCGGTTCTTAGGTTGCAAAAATGGGGAAATGAGGAGCTTATCTCATATTTATAGAGCTAAGCCACTTGTAGCTAATTATTACATAAAATAATAACTATGCACACTTGCACATTAATTCAACATTTTCGGCTAACTCTTATGGTAAGAGACAAATTTGTAGATTTTATCTCATTTATACTTTAAATAGTCATCATGTAAAATAATTAAGATGGTTCACCTTTAATTCCTTTCTTTTTCAAAGATAGAAGAAATTTCTTCTTTCTTTTATCACTAAAGTTCACGGCAATCACAATGCATAGGGAGATGTTTTTTTTTTTTTTTTTATTTGGTGATTATACAATTTAATTATATTTTTGGCAAACTATGAAGTCAAGATTTCACACCATCTCCTATTTTCCCATGTGTTCGATTACCTTGTTTTGTCCAAAGATAAGATTTCATTTATTTCATTTTAAGCATAGTCTTCGGCCACCTCAATTTCTTGGAGAATAATTTTATTTATTATGACATTATATACACTAATATTACCATAGGATAATGTTATATTGAAAAGTCAAAGTTTTCAACTATAATATATATCATTATCATAAGATAAGAAGATTTGGTTTCTTACCTTTAAAACGTCCAAAATAAAGTTGTAACAACTTTATTTATTCCTATAATAATAGGAATTTCGAAATTCGGCTTAACTGCTTAATAATACTGTAAGACGTAACTGTCGAATTTATCCGACGTTAGAAAATTACGTTCGAAGGAATATTGGAAATTATATTCCTTAGTTCACTAAGCATCAGTGAATATCACACAGATATTATCCAATTATGCTTGGTCAAAGTCAAGCATTGACTAATTAAGATTTTAATTATCGAGGCTACAACCCTAATTACGATTTATATTATCGTAATTAAACGTTTAAAACTGCGGGATATTACAGGCTTAGTGCTCCGTTCTACTGAATGAAACGGTAACTTAGTCATTTTGGCTTCCACACAAACCTCACATTTCGTTTGTGTATTAACTTCATTTAACTTTAGTAAATCTAAATTTACTAATCTTTTTATTGCATTTAGATTAACATGTCCTAATCTACAATGCCATAAATCGAGCACTCGATCAAGTAAGAAGAAGCGGATGCATTTTCATTCATAACAATCTTGGGTACACGGTAAGATGTACCATTACATTCAATTTGAAAAGACCCCGGTGAGATAACCTCTACCAGAACTTCTCAAACTTAGTCAGACAAACTTGTCCGACTCAAAAACTAGTCTAAACCCTTGTTAACTAGAATCGAGCCCGACACTAAATTCTTACGAATGTCCGGACATGCAGACATCCTTCAACGTGATCTCAATGCGACGACATCTTAAGCACCACATCACCAACTCCGACAACCTCGGACGAAGCTTGGTTCCCCATGTTGAGCTTCCTCCCCTCAACAGGCTTGTAGGTGGAGAAACGCATATTTTCGGCGCAGACGTGCGCAGTCACGCCAGTGTCGATGAACCATCCACCTTGATTCTCGACGTTGTTGACTTCTTCGGTCACCACAGCAGCCAAGTCATCCTTGTCTCATTTGTCGAAGTCCTTCTCGACAACGTTGGTAACTTGCTTAGCCTTCTTCTTCTTAGGTTGACGACAGTCCTTACTCGTGTGGCCATGCTTGACACAATTGTAACAGTCCCCGTCAAACTTACGTGCAACCACCTTCCCTTTGCCTTTATCTTTGACATTGGGACGAACACGTTTGTTGGAGGACCGCCTCTCCAACAGGTTGGCTCTAGCATCGATCAAGCCTTCGCTTTTAAGTCTTGCTTCACGTCGGACTCGATCGCAGTTTGACGATCAAGTCTTCAGTGTCATATCCTTTCGCTTGTGCTTAAGGTAGACCTCAAGTCTCTCCACCGGGGGTAGCTTCTCAATCAGCATAGCGACGACAAAGCCGTCCAAACAAGCAGTGTGCCCTTCGGCTTGAACCTCGTGTACAATGAGTTGAAACTCTTGCACTTGGTCCATGATCGATCGAGAATCGACCATCTTGTAGTCCAAATATTTGGCTACAATAAACTTCTTTGTACCTGCATCATCACTACGGTACTTCTTTTCTAGCGCATCTCACATACATTTGGATGTCGTTACAACAGCATATACACTATACAAGCTATCTTCTAAACTACCAAGTATGAAGTTTTTACAAAGATAGTCGTCAGTGCATGATTATCATATCTTTGCTCGGACGTGAAAGTCCGTCACTTCAGCCCCCGGAACGGCGGGCTCATCTTCCACCAAGAAGTTGGCAAAGCCCAACGTCGTGAGGTAGAATAACATCTTTTGCTGTCATCTCTTGAAGTTGGATCCTCCAAACTTGGCGGCTTTCGACGGGCAAGATCATCCTCGCGGTATGAGCAGCGCCGAGATCGATCCAAAATCGATCCACCAAGACCACTGGAGGTGTCTTTGAAACATGGAACTCGAATGAGAACCACCGGTGTTAGATCCCATGGATCTAACAATGACCCACCGAAAATACGATCGTCGAACCACGGAACCACTAAAGTGGAACTAATTGTTGATCCACTAAAAGTGGAACCAACGATCGACCGAAGGGTCCAATGGTTGACCCCAAGGCATCAAACCAAACATGGCCATAGCCATCGTTGTGCGGGAATTGGCTGCAGCGGAGGCAGTGGCGGGATGCGCAAGAATGGCGAGCAGAGTCGGTGGCGTGAACAATGACATCTCAGTAAAGGTTTAAGTTTCAAAAGTTTTAAGTTAATTAAAAGTCTCAATTCCTTCGTGACAAGTAATATCTCGTCTTGCGATTGTTGGAAAAATGCGTACAAAACAGTACAGAACTTGCCGTGCGTGTTACAACTTGAAATAGAAATGTAGAAGTAGGAGATCAAACTAACAATAAACTTAAACAAGATTGAAACTAAAATGAAACAAATCCGTAGCTAATGCCGAGTCGAGGAGGCCTCTTTCCGCAAGACGAGATATGCCCGGTAGTGCTCTCGGTTACGCGATCGCTCCAAAGGTAAAACGGCAGCTGCGTGGGTGGCAAGATCGCAAACCAACGAGCTCCGACGAACCGGACGGAGGCGAGGATAGAGCTGACACGAGCTATGTATCAGAGAGTGCTTTGAGAGAATGCAGAATGCTTTTTGCAGAGTGGCTTATCTTTGGGAGATATGTCATATTTATAGCGTCGTCCCTCATGGGGAAAGATCTTGAGTCAACACCGCATTAATGTCGGGTGTTACGGGTTATGTCCCGCGACGGTTTCGGAGACAACGTGCCCACGCTTTCCGCAGAGCCATCATGTCGAACGTTATCGCGATTCGATGAATCGGACAACGCGTGCGTCCGTGTTCATTGACGTATCCCACGCCTCTTCAAGTGCACAAGAGGCCCAACGGATTGGGCTTACACGAGTTGGGCCTCGGACCAACTCCATCGCACGCGAGCCCAACGGATGGGCTACACGAGGCAACGGGCCACGTAACTGTGCCCACGAATGGGCCCAAAGACCACCCAGACCAATTGCCAAGATCCAAGATCCACGGACCACGGAACCGAATCGAACCGAACCGAGCTGGGCCGGGCGGGCCGGGCGGGCGGGCGGGCGTAGGCGGCGGGCGGCGGCGGCGGCGGCGGCAGCGTGTCTTGCGTGGGTTTTTCGACCCATCACTTGCACATAATTATACTAAGTGTTCAATGAACCACTTATATAGACAATTAATGAAGGTATATTAATCAATGTGGGATAAGGATTAATTAATCCATGCTTATCCCCTTAATCACATAACTCCATGTTTAAGTGACCAACTTTGATCCATTATTTCTCACTCACCGGAAATCGGATTTGAGACTGTGAATACACCACGATCATCTACTCGAAACGTAGATCGATCCTATGCCGTTTAATTTCACAAAATTAAACGTTACGTCACTCAAAATCTTGGTCAAAGTAGCTTCCTGGAAAATTGACCATATATATATATATATATATATATATATATATATAGAAGGATGGTTAACGTGAGAACGTGAGAACCAAAAAATGATGAATTCACAGTGAAAGTTGATGAATTCATTGGGAAAGTTACTGAATCCAAAAAAATAAAATTTTCGCGCCTCATGGGATTCGAACCCGGGTGAAAAATTTTGAATTTTGAATTCATCAACTTTCTCAACGGATTCATCAACTTTCATAACGAATTCATTTGATTCTTAGTTTTTAGGATAAGAATGATTCTTATTTGAATCAAACTATATATATATATATATATATATATATATACACACGGATTTCCAACACGAGTTTCCAAAAAAAATGGATTAGACTACAGTAGTGATGATTTCACTTCTAATTTATTTATCAATTCTAGCTATTTTCGCCCTAATTTTAGAAAATTAAAAACTGAGTGAAATGAAATGAGCTTCTTCTTATTCATTACTCATTATATACTACTAAAATTGGCCAGCACCAAAACATTTACCAACTAAATTAAATAATCCTAGTACTGTACTAATTAAATTACTACAATGTCCTTCTTCTTTAACATTCCCTTTAGTTTGCTTAATTAATTATTGGAAAATAAATATATCACTTTTATAGGACTTCATCATTGAGCCATTAAAATTTTCAAAATAAATTATGATTACTTTAGTATAATTGTTTTGATAGTTCGAGGCAGCTATGTAATAAGGTGGCATGTTCCACTTTGTACACTACAGCATTTGCGGGGGGCTTTTTACAACAGCCAATAGGCACCAACTTTGGTTCTTTCACTTTCTCTTTTTGTCTTTTTCTGTTTTGATGATTGTATTTGTTCGAATTTGAGTGTTCCAAATTACAACAAAATCATAAACAGAGTAGTATCGGATTGCGCGGTGGAAATATGAACGATTGCATAAAGATAAAATTTTCAAAAATTACAAACTGCGTGAACCTTACGGCTAAACAACTGTTATGAAAATTAAAGTTTATAATATAGTTCAATTGATTATATAGAACCTTAGGAATAAAAACTAATATAACAAAATAAAAGTATTAAAACCTTACAGAGTGCACTATTGCCTAAGTCACCATTAACTCAAGAGAATTATTTATCTTTGAGATGTAGCCTTTAGGAACCACATTGTACTTATCTTTGAGTTGCAGGGGTGAATATTTCATATTTAGTTAGAGCATTCTAACATAGATTCAAATGTCCCTTCCCTTGCATTGATAATTTATTTTGCATAAATTAGTTAGTGATGTATGCCTACAGATTTGTCATTTAATTGCACTAATGTTCTTTTCATTTCATTGATGCTGATTTAATTAGTTAGTGGTGTATGCCTGCATACTTGTCGATGTTATTTTCATTTCATTAACAGTGTAATTGGCATAAATAATTAGTTTGTGGTGCTCTGTACGAGCAAATAATGTGTTTGATATTTAATTGCACCGATGCTATTTTCATTTTATATTTTTTATAGAAGATTTTTTTTATTTTTTTAAAATATCGACGATTACCGACAAAAAATTTCGTCGGTAATTCCATCGACCAACTTGACGACGTCGGCGATGTAAATGGTATAGACGATGGACTCACGTCGGTAAGTCCGTCGATGAACTCGGATGGATGAGAACTCCGTCAGTAAAATATTTTACCGACGCGTTTACGGCGTCGGTTGTTGTCCGTCGAGCGTCCTTCGTGATTGAGATCATCGACAGAATTCTTTGACTTATCGACGAAATATTCCGTCGGTGTCCGACCGAATTTTTGTAGTGATAAGATATAGAAATTAAATTAATTGATTATAACAATATCATAAAATTGAAAAATAGAAAGTAATTGCTAATGAAGCATAATTCAGTTGGTAAAGTGTTTTCCCTCTATATAGTTCAAGTTGGTAAGATACTAACGAATAATTCGGAGAGTTTGAATAACCTACTATACGTATAGTTGGCAAAGTAGTGGGACGGGTCGACCCCGAGTCCGTTGGGCTTTTACATTTTTTTGGTCGGGTAGGGACTGCCGAAATTTTTCGGGCCTAAAAATATGAAACCCAAACCAGTCCCGGCTGGGCTTACCTGCGGGCGGGCTTTTTTTAGATGATTTTTTATTATATAAATTTAATATTTTTAATTATAAAAAATAAGTAAAATATAGTTAATATTATTAAATAATTATAGATATGTCTATTAAATAATATTATAAATATATATATATTTAATAGAATATCGAACGGATTTTTTTAGTCCGAAGCGCGGTAGGCCCAGGGGTTTTTTCGGACGAGCTTTATAGGCCCGAATTTTTCGGGCCTTTAATTTTAAAACCCAAACCCGGGTACCTCGGGCGGGCTTGACTCATTTTGCCGGCTCTAATTATACGTGAGTGTGATTGTGTGTGTGAATATGTAATTCTAAAAAAAGTAATTAGAACATAAATTTGTATTATAAATTTTAAAACACTTTTTTATGTATAACATTTATTATAGAACAATATTATTCATCACCATTTCTATAGACATATTAAAACATTCAAACTTTTGCAATTTCTAACTCTTGAAACAGCAATACAGAGTTGGTCGTGACAAAGAAAAGAATTTAGAAATTATAAAAAATTGGCCCTTAGACTTAAAATAGTTTATCAACCAAAAGTTTAGCTCATAGCTTGGAATTTGGAAAGGTTAACACCGAAACCGGGTAAGGAAATCAGATTGTCCGGGTTTGGATCGGGTTCCCCATTTAATTTCTCTCTCCCACACACTGATAGACTACAGACGAAAACCCTTTTGCCACACTTTTTGGAAGTCTTATCTTCACACGCAGTCGTTGCAAAATTGCAAATACGATAGCTAAATATTGAAATCTACTGCTGCAGCAAAATGGCGGTGTCTTCGGGCGTGTTATCGAGTTTCTTCGTGAGCCAATCGGCATCGTTCGTGAAGTCGTCTCCCGTCGCCGTCATGCGCACACCGAGTAAGCTTCCTCTGCGAGCGCTTACAATAACAGCGGCGGCGGAGCCGGAGACGAAGAAGCGGGAGCCGAGGGGAATAATGAAGCCGCGGAGAGTGTCGCCGGAAATGCAGGCGTTCCTCGGCGGCGTGGCTGAGATTCCCCGTACTCAAGCACTTAAAGAGATTTGGGCTTACATCAAACAGAAAAACCTTCAGGTTATGTGAATTCGGATTTAACCATTACCCGTTTCGTTGTTCTGTTTGCTGTATGTTTGATCTTGTCTCCTATTTGGAATGTACATCAGTGAGGCTTGTGTTTGTCTGTGAGTGTTCAAGTTATGATATTGATGTTAATAGAGTGGAATATTCTAGAACGATTAGTACTCTGTGTGAGTGTGTATATTTTATAATGATTGTAAGCTATGAATTTCATGCTAATTTGCATGTTAAATTGAAGTATCTGTACGCTAATGTGCATATAGAATGTGCTTCTTGAATTAAATCGAGCATTAAGATTAATGCCTCCTCCGGTTATATGTTTGACATAGATGCATGACTTGAGCTTGAAATTATGGTGTTGGTATCGGTTTGAAGGAGGATCTGTTTCGCCTAGTATATGCTTAAGTATTGTGCGGAGGTAAATAGTACGGACATGGTGTCTGGACTCTGACTTCTATATTTAGTTATTCGACTATTGTGCTCCATTGTTAGAAGTTCATACTTCTGAACAAATGTAACTTATGTTGGGTGTTACAAGTAGTTGTCGTGGAGAAGTTTTATTCAGGACTCAGGCATGTTTCCCTCTGAAAGCGTGGGCTGAAGCTGGTAGAGAAACTTTTGATGTCGAACTTTGCTTAAATCGTCTGTTTTCTTTTCTGTTGTTCGTCTGTTCATATGGATGTCAAACTACTTCCCATAATACAATACTTGCTTAATTATGTGGTAATGCTATTATTAGGTTTCGAGTTTCTAGGGTTGGCTCAGTTATTTTTTGCACTTAGTTAGGGGGAGTCCGAAGTGAGGCTTTGTCAAATTCTGTAACACACAAGTTTTTGTGACTTTGTTATGTTAGTTATAAAATGTAATGGAGGTATAACTTTCTGCATTTTATATTGTGAAAAGACTCAAAAAGTTTCCTGAGCTTAAGATTTTAGCTATCAATATTACCTTTGAATTGGTTATTTTGCGTGACAGCCATATCTTATTATAAATCATTTGTTCAAGCTCATCTCCATATATGGAGTATTTTGTACTAATGGGGAGACTTTTCTTTTGGTTGAATTTTTTTTATTTGGCCACTTAGTTATTTCTGATGTGCTCTTTTGGTGAGCTATTCGTGATGTTTTATTGAGAGTTATCAGAAGATCAATCAGATTGATGAACATGGAATGCAAATAGATTGTGCACATAGTTATTGCACTCTAGGTTTTGCTCATAAAAGATTTCCTTCCCCATGAAGTGATTCTTATACATTGCTAATTTACTAGTTTAATGCTGATTTTTGTATTTTTTGTCTTATACATTTATAGATGGACTAGAACTGACTTTCTGTTTCTCATCATTTTAGGACCCGGCCAACAAAAAGGTCATCATCTGCGATGAGAATCTGAAAACGATTTTTGGTGGTAAGGATCGCGTTGGCTTCCTTGAGATTGCTGGCTTGATCAGTCCTCATTTTCTGAAGTGAGAGCAACAATAGTTTGGCCTTGCACATCTTAAAAGTAGAGAACCCCTTCTGTAAATGAGGTGTTATGTTGGTTGATGGTATCGTACTAGGAAAACACTAGCAAACGCAAGCTCTTATTTTCTGTCTATACTATATCTTACGCGTCTACAAGAGGATCTCACTCGGGGAGTGATTTTGCCTTTTGGATCCGACTTGTAGCCTTGAATGTAATGCTTGAGCCGACTGAATTCTTGATATTTCAAGCTTTTATGGTTTTTATGTTTCATTTGCCTATTCTGGTATCTCCTGCGAGATTTTACTGTGATTTGTGTTGTTTATGTTTGCTATGATAAACTTGTTGAGAATATGGTAATGTGGAAAGAGGGGGGGGGGGATGGTGAAACTAGTTTTTATAATTCTGTTCATTTTGGCTGACCATAAATAGACTAGTGTTGCAAAGAGAATATAACAGCATAGACAAACTGAATGCAGGATTTGACATTACATTCGATTTCGATATCTACTAGGCTGCACATGTTGTTAGAGCTTGGACAGCAGCAAGGCTAATTCGTCGTCGGAAACCTTAACATCGGCGCATGTCCCGGTCGAGGCAGCAAGTCTTGCAGCTAGTTGATGCTTACACTGAAAGTTGAAGAATTTATAAGCAACTTTGAATTCGAGAAACAATAGAACAATCTCGAAGGGGAGTGAAACTCACACAGAGCTCTTCCCCTCTGTTGACAACGTCATAGAAGAATGAGTAGCAAGAACAATAGTGGTCCGGGAAGCATAGATATTCCTCCTTCTTCCTCGATTCTCCGACAACCTGAAAATACATCATTTAATATTTGGGAAAGTTGGAAGTTATCTAAAAATAATATTAATTCACCCCCCAACTTCTTCACACAATCGAGAGAGAGAGAGAGAGAGAGCAGAAAAATTACTTGAAAAATGGATCGGCCACTGGGCTCACCAGAAATCCTCTTTACGCCCCCTTGATCAAATATCCGCGTTGCTCTCTCAAAATTCTTCCCAAAAATAAAATGTAGTCTGTGCTAATCAAACCTAATACCCAAATTAGCAAACATCGCACCCATACGGAATTAATTTAATGAAACTCACTAAAAAGGAGAAATTAAGCAGCAATACCCACGTCGACAGCTGATCATCAGTCACTGTTGAGCAATACAGTTCATAGTAACCATCAATTACATCCAGAATTTTCATAAAATAGAATAGAAAAGATAAAAAGAGATTATCGAATTTGATTGATTCAGCTAGTTGATGAACCTGAATGAGTCGACTCAATCTCTTGCCAAATTGATTCCGCTACCAAATTAGAAATGCTCATCCCAAACCCACCCGGATTTTGGCCAACAATTCTTAGGAAAACAGCTTTCAACACAGAAGGAAAATGAAAAGAGATTGGGCTCGTTATAATTTTTCGTCTTTGGATTTCTGGGGAAAATGAAATAAACACTAAACATAGGGATCGTTAAATGATTTTATTTTTTTATTTTTTTATTTTTTATAAATGGCGCCTTAGGCCCCCAAAATCTCATTATTCTGGTATTTTTATCCCCACAAAATTTTTACTTCCGCGGAATACATACTTTTAGAATTTAATTAAGGGCATTTAATTAATTTGAACTCGTGTGGAAAGGACCCTTTTGCTGAATCATAAATCTAACCCCTAACTATATCTCATTATTTAAACTAATAAGATTTTTTTTTGACCATAACTTATAAGATTATTACTCTTTTAGTTAAGTGTCATATGGGCGTATATTTGAGCAATATGCATGTACGAGAATGTTATATGCCTACATGATGAAATGATTACATAAGTGTTGCTGTTCGATCATGTATAATGCATATAGGCATATATATCTATGATTACATACAAACAAAATGCCAATGATACTTGGGATATAGCCCAACCGACGCCCATATGCATGTTTCAAGCAATGGCCTAACATTAATAGTGAGCCCACGCGGTCGGCGGCCTGCCATTCTCTAATCATCGCTTAAAGCCTCCCTCCGAACCGCTACCCCGGCGATGGAGAGACGCCTGTAACAGGTCGCGCCACCTCCACGTGGCGCACGTAAGACGAAGGTCCCGGCTCCGGCCAATGGAGGGCATGCGGAGGAAGAGTCACACCACGACCAATGGAGAGGTCGGGCGCCAGGGGCAAAGTCGTAGTGTATAAATAGAAGGAAAAGCGATGTTAGAAGGGTTGTGATTTCTTTGAATACAGAGCTTGTAACCAATACTATCTCGTATGAAAAGCTCTAGTAAAAGTATTGAGGAATCATTCCTCCGTGGACGTAGATCTCATTAACGATCGAACCACGTAAAAGCGCAGGTGTTCTTAATTGCGTTATATAAATCTCATGACACTCACATATTAGATTCATCGATACTTCCTTTTCTTTTCAAATAAGTGTTCTATTTGTAAATAAAATTTATTTTTTAACCAAGTGTTTTGTTTCATAATTTAACAAAAAAATGATGTCAAACTTCATATTTTATCCTTGATTCACTGCAAATTCTTTAGTTTGGTCTTCCCTACAAATAATAAAATTATCAACTTTCTTGATATCCAGATACCTATTTGAACAACAAAAAACACTTACTCGGTAGTAGAGAAAATTCGTATAAATGAATCCACGAACCAATTTATACTCTCGACTAAATAGAAACAGCACATCTATTGATAGTTGTGGGTGGACCAAACGAAAAATATATGAGCTTAACAGATAATAGTTATTAGTTGAAATTAGATAGAGATTTGTTAGAGTTTGAAGGAGATATTATCATGATGGTCTTGTTTATGATGATCAACTCCATCAATGCCCCTCAACCAGAAGGTACAATCAAACGAAGCTGCACCGCTTGGGATATCATCCATCACCCACTCATGTCCTTGAGGAAAATATATTCCCGTGCGGGGGTGCGGCATCCAGCAGCTGGCCGCATCCCCCGCCCCCCGCCCCTGCTCCGCCGTCGCTTCCGCTTCTTCGTCGGCGGTTTTCTCCTTAACTGGCCTTGCCAAATTGCTCTTGCACCTTAATCCCGATCTGCACATACAGTATATGGGGATTAGAACAATGCATCATGATTAATATATATCAAAAAAGGAATTAAATAGTTTGACAGGCTGATTAGGACTTAATTTATGATTGATGTTTGTTTGAATTTTACAATAGAATTTTGGTAATCGAGATTTATCCTTACAAATTCTTCACGTCCAATCAAGTCCTTTTCGCCCATTTACATAGTTAGGTGCAGGGGAGGGGCTTAAGCCCCCATCAATCAATATTTTATATTTTTATGAAATCATCAAGCTTTGTTATTTTATGTGAATGGTTGGGTAAAAGTCTCAACTGAACCAAATTGCAAATCTAGCTAATCAAATTTTTAAAAATCCAGCCCTCACCAATAACTTTTTCTTGCTACGGCCCTAATAAGATGGTCTCGTGTTAAAATTAGTGGCCGAGTCAGTGGGGCTCAAGCCCCCAGCTAACTTTTCCTTTTTATTTTATAGACTTTTAATTTTTCTTCCCTAAAATTGGGGAATTGATGAAAAATTTGGAGATACATGCATGGGAGAGCTCTCGTCAATATTATTTTCTGCCTCCACCATTAGTGTTGAGATTGTCAATATATATTTTATTATTCTTTTATTTTGTATTGTTAGAATAACGAGAAACGAAGAATAAAAAGAATAAAATTAGAGTTAGGAAATACGTACAGTGAGAATGGCTTCAATAGCAGCATCTTGTTGATGTTGATTCCTGCAGTCACGGCCATTCCTATATATATCTCTCTTAAATTATATTATATGTAACACTTAATTGTGGCTTATGTGAGTCTTATATATAAGAGAGCGTGTGTGTGTGTGTGTGTGTGGAAGCATTAATCATGCATAAATGCTTCCATACAAATTAAGTAGAATAAGTTCTGTTGTCATTTTACTGGTGAAGGTTTCGCACTTTTTACATTGTCACAGTCAGTAATATGATTCATTACGATTGAATGAACAATCTGTGGTCCTAAACTCGTATTTCAATTATCTTCAAATCTTTATCATGACCATCAAGAATATTTTTTGTTCTTCATGCAACCTAATTAATATTGCTATCACGAGTCGGCAGTCGCATTGCTCATTTATTGAAGTATTACTAGTTATGATTTTTTAATTTAAAGGAAAAGTTTTAAATATGTCTTTTGCTTGTTTGTTTTTGGTGGGTGGGTTCTATTAAAAGGATAGTTGTCGAGGGAATAATATAAATTAAGAAATTTTAAAAAGTTAATGTTGAAACTTGGGATTGCTTTCGGATGATAATAAATAGTTGTTTTAGTGTAGTAAACGATTTCTTTCACGGTCTATATATTTATGGTAAAACTACTTTTTAGAGATAATGAAAAGTTTGATAGAAAAATTAATTGATTAATCTGAGCCCTCCATCATGACATATATTGTTTAATCTGATATAATTTATAGATCGATTACATATCCATTCATGATATTGTAGTACAGTTCGACTTATAGTAATACTGGGTTTACACAATTTTATGACCGCATACAGTTCAACTTAGAATTCAGGGATTAAGAGCTCTTCTAGAAATCGTTACTAATTTTTTAAATAAAAAAAAAACTACTTTAAATTTTTAACCACTTTTGTTTAAAATGAAAAAATTGGGTGATGGTTGATAACAACTTGTGAGAAAGGCTCTAGGCCAGATTAGGTAATAGATTATTTTATTTTTATACTATTAATTCCCTTCTGGTAGAAAATATTTTTCAAAATTGTATTATTCTTTTCTTGTACATGTGAAAAAATAACTTAAACCGTGCATTCAGAATACAAAACATATACTTTTAATAATGGTAATATTCCGATTCAATTTTGAGAAGAAGAAAAAAAAATATTTGAAGCTGCTTTTGAATAATTTTAGAAAAGCAAAAGAAAATTTTATATTTTTTTATTTGAAGTAGCATGGAGCTTAACTTTAACAAAAAAAGAAAAAGAAAAAGTACATAACAGAAAAACGTGTGTGAGTTTTGAAAAGTTTCACGAAGCAGAATACCAATGTTAAAGTAAAATATTTTGCAAAAATATAGTGGTCACGAAGAAGAATACCAATATTTTGTGTGTTATTGCCCTACTGGTAGAATGATTAATATCCGAGGTCGTTTGAATCTATGTGATCTTTAAATTTCTGTATTAAATTAAACAAATATAGTAACTTTCATCGTATGGACCGTCAGGTACGCCTGTATCACACTTGTACTCTTTTCTTTGTTTTTATTTAATTTAATTCACCCAAAAAGCCTACTAAAGGCTCATTTAATAACCCTTCTCTTTCGTGTCAAATTTGACCTTCCCTCTCTTACAATAATTATCACTTTTCTTTGGAATGAATGATTGCATGTCACTTCTCTATCATTTTTTCCCCAAAGCCTTAATAAAGTTTTAATAAACTTTAAAAAGCTTTTTCAGAAAATCTCTTCAATATTTATAAGCATTTAAAAATTCCATAACAAATGAAAAGCCAATTGTCACTTTCCCTTTTTATACATTTGAGAGCATTCATCTCACTTTATCTTGTCTCATTATTATTATTATTATTATTATTATTATTATTATTATTATTATTATTATTAGTAATAACTATTATTTCATATAATAATTTAATAATAAAACAGGGACGTATGTGAGATGATCGAGCTGCTTTTCATTTCAAGACATGTCGGCACATTACACAGTATAAATCTATATATGGAGCTGCTTTTCATTTCAAGACATGTCGGCACATTACACAGTATAAATCTACATATGCTAGGGGTGAGTATTCGGTTATTTGGTCGGTTTCGGACGAAAAAATAACCGAACCGAATTAATCGAATTTTTCAAAAAAATAACCGAACCGAACCGAATTTTATTCGGTAACCGAACCTAACAGAAATATATTTCGATTATTTCGGTTAAACCGAATTTTTAGCAAAAAAAAAATATTTTTTTCAAAAGAATAAATAAATAATATTATATAAATAAAAATGGTTTATTTTTAGAAAAAAATATTATTTTCATATGAATATATAAATAATATATATATTGATATTATATACATAAAATATATTTTTATATATTATATATATACAAAATATTTTGCAAAAAAAATAATTGATAGTATTATATAATAAATAAATAATATTATATTTTACAAATATTATATATTGATATAATAGGGAGAGAGAGAAATGAATAGGATTAAAGAAATTGATATATTAAAATTATAATATCAAATAAATAAATAAATAATATTATATATATAATTCGGTTTTCGGTTATTCGGTTAAAAATATTCCGAACCGACCAAAAACAGAATTACCGAATTTTAATTCGGTTTTAACCGAATTAACCGAACCAAATTTGATTTTTCGATTTGGTTCGGTTATTCGGTTTTCGGGTATTTTGCTCACCCTAATATGCACGCCGCGCGGCAGAAATAGTTGGTTGTGTCCAAACTCTTTGTGGCAAGGTTTTGGATGTTGAACGTTGACAAGGCTTTTTGCCTACTCGAAGCATTAGGTAAATTTGCCACCCGAGTTTTCAATGACTGCTTCTATTTGTGTACTTTCATAATATTGAGTGAGATATGCAAAGTGTATTGTGTGGATCATTACATACAAATTATTGTTGTATTTCTATTCATTAAAACTTCAATCAAATGGATAGATTAGGTTGATAAAATTCAAACACTCATAGAAAAAAAATGATTGCAATTTACAATATGTTCTTTCATGTAGCGGTCCGATAAAATTATTTACATAAAATAGTTAATACAAATGTTATAATTTTAAGAAAATAATTGTATATGTATTAGGAGAATCATTAGTATTGCCATCAACAATGTATCAATATCTACGTAACATAAAATGTCATATGTCTATTTTACTTTAACAAAAATAAAAATATTAATGTATCCATACACAATGGTTGGATATTAGTCTACATGGGATGAAAGGTCCATGGACAGTATAGGTAGAGGAGGTGGAATAATCGACAAATAATGGGTCGCAGGAGAACATAAACAATAAAAATAAGTTTATTGTAAGGCATTTTTCCACTATAAATACAACCAAACGTTGAATATATCTAAAAAGATCAAATATATCATTTATAAAGAATTATTTTTTACAAAATTTGGGCCCCAAAATTTATTACAAAATTTTGGGACATTGAATATTTTATTTTTGAAGGAATACAGAATGCAAAGCTTTTCTTTCAATACCATGACTTATATTAATATAAGAGATATATAAAAAATTTTGACCTCTAAAATGATGGACGATATTCGTCATTGCACATGCGATCGTCCACGCCGCATACGAGAGTTAGTTGCTCAGGGACGCCCTGTATGTGGTAAGAATAGTTTCTAGTTCTGAGTGTTTGTTATCATGGTGGTCAAAACTAGAACCTAAGAGATATTAGTCAAGTATACGATTTTTTTTTCATCCGAACTCGTGAGATGCACGTGCTCAAAAAGCACACTCGAATGGCAGACCCGTTATCATTTTTGCAACTTTTTGTTATGTTATTCTTTATTTTCAAGAAAATGTAGTATCTAGTTATGTAGAATTTCAAGTTATAACTCGCTTTTGTTCTCGATGCTATAATCAACTTCTTTTTCTTTTCTGTTTTCTTTGAGCCTATTAATTTGACTATCCTATTTATTCATTTTCTCACCTGACAAAACTTAAACCGAATTCTTTCGAGAAGTGAATGTGCGTTTAAAAAGAAAAAGATGAACGTGAAATCACGCGTCCATTGGTAGCGTCGCTACCTCAACCTTCCAATGGCTACCAAAAACCCCACAAATAGAGATGAGTAAAAAACCGAAAACGAATATTCGATCCGAACCAAATCGAAATTTAAAGTTCGGTTCGGATTTTTTGGATTTTCGGATCGGATCGGATTGAAATTTTTCAAAATTTTGGATTTTCGGATCGAACTTTTTAAATCCGAAAAATCCGAAAATCCAAATTATATATAATTTATATATAAAAATATTATTTTATTTAAATATTTTTAAATTTAATATAAATACATATAAATTCACTAGTATTGTTGAATGTAAGGGCGTTGTTTTATTAAAGGAATTGTTGATTGTTGGCTTGTAATTTTGTATGCATGTGCTGAATTATCAAATGCGATGGTAAATAATTTGAAAATGATATTATTTGTTGCTAAAAAAATTGTCTTTTTAAGTGTTTTTGATTCAGGGAAAAACATTACGGGGATCTACTCGTTCTTACCTTGTTATAATCTTGATGTTTGTTGTCTCACATGGTTTTAGTTGTTTTCTTTAGAGTAAATGTAACAAATATTGGGACGATAATGTGTTGTTTAACGACATTTGAAGTAGGTTGTGAAAATAGCACTCGAAAGAATAAGAACAAATAGAAAGGAGACATTTGAATGGAGAAGCTCGCTTTCTCATCAGTTAGAGAATATGGAATATGATTCGGATGTTGCTCTTTTCTCTTAACATTTTTAATGTTTGGGTGCTGAAAGAAGGATTGGACTTCAAATGTTTATTGGCATTGTGATTATGTACTATCTGGCATTTGATCAGCAGTTGCTGCTGCTATTGTGCTTAAATTATTGAAATATATGCTTTTCTTTAACTTCTTTTCTCTGGATTTAAAGTGCAGTTCAATAATTTCCAATCAATGGAGATGTGTGTGTATTAGCCTTTGTATCTTTGGGTTGACTACCTGCATCATTTTGTGATGGCATTACACGATTCGTATCTGCGTCGTATGGTGACATGATGGAATGAAACATGCCTTCCATTGAAGAGATGGCTTCTTTGAGCTGATAAATAAGTCCAGTTTCTTATGATTTTATGATTCCCAGGTGAAAGTGGATCTGAGATAGTTGGTAGGCTGAGACGCGATATGGTCCCTACCCTAGTTCGAGGTGTAATGTATTGGCCGTTATGTGATTTTATCACATTCAAATTTGTCCCTGTTCATTTACAGGTGAGTTTTGTATATTTGTTATTTTCTGTGCTTCCCTCCAGGATCCAGCCAATTCCATCTTTAAAATGTTTTAGATAGGCTAATGCTCTCTCTCTCTCTCTCTCTCTCTCTGGCAGCCTCTGGTAAGCAACTCATTCTCGTATCTGTGGACAGTTTACCTGACCTACATGGCAGGCTTAGAAAAAGTCAATGAGGTGACAGTTTGATCAGTGGATCCACGTCAACGCCTCATCCTCGATTGATTCCCAGGCGGGGGCTTGGTTAATTCCTTGCCGCGGACACATTGCTAGACATGACGAAGGAGAAGCAAAAGGGGGCTTACAGTTTCCTGTCGTTGATGCAGTGGAGAATCTGGTGAGTTGATAGTTTTTGGCTGAGACTATTGATGAAGGTTAAGTTAGTTTCCTCTGCTTGTAAATGGCAGTAGTTCATTACCTCAGTTTTTGGGTCTCTATGATATTATATCATCTTCTTCCACTATCTGTTTCTCAAGTCACCTATTATTAGTATATGAGTTTTTGTAGGAACTGACATTTTTAAAAAATAATGTAATTGGTTTCTTATTATTTCTTCAATTCTGTAAGCTGTAAAATGACTATTTTGTCTGTCAAGACTCCACTGTTTTCCCTTATCATTTATTGTTGCAGAACTTCTACAGTTTTATCTCTGCAGACACTGTACCCAAGTAGAACATATCTCCTTATTAAACATAAAGATCAAGATCCTTATTAGACAGTGTTATACTATCTCACGGGTCCTATAAACAGATTGAATGAATCCAACATTATTTTTTTAGTCAATTAAATATAGAAATTTAAAGATCCGCTTCACGGTGGACTCGAACCCGAGACTTTTGGCCTCAGACATTAACCACTCTACTACTAGGCCAACACACGCACACGAATCCAACATTTACAAACATATCATTAGATATGGGTGTGCAACCGAAACCTGTTTTGTGATAGTGTGAAGAGAGGGCGAGAGAAATAGACATTTATATATACAATAAATGAGAATAAAAGTCAATACACCTCCGCTAGCAACTTTCAACATTTCCATTATGTTGGAAACATGATAGAATAATGGCTTCTATTCACTAAACAGCTTATTGTAAACAACATAACATCCCCATGTAAGAAAAAGATGATGATCCCCAACTCTAGAGACTGTATTACATGTGTAAAATCGCCTGTATACACAATCTCCCCTTCCTACAACTAAAGCACCCAAGAACCTACAACACCCACCGACTTCCTTCAAAAATCCACACCTTGCTTCCCCCTCGAGTTTATCATGGATGCTGCGTCAAATTTGTGTCAAATAGTATAGAAACTCACTCGACTTGGTTCCTCGAGTGAGCTGCTCCCAAATCGGGGGAGCTTATTGTAAAGCGTAATCGTATACCTTCTCGAGGTGTGCTGACCAATCTTCACCAAGTATGGATGGGTTCGACTCCATGGCTACCCGAAAATCCAGCATACTTACACTGCTCGGTTGCATAGGAAGAGGATCCATGCCCCGTGATCCAGCAAGACCCATACTTTGTGAAATTATTCTCTTCAGATATGCGTCTAAACCATTATTCAACAGATTAGCACCGTCTAGTGTAATTCCAACTCCCTCCAACGCCAACTTCTTCTGCAAACGGCGCCCTAGAGATTTCGTATCGGGCAATTCACCGCTGGTTTGACAAGACGGGCCCAATTGAGGAGGAGCTCTACGAACACCACCCGAGTGAACAGAAACACCAAGAGGAGCATTAATCGAACTCCATCTCCGAGAAACGGGGATCACAGCGCACTGCTCAACCTCTTCCCCGTCTTCAACTGATGCAGCGCCCGTTGGAGGTCTGCCGGATAGTGTTTGCAATTCTGCTGCACTTTGCTGCTCTTGTATTCTCGAAACTGTTTCTTCGCACGTGAGACTGGGGCTTTTGCCCAACGGGCCGAGAGGGCTCGGGCGATCACGGAATTTGCGATCCCTACTGATCGGAGACCTACATTTTCGGGGAGAATGAGGGAATGCGTCTCCACAAAGAGATTGAAGATGATTCCTTGGGTGACCCTTGGAAACTTTGACACCGAGTGCTTCGACTATTCGAGCTTTCTGAGGCGGGGTTTTGGCCTGACAAGCGTTCTGGAGGATGGATCGGATGAGGTGATTGTGAAGAGAGAGATTCTCCCTCCCAATTGTCTCTATGCAGCTCTTGTCAAAGTCAGCCTTGCCCAGCTTTGAGCTCAGAAATCTCTTCAGCTGATCAAAGTAGGCGTTGCCTCTTTGGTGCCCGATTTTTTCATAAATAAGTTGTTTCAGCTCTAGTGTGTCGACTCGAGTGAAATGATTGCTGGCCACCATTTTAATTCAAGCTGCTCAACCTTCAAGATACCAAGATCCCAGTAAATACTCTAGTTAATATGTAAAAACACTACCAATCTAACCAATTCTTAATCAATCAATAATTACCAATTAGAGCACTTCATCTGCTCTACAATCTAAATACTGAAGCAAAAAACACATGTGCACAGATCAGTATAGTTGAAGTTCAGCAAGAGTTTTTCCTATTTAACACCACCCACCCCCCAGATAAATATTCAATTTTTATTTTTCGGATATATATGATGCATATACCGCCAATTTACACTCAAGATTCATAATCAAGCAATGAACTCAACATATTATCAGCTTCGGAAAATCAAGGACAAAATAAGATAGAAACTAACGAAATCAAAAAACATCACAAATTGCACAATTAGATCAAACCCATTCGACATAAGAGCGAAAAAACAAAACCTAGAAATCAAATGCGTCAATCAGAGCGAACACGGCTACCGATACCGGAACTACGAGCAATTTCGATCAAAATCACAAACCCCACTTCGCGATTCTCGACGACAAAAATTACCAGTTTCTGAAAATCAAATTCGAGTGGACATAGAAGTACAAAGCGACAATTGACCTGGTTTAGGAGAGTAGGAGTCGACGAGCAGCGTGGGGTTTTTCTTTTCTTTTCGATGGGGTTTATTCTCTCCCCAAATTGGTAGTTTGATCAGATGGCTCGAGTGTGTAATTCCGAATTTAAACATAAAAATAAAAAAATAGTAACAAAATACAGCCAATAGTCTTGGAAATTATTTCACACGTGCGTTAGTTTAGTACTGAGATAATGTCAGTTAAAGTCGTGTTGGTCAACGTACTTAAGTTTCGGTTCTGTCATGCTATAGACATCTTTTTTTAACCTGCAAGAGTGGCAAATTTGAAGACAACAAAATCATGTAATTTTTAAGGTATAAGTCATAAATACATTCTTAAATATTTTAGCAAAAATCAAATATATTTTTATCGTTCTGTTAGTGAACTTTATCCATAACATATTCAAAATTGTACAAGTTACCCTATTGACTAACGAGGCTTCTAATTATGTTATGTAATTCGATTTTTTCTTTTCTTTTCTCCTCATATTAGAATATATTAAATTCCTTCTATGTCAATCGTAAGCACTACCATGAGGAAGACAAGTACGCTTTTTCTAAATTAGGTACTTCACAAATATACACTCAATTTAATTTTGTGTAGCCCAAAATACAATCGAAAGCCCACAATTTCGACAAATTATTATGTAGACCTAATTCTGAACTAAAAGAAGCAAAAAGAGAATAGCAATTCAAGCATAATTAACCATAATTTTCATCATAACCATCCAAATGCACATCCATGAATGCCCTGAAGCTGACCTGTAGGAGAAGACCAAGCGGCGTGAACAACACACCGCTCCTGGACATTGGAACAGAAGCCAACAAAGATCTTGTTAAAGTTGTCACGCAGAACGGCGTCGTTCCATACGGAGACGCCGTCCCAAACCACCACTTGGCCGGCCAAGACGATGTAAGCATCGACGACGATCTTGGAGGCCCACTGCCCTAGAGATATGGTCTTCATCTGGCCCGGTGTCCCATTTCACTCTATTCGGTGACTCCCTGATGAGCGGAGTCGGTGGGGTCGGCTTTTCTATGGATTGAGTTGCTTCTCCAGAGAAAGCCCGGCCCGAAAGCGAGGTGGAGAAGGTCGAATTAAGTCTGTCAGGATTATCAATTATCTATGACGTCATCCTAAGTGCCTTCAACCTCGTTCCTTCAACTTCACAAAAACAAAACTTCGCATTTCCTTTATAATACAATTCCATCTTTGAGCGTCACCTCGAAGTGTTTATCCATGAATTGTTGGAAGAATACGAGCTCATTTTCCAATTGTAAGCACCACCAACAACAAAATCCCTAAACCAGATTGTGAAGTTCCTAAATTTCTAAACCCTAATTTATTTCTTCTAGGGTTCTCTATTTTTGTATCTCACGTTTGTCTGCAAACCCCATTTTGACATAGAAGGAATTTAATATAGGGATAAGGTTAGAGAAAAGGAAAAGAAAAAATCAAAAATTACATAACAGAGTTCGAAGCCCCATTAGTCAACAGAGTAATTTGCATAATTTTTGAATACGTTAGGGATAAAGTTGCATCTAACATAACGTAGGGGTGTATTTGATTTTTGCTGAAACGTTTAAGGATGTATTTGCACTTTATCCCAATTTTTTATGATCTCATTTACAATCATGATCATTATATTGTTGGTTATATATTTAAATCTAATAGATACAATTTTAATTTATCATGGGGAAATTATAGAATTTTTTAGGTTAGATGTGAGTTTGAGTTGAATATGAAGTTGGAAGGTTTTGTTTTTATTTTATTTTATTGTTACAGATGTAAAAATATATAAAATACAAAGACTTGGAACTTCTCATGCATATTCTTATTATATTTCCATTCATGCAGTTTTAGGGAGTGTAATAATTTTGGATGCTCTAGTAGTTCAGCATGAGGAAATTAAAAGCACTAAAATATTTTCTTCGATTAAATCTGAAGAAGTTTGTATAGATGTGTTCAATATAAATTGTTTGAGAAAGTATCATCTTAACTCATTTACGCCATCCGATGAAATTACATGCAATTTTGATAAATTCATAGTTTATTGTAATGAATCAATATATGATATTGATATAAACCTGAGAGAATTACAGTAACAAAGTCATTTATTCTTCTAGTATCAGTGTCATTATCAAATCTCACGATCAGGTTATTTCAGAAGAAGTCTATTTATTTTGGATGGGAACAGGCAACTCTATTTTTTTTATAGTGTGGATGAAGAAAAAGCTTGTGTTGCGCTATCAATTGAATTCAAGCTCTAATTGCCAATGGCATAATTAGAGGAAAACAAAACACTATTTCTTTTTTTGCAGATTGATTTTTAAACTTTCGAAAGTTATTGCTGGAAAGAGATCTCCAAATGGAGGAAGTGAAAAATCATAATAGTGGAGTTACAAATTTTACCGACAAATATTCATTATTTTCCATTCTACCATTTGTTTGACAGTCGCTTCTGTTCCGACCAAATTATTCTACTAAGTCGCTCGCAATAGTACGAGGTCCCTATAGTGTGGTAAGGTCGACCCAAGTCGAATCTCTCGAGGAAGACTTAACAGGGCTTATGATGTGTTACGATTAAAACGGTAAATCTAAATCCTAAACTTGATTGGGGGTGATGATTAACTAAGATTAACAGGAAATTAAACACGCAAACGATTCAAACCAAGCATTCAAGCAGTTCAATCGCAACAGGAATTCTTCAAGAATGTGAGATAAACTAGGGTATTAGGGTTCTTCGCCTTGATTAATCGATTTATTGCTTGATCAAGAAATCTACCTATTCATGCAATCTTCAAACCTCAATCCAAACACTCGGCTTTCGTTCCGTGGATTAAACCTAGGTTATCAAATTTCACAAATACATACACTATTAGAGTACCCGTTTCCGGTAACCTCTAACCCAATTGATTCCTATGATGCAACGCATCTATCTCTCAATAATACACGAAACATATAAATTAAATAGTGATTAATCAATTACCAAATTCCTATCATGCACGTATCTATCATGCACGTATCTATCTCTCGATAATACACGAAACATAAATAATTCAATAGTGATCAAACACTCAACAATAAACCCTAGGCTTCAATTGGTATTCTGAATCAAACAAATCATCAATCAATCAATTTGAATCACCCAACCCTAGAAAAGAATTAGTTCATGCTCATCTCACGGATCAAATAATTATAATCGATAGAAATCATAATCCAACAATTCAATGAAAGAAAAATCGAATAATAATCCTTACAATCGTAATGTCGTTGATGAATTTCTTCAATCAAGAGTCTTGAATCATCCAAAGTGCAAAGGAATAACTTGGAAAATAAATATGAGAGATTAAAGTTTGCGTGGAACAATACTCTCCAAAGAAAACTGAGTCTGCGAATAAAATAATTGAGAACTAGGGTTTTTCGCGTGTATTTCAGTATTTATAACGGACGAATATTAACTCCCAGTGTCGGATGCGACGAAGCGCCGGACGCGAGGAGTTTCTGGACAGAAGGGCTTCAGCAATCCAACGCCGGACGGAGCCAAGCGCCGGACGCGCTAAGCTTCTTGATCGCTTAATTTTCTAACACGAAAAGGTGTAAGTATAGGGTAAGCGAAGTATCGTATCCACAGGGATTGTAACGCGAAAACACAGAAGCTAACTCAACGAGGATTCATCATTATCCAAGCAACAAACATGGTTTGGTAAGATTTTAGGGCTTCGGAAATCAATCCAAAGCAAAGGTAACAAAACAGAAAGTAAATTAAAGCAATAAACACTCGGATGTTTAAAAACAGAGAAAGACGACTAACCCTAGGGCTGCATTAATCCTATCCACAACGTATGTTTATCCTGTTCCTATTAACCAATTTTAATCCAGACAAGATGGAAGATCACATATATAACCGACAATTTCTGTTACGACAAAAGCGGCTGTAGATTACTAGTTTTCCCTATTACTGTTACGTCTCTAGGTGAAAACAAGTAACTCCAAACGGATCACAAAGAATATGCTTCCTACGAATATCCTATCTCAGCTACGACTCAAGGCTCATTCTTATCATGCATTCGATATCGATTGACAATTAACACAATTACGTAATTAACCGACAACTAAATATGCATCAAGATTGATCAGAAATCAACACATATAAATAAGCACAATCGAATCATGAATCAATGCATGGACGGTAAATAGCGATAACAGGAATCACAACATATAGGATCGAATAATGCAAACCCTAGGATTAGAACGAAAAACTAGCCAGACATAATAAACGGAATAAAATACGATTTAACCATAAAAACGGAAATTAAATATATAAAACCCGTGATGTAGCGTTGGATGAACACGTTGGGCTTGAATCCCAACCTCAGCGAAAAACGGAAACTTGCAAAGATTGTCCGGACGAAACGTTCGGATCGTGACAAAACGTAAAACTAACGAAGAACAATGCGAAATAACTCTAGAATGAAAATATATGGAACCTAAAGCTAAAACTCTCAAAACTTATGAAAACCGAGAAAAGAGGCTCGAATCGTGTGCGGTTAGGGGCGCGGGTGTTGCCATATATATAGCACACCCCAAACCCTAGTTTTTCCTTCGCCGCCCGCTCGCGACCACTCTTCGCGATCGCTAGGTGCGGTCGCGAGGTAAGTCTCGCGCTCCTCTCGCTGGGTCGCCTCTGCGCCGCTGGTACCTCGCGACCGACTAGCGGTCGCTAACCATTCTGAAGAGGTCGCGAAATCGTCCAATAGCTTTCTCGCGCTGGATTCGCCGCTGGCACTTTATCGCGGTCGCAGCAGTCTGGGTTCTCGCGCGTGTTTCCTAGCGACCATCCTAGCGACCACTGGGATGGTCGCTAAACAGTCGATTGTGTGTTTTGGCTCGTGCGTGCTCCTTGCTTCGATTTTCAACATATGGACCTACACAACACCAAAAGAACACCCAAGAGCAGTATCTTCTAGAAATAGATAAAACATTAAGAATCGATACGTAAACGCACATTAAACGAGCTAAACTCATCTTCAAATATCAACTATAAACGTGTAAAATGCGCGTTTATCAAACCCCCCAAACTTAAATCATTGTTTGTCCTCAAACAAAACCAAAACAGAAAGACACAACGAAAAGATCAACGAGCGTAGCAAAGATGATAACCATTCTAGGCCTCAGAAACATAACAATGCTCAAAAACATTAGTGAACATGACGACGTTAGTCAACTCAACACAAACAACAATTGACGGCAAAAACTTATTTAATTCAACCCTCACAACGGCATGTGCGTAAAATATAGGATACACTCAACTCATAAGGAAATGTAGGACGTGTATACACTCAACGGTCAATGCAATGCAACATCTTACCATAGGCTTGCCGTTTCTCTAATATCTCCACCACGTCATTGTGTTCAAATTAGGATCAAAGAGGTCTTTTCATAGGTTGTAATGTAGGCACATTGGTTAAGGTAGGATAAAATATGACTAAGTGACTCAAGAATATTCCAAGCACCCCATTTATACTTTTCGACACATATGGACTTCGTCCATTTTCCTCTTCTTTCCCAACGTATAAATCAACGCTTAATGCCACGTAGGTACCTATACTTTGATTAAAGACCCTTTATGCTCAACACTCATAGTGAACTTAACATTTTCCTTTTTCTTTTCATTTCTAGAGCTTATAGGGTTTATCTTTTACAACAAAGGTACTATTCTTCACCGCAGATGTATTTTTCTACACGAAACTTTTCTCATCATAACTACATCAAACTTTCAACCCCTTTTGATTCCCATATCCATCCTCACCTCCTATCATCCGGTTAATCGAAAGAAAAAGTCTAATAAAGGCTCAAAGAAGGCGATAAATGGTATATATCATCGGGTTAGTGTTTGGGTGAATAAGTGGTTAACAACGATGGCCTTTATCCTTTCCAAATTGAAACATATATTGCCTCGATACGTAAACACGACAAGTTCTAGAAGATAATCACATGCACGATATCACACAATTAATGAAATCTGATCAAGATATGTATACAAGGAAGCTCAAGTCTCACGGATAAGCAAATGGTGAAAACAATGCTTCAAGCCATCTCACGTCATTCATGCGTCATTTTCTAACATATCATGCGCACTATCATTAAATTTCACCAAAATTTCTATCACATTGGCCACATGGATTAACATACTTCACTTAACTCGTTGATCGACAGACACGAAAACGAAAAACAAAACAAAACCAAAAACAAACGACAAAAGACCCCAAAGCATAACAACTAAACCATAAAGCATAGAAACAAAAACAGGATTCTCAACCAACCAAACTCGTCTACTCCCCCCAAACTTATTGTGAACATGTGGAAGCAATAAGGTTTGCAGAAAAGAGTAGTTGGGAGAGAAAACTTACCTTGAATGCCGCGCTACTCCGGTGGCGGATAAAATCCACGCCACTGATTCCATTGCTGCATCATCTCCATCATCTTTCGTTGTTGCTCGAGATGTGCCTGTTGTTGGGTGTAGATGGCTTGCTGCTGCTCCATAATCGATGTCAGGTTCCCGTCAATATGGTTGAGACGACCATCTATGTGATCTAATCGATCATAAATCCCGGGGTCGCCTCGAACGGGTGGCGGGTGCAATATGCCGCCTGTCTCAGGAGCCACTTCGGGCTCGGCTTGCTCCTCAGGCGGTTGCTCCTCATGCGGTTGCTCGCCTCGACCGCCTTGCGCTGTTCACGCTGCGCTCATGCATAATGTGCAGAGGAGCTCATATTCCAGTTGGCATCCGGAGTAAAGTATCGGCTTATACTGGTGAGCTCGGGATTGGGTAGGCGGAAGATTGATTGGCCGTTTTGATCATATAACAGCCACAAGTAACGTCGGGGGTGCCTCTTCAGGAACGTCTGGACGTATAGGCACGCCTTGTCCAGGAAGATGTCGTGAGAGATCGGACTCTCTCGAATCGTAATCCCAAAGAAATCAAGAATGGGGTAACGAATCCCCTATGCATATCTTCGAATTACCCAAACCGTGGATCGCATATGGAAGTCTTGAGCTAAGAACATGCCGCATGCATCTTCCGTTGAACATAGCTCCAATCGGTATGCTCATATCTTGTGAGAGGACAAGGTCTTGCTCGAACGGCCATGCAAGGTGAATGTGAGAGCCGGTGGAAGTGGATCGTACTGGATTCCGTATCGAGCTAGCCTTTTGTAGGAAAATGTATGTTAACCCTCGCCCAAGGATCCATCTTGGGTGTTTAATTCACCATACATTGATTATAAACCTAGCATGCGTCTATATAATTAAATCGCAACACGTAGGGGTTTTCACGTGTTTACCTTTGATCGAAGAGGTCGATGGAACGAGATGAACGGATCGAACGGATCGGACTCGTGCTTTGACCTTCGGACTGTATCCCGGTTGCCCAATCTCCAACGCCGAGTGAGGACGATCTATGGAGAATACACCGAAAATCACCGAGCTCTCACAATTTTCAAAACTCTCTCAAGACTATGAGGGTGGCGAAAATTCTTAGGATCAATATGTGAACATTAACCTAGACTTTATCTCATACCTTATATTTATAATGCACTACCTTAATCCTATATGGAAATTACCATAATCCTATATGGAAATTACCATAATCCTATATGGAATATTACCATAATCTTAGGATTATTTTCATACTCGTGATTATTACCATACTCTTATATGGAAAGGATCTATGCATATACCATAAATATAATTATATCCTTGTGGGATAAAGAGAATAAAATCTTGCCTTTGAGAGCTATAGGGCGCCGATTTCCTCGATCATTACGGGCCCTGATGGGCCACCAGGATCAAATGCAAGGAATAAAGATGGGCCTCAAATAAATTAATTATCTTATGTTCACCTGAAACATAAATTAATTTATAAACATTCGATCATGCCACTAGAGAAAGAATGTTGACTTACCCTTTACTACCGAAGTTGAGTCGGGCTTGCACTTAGACATTACGAATCCTCGTATTTAAGATATCGAACGTCCATTAATCATTTCTAGCAATCATTCGCTTAAAACGATTAATAACTTCATTTCTTAAGTAGTACCACTCAACCTTATTATTGTACTTGAGCTAACTCAACTGCAGGTTTAGTACAATAAACCTTTGAGCTCCTTAAGGGACGTCATCATCCTTAACGGATACGGTGACTGACATGATAACTAGCGTGACATACAAGACACCACCACCCAAGATGCGGAGAATTGGTTAGAACATATAACCCTCACTCATAACAAGTCAAAGTGATGGTCAAGAACTCATACTCACCTAATACCTTATCGAGGTTTAGATCATCGTAAGTCACCGAGATCTTGGTTCTTCACGACGGTCGAAAGAAGAACACATCTCATCGTGATCCTTCAATACGCCGAGACGCATCAAAGATAGACAATCAACTAAGTCAAGTCACTTCTTATCTATATCGCAGCCCTAAACCGACAACTCGC
Source organism: Salvia rosmarinus (assembly GCA_036937905.1). NCBI lineage: Eukaryota > Viridiplantae > Streptophyta > Magnoliopsida > Lamiales > Lamiaceae > Salvia > Salvia rosmarinus. Next base: position 22,499,787 of record CM072819.1, on the reverse strand, counting down.
CCTTAAGTCGCCTCACCGTGAAACTTTTATATCTCATTAAGCTTGACCAATCATACGGACTTACGTGATCTTCTACACACCGTATGATCTAACTTATATATGAGATAAGGGACACGATATATGCAATCAAGTATTCAAATCGGATAGGAGATTGTAATAGTGGTAATAGGAAACATTGTATACAAGCTCAACCAAACTGCTTTCAGTATACAAATCCAACAATCTCCCACTTATACTAAAGCAAACTTTTAGTATACAATGTGTCTTTCTACTAGCTATTACAAACAACCATCACTTTGCTTCTCCCACTTATACAAAAGTTCCTTTCTAAGTGGGTGCCATCAAGCGCAATCCAAGTCCTCTAACGTGTTCATCGTAGACTTTTGCGGCGTGCTCTTCGTGAATGGATCCGCTAGATTTTCCGTCGATCAATCTTTTCAATCAGACGCCACCGCCTAACGATTTCTCGTATGACATGGTACTTTCTCTATGTGTTTTGTCGCCAGTGGGTCCGTGGTTCCTTCGAGTTTGCCACTGCACCTGAGTTATCACAGTAAACTATGATACTCTTGGGCAAATCAGGTACCACACCTAGATCCATGAGGTAGTTCTTGAACCATACAGCCTCCTTAGAAGCCTCCGAAGCGGCTACATATTCGGCTTCCATGGTAGAGTCCACAATGCATCGCTGCTTTGCACTCCGCCAGGATACGGCTCCACCTCCTAAGGTAAACACATAGCCCGAGGTAGACTTTTTCTCATCACGGTCAGCTTGGAAATCCGAGTCTGAGTATAACCCAAAGGCATTAGACTATCTGCATGGTAAACCAGCCTATAATCTCGAGTCCTTTTCAGGTACTTGAGTATATGCTTTACTGCAGTCCAATGAGCTTGTCCAGGTTAGATCGATATCTAGCTACTATGCCTACCGCATAGCGTATATCGGGTCTCGTGCATAGCATTGCGTACATGAGACTTCCTACGGCTAAGTGTAAGGAACTTGTCTCATTTCTCTATCTCCTTTGCGATCATAGGTGATCGCTTTTGATAAAGGAACGCCATGTCCGAAAGGTAGCAATCCTTTCGCGGTTTGCATACTAAAACGAGTAATCACAAGATCAATGTAAGACGCCCGAGATAAGCTCAACATTTTCTTCTTGCGATCTCGGTAAACCTTGATCCCAAGAATGTACCGCATCTCCTAAGTCTTTCATTTGAAACCGATCGGATAGCCAACTTTACGCCGATAATGACTTCACGTTGTTGCCAACTAGAAGGATGTCATCTACATAAAGTGCAAGAAATACCACATCACTGTTGACATCTAACCGATACACACAACTCTCGCTAGGCAACTGGGTAAATCCATAGGACTTTACTACCTCGTCAAGCGTAAGTTCCATGATCGGGAGGTTCGCTTAAGTCCATAAATGGACTTCTTAAGCTTCCATACTAGATGCTCTTCACCTTTACCACATAACCTTCGGTTGTCGCATATAGATGTCTCTACCTTCCTCAAGGTAACCGCTTTGAAAAGCGGTTTTAACATCCATTTGCCAAACCTCTAGTTCAAGTGGGTCTGCTATGGCTAGAAGAATTACGATGGACTTGAGCATTGCTACGGTGAAAAGGTCTCATCGAAATCGATGCCCTCAACTGAGTGTACCCTTTCGCCACAAGCCCGGCTTTAAAAGTCGAAACCTCCATCGAATCTCTTCCTCTCAGATATCCACTTACTACCTATGGCTTCCTTGCCATCGGTGAGAGTGTCTTTCATATACATCCATAGTCGTTATGGACTCCATTTCTAAGTCCATAGCGGTGTGCCATGATCTTGCATCAATATCTTGATCGCCTCCTTGTATGTCCATGGGTCGATTATTGCATGTTCGTCTGGGACTAAACCAAGATTCACCCACAAACATAAATCGCTCGGGTCGACGAACAACCCTCCCACTACGACGAGGTTCTACAGCACTATGGCAACGGTGGGTGCAGATACTTGTGGTTCTCTAACTTGCACAACTTCTGTGTAGGTACCACTTGTATGCGGTCGGTATCTCCAGTGGAACTCGACCCACTTCAATTTCAAGTATCTCGTGTCGATCCTCCCACTAGACTCGACATCTCGCACTTTCGCCTAATCGGTGGTGGAATACGATCATCTTCTAATTCTTGAAGAATGATTTCAACTTTGGACTTATGATTTTCATATAATCCTCTTCTAAGAATCGGCATTAGTGCTAATAATGACCTTCCGATCCTTAGACTATAGAATAAACCACCTTCGCTCCTCTAGATAGCCAATAAACACCTTGCGTCGATCTAGCCTCCAACTTGTCGCCTTCTTGTTCAAGACATGTCCGGATCGCCCATATCCTTATGTGGCTTAAACCGGGCTTGCGCCCAAACCACAACTCGAAAGGGTCTTTTCGACCGACTTGACGGTACTAGATTTAGCAAGTATGCCGCCGCCTCTAAGGCATATCCCGAACGAAATAGGCAATGTCGCATAACTCATAATAGATCTAAACATTTCCAAAAGAGTCCTATTTCTTCGCCTCGACACACCATTTTGTTGTGGTGTGCCCGTGAAGTCTTGTTGAGGTAATCCCACACTTCACTAGATAGTCCATAAACTCACATCGAGGTATTCGCCATCGCGATCGATCATGAGCGACTTGATACTCTTACCTAGCTTCGCCTCCACTTCCGCCTTAAACTCTTTGAATTTCTCAAAGCATTCGACTTGTGGTGGCGGTATATGTATCCGCACTTTGAGTAATCGCCAATGAAAGTGACAAAATACTGCATTCTCCACGAGCTTGTGTGGACATTGGTCCACACAGTCGAATGGACTAACTCCAACATTTCTTTGGCTCTATAACCCTTCGCTTTGAAGGTCCGTCGACATCTTACCTTCTATACAGATTCGCAGATCGGGAACGAGTAACCGTGAGATCACCCAACGCCCATTCTTAGCCGCCTTTGGATCCTATTTAGATTGATGTGACCTAATCTAAGATGCCGAGAGAAAAGTAGAGTCATCTTCTAAGAAAACTTTCTTTTTAGGGTTTGATGAAGATGCAACATAGTTATAGGTATTATGTTTTGCGTAAATAGTATAAAGCGAATTATATAAAGTGCCAACACGATAACTTCGTCATTTCTTATGATAGAAACACCACTATCAAAAATAATGTAATATCCATGAGTAAATAATTTGAAACAGAACAAGGTTCCACCAAAATCCGCACATATAAAACGCCTTTCAAAACTAAAACTGTTGTCCCAAAACATAAAGAAACATCTCCAACCGCAACAGACTTTCGCTTTCGCTGCCCATGGAGATCGTTATCTCGCCATCAAACAGCCTCCTTGTCCGCAGAACCCCGCAAAGTGTAACAAACATGATCACTATGCCCGATCTACTACCCAAGAATGGGTAGAACAAGTCGCTAAACATGTTTCACATTAAAGCAAACGGCGCACTGAGCCTCGAGCATAGGGCACTGGCCTTCCAATGCCCGCCTTACCGCACTTGAAGCACTTGCCTTCTCCTTTGGCTTCTTCAAGCCTCCTGGCAACCATGTTCTTGCTCCCATTACTCCCACTATTTCCTCGCCTCTACCACCTTTGGTACCCTTTTCTATTTCCATTTTGTGATGAAAATTTTGGGCCCTTAGATGTGCTAGCAAGAGCATGTGCTCCTTTCCCATAACTCCTTCCGCAAAGAACGAGATCATTAAGCAACCGACTAAGTGTAAACTCGGTCTTGCTCATGATCGCATTCACGTGAAAGTTCTCAAAAGACTTGGGCAGTGTATTGAGGATGATATCGACCTTGGCCACCGTCAATACCTCCTCCCAACCGATCAAGACTATCCATGAGACGAGTCATGTGGGAGACATGTTCATGGACCGAACTTCCTTCTTCCATCTTACACGCCAAGATTTCTCTCATTGTGTGGAAGCGGACTGTCCGATCCGACTGCCCAAACTTACTCTCGAGACTTGACCAAATATCAGTCGCGTCTACCATCGACTGATGCTGCAGCTACAAGCCTTTGGACATCGTAGTCATCATATAGCATTTAGCCATATTGTTTGACTTATTCCAAAGTCCGCTTGACTCGCCGCTCATTAGTCGATCGCCGATAGTGGCATCGGGTTTAGAGTAGTGAGAACAAACATGTGTTCTTCAAATGATAAGAACATATTCCATGTTTCGCTTCCACTGATAAAATTTGGACCGATAACGGATTTTGTGCGAGCATATTGATAATCGGGTAAGAGACATATCTCGAAATGATAATGTAAAACACATAAGCATACGATCGCAAATAATTCGTAACAATAATATTGTAACCTTTTGATAAAACAATATTAATTGAAACCTCCAATCGCCCAAGGAATCTCACATGCAAGCCACGCGTGGACGCTTTACATGAACCCCCGACTGCACTAAAATATACCTTTAGTCGCTTAATTTCAATCCATGTCAACTTATCCTTATGACAAATGAAATTAATGATTGACCTTACTAGACCACATCACTATCGCAAGAAGGGACTTCATGGAAGTTGTACTTGAGGTGATGTCTAGCAATGACCACAATTTTAACAAAGAAGATGAATTTTAGAATTGGTATACTCACCGGACCATACCGCCCAATTCAAATTCTTTTGTTATCTCATTTTATATCTATCTCTAGAGAACTTATGAAAATCGCACATGCAAGCCACACGCGTGTGGACGCTACACATGAAACTCCCACTTCTCAATAGATTTAAAATGTTTTATTTAGAAATCTCATCTAACAAACTTATGATAAACAAGGCAAGCAAGCCACGCGCGTGGATCGCCACTCACAAGGCCTCACTTTGTTTAGAGATCAAAAAGTGGAGGTCTCGACATTTTAATTTGAAAAATTAATTTGTCGGGTTGCTTGCTTAGTCTTTTTATTCAAAAGGTTTGTCCATGCAGATCACGTAATCCTAGCATGCTTTTCTATAGAACTCAACATGTAAAACATGCTCGCAGTAATTCTAAAATATGCTTGATAAACGCGATAAACCTAGCATGCTTACAATGCGCATCCAATTACGTAAAACACTTAAAGGTTTGTCAACGAATATAAACATACATAGCATGCTACCGCATAATTTAAACATCCACGACATGCATATGAACGATAAAATAAAATAAACGCTCATCGCGCTCCAATCGTGAAATCGCACATTTAAATCTAATCTATTACATAGATTTACAAAGCATGTAATTAAACATCAAAACGGGCCTCGCGGCACCCGCACGGACCGGATTCAACAATGGGCCTCGCGTGCACGGGCACGGACCGAAAACTGAAAACGGGTCCGGGCGGGTCGGCTCAAAGAGTCTTGGGCGCGCTGGCAGGCAAGCCCGCACCGCGCCCGCCCACGCGCCGCCCGCCGCGCTGTTCGCTCGCGGGCTACCTCGCGTCGCTACGCGCGCGCCCACGCCCAAGCGCCGAATGTCCGCCGAGAGGTCGCCGCCACGGCCATACCGCGATCATGAGTCCGCCGCGCCGGGTTTCGCGCGAACGCGCCCCGTCGCCGCTAGCTCGCCGCGGCCGCACCGCGGGTAATCTCGCGATCGCTGAAGCCGCCGCTAGGCGCCAGGATCTCGCGCGAGAACGCGCGCCCGCCGCCGCAGCCCTCGCGATCGCCCTCGCGATCGCGAGGCTCGCCGCGAAACCACCCATGATCGCCGAGAGACTGTTTTCCCGTCGTTTCGTTCTTCGTTCTTTCGCTCGTTTTCTTTACGTATAAGATTTACGAATAAAATCTAATCTAACCACGGATTTTCTCGTGGTGTAAAACAAAACCTAACAAAACCATAAACGAGCCACGATGAACGACGTATCCACAATTAATTAAACGCACGTAATAATCAAACGTGAATTAATCCAACAGAGCCAAGATTCGATCCCGTGCTCGATACCAATGTAGGAAAACATATGTTAACCTCGCCCGAGGATCCATCTTGGGTGTTTAATTCACCATACATTGATTATAAACCTAGCATGCGCCTATATAATTAAATCGCAACACGTAGGGTTTTCACGTGTTTACCTTTGATCCGAAGAGGTCGATGGAACGAGATGAACGGATCGAACGGATCGGACTCGTGCTTTGACCTTCTGGACTGTATCCCGGTTGCCCAATCTCCAACGTCGAGTGAGGACGATCTATGGAGAATACACCGGAAAATCACCCGAGCTCTCACAATTTTCGAAAACTCTCAAGACTATGAGGGGTGGCCGAAAATTCTTAGGATCAATATGTGAACATTAACCTAGACTTTATCTCATACCTTATATTTATAATGCACTACCTTAATCCTATATGGAAATTACCATAATCCTATATGGAAATTACCATAATCCTATATGGAATATTACCATAATCTTAGGATTATTTCCATACTCGTGATTATTTCCATACTCGTGATTATTACCATACTCTTATATGGAAAGGATCTATGCATATACCATAAATATAATTATATCCTTGTGGATAAAGAGAATAAAATCTTGCCTTTGAGAGCTATAGGGCGCCGATTTCCTCGATACGGCCCGGACGGGCCACCAGGATCAAATGCAAGGAATAAAGATGGGCCTCAAATAAATTAATTATCTTATGTTCACCTGAACATAAATTAATTTATAAACATTCGATCATGCCACCGAGAAAGAATGTCGACTTACCCTTTATTACCAAGTTGAGTCGGGCTTGCACTTAGACATTACGAATCCCGTATTTAAGATATCGAACGTCCATTAATCATTTCTAGCAATCAATCGCTTAAAACGACACAACTTCATTTCCTTAAGTAGTACCACTCAACCTTATTATTGTACTTGAGCTAACTCAACCTCGCGGGTTTAGTACAATAAACCTTTGAGCTCCTTATGGTACGCCATCATCCTTAACGGATACGGTGACTGACATGATAACTAGCGTGACATACAAGATACCACCACCCAAGATGCGGAGAATCTGGTTAGAACATATAACCCTCACTCATAACAAGTCAAAGTGATGGTCGAGAATTCATACTCACCTAATACCTTATCGAGGTTTAGATCATCTTAAGTCACCGAGATCTTGGTTCTTCACGACGGTCGAAAGAAGAACACATCTCATCAGGATCCTTCAATACGTCGAGACGCATCAAAGATAGACAAGCAACTAAGTCAAGTCACTTTATCTATACTGCAGCCCAAACCGACAACTCGTCCTTAAGTCGCCTCACCAGAAACTTTTATATCTCATTAAGCTTGACCAATCATACGGACTTCGTGATCTTCTACACCGTATGATCTAACTTATATATGAGATAAGGGACATGATATATGCAATCAAGTATTCAAATCGATAGAGATTGTAATAGTGGTAACAGAAACATTGTATACAAGCTCAACCAAACCGCTTTCAAGATACAAATCCAACACCTTTGATCTCGAGGCATCATAATATGGAGTGTGCTCGAGTCCAAGGCCCATGAACTTTGGCCATACGCTTGATCGTGTACTCGACGCCCCTATGTAGTTTCCTCCTGATCTCCATTGATTATGCCATTAAGTTCGCCCACGGAGAGTTGACGGGCTCATTGTCGAGCCGAACATGATGTAGTCCGGCATGCCATTTGTCTTGTGAACATGGAGAGTCGACAAGAATTTGAGTGTCGATCCGGTATGTAAGATAATTGGCGTAATAACCGAGTACAGCCCGACCTCTCGCCAACCACGCCACATCATTGGTTATGCCCATCTCGACACGTGTTGAGGCACATGAAACGTGAATGCCTGCGCCGTATCTCACCAATCGTTCCCAACGGCTTCGACGAGTCACTCGCGCCCGACCCCAAAATTTTCGGATCGAATTCATCCGGTGGTGCCATGCGTGGCTCGTCGTGAGGCTCATCATGATGCTCATCGTGGAAATCATCTTGTGTCTCGTCGGGAAGTGGAGACAATGCTCGCTTTTTCGCCAGGACCGTGAGTACGCGGCATAGTGTACCTAAAAAGAATATCAAGTTAGCCTGTATGAATGAAATAATCAAAACAACGTTAACCCAAAATGCTCAATATAGATCCCCAAACTTCAACTTTATCAAATTATTTCCATATTGTCATATGATCTTGCAAGACAACACAAAATGGGAAAAACATACACACAGCCAAAAATTTGCAAAATTAGACGTTCTGGGCGAAAACTAGCGACCACACCTCGCGGTCGCGAGGGTGGTCGCAAGCATGATCAGCGTCACCAACGGGCGCAGGCAGGCATGGCACATGCAGCGCCACGCTGCCTTGACAAACGTCAATGAAGCGGTCGCAAGCGTACGTAGAAGCTTGTTTCAAGGTTATTCCACAAATTTTAACCCAAATCAACAATGTAGGCACATTAGACTAACAATATACGTGTAGAAACGTTAATAAACCTATCATTTGACAAATCATGCTCAAACACCAAACAAATCTAACACAATAAGCCCTAGTCTCAAATTTAATTAAACCCACCTCAAGAGGATAAATGGAACAAATCCTTCCTAATCATGCTCAATAAACGAAACCCATGAAGAATGACACAAATATAGCATACCTTGAGTGGATTTGGTGGAGAAATGCAAGAAAATTGGGAAGAGAGGTGCTTTGGGTGCTGAGGGTGTTTGGTTGTTCTTTAAAAACGTGTGTGTGTGTAGGTTACAAGCTTGGGTAAAATAGGGTTAAACGCTGGTCACGGCGGGCGCGGTCAGACGCTGGTCGCGACGGATTCGCGGTCGAGCTCGCGATCGCGAGCTTGGCCGCGAGCTCTGCCGCCGTAAAACAAACGCTCGCCCATTTTCATGGCCACCCTCATAACTCGCTGTCGCTAGGGTGGTCGCTAGTACTTATTATTTTATTTTTATTTTTATTTTTAAAAGAAAGCTATTAAACTTTGGGATCTCACAAAACAACGAGACACTACACAAACAAAGAAACACAACCAAAACAAAACGAAACAACAAAACAGAAAGCATGTAAACTGCTGGTTACCTCCCAACCAAGGTTAGAATTATCGCCGCTAGCTCGACGGTACCTCTTATCATGGTTCGCTGAGCTTGGTCACCTTGACTTCTCGGTCCGGTGTGACTTGAAGTAGATTTGAGGTACGCCGCTCACTTTAAAAATGTTGCCCCCGAGTCTGTGGAGCTCAGAACTCCCATTTGCAAGTGCACGGTAAACGGTATATGGCCCCACCATCTCGACTTGAGCTTTCCTGAAGAGACGAAGTCGAGCATTGTAGAGTAACACTTCATTACCCGGAGAAAATCCTTTGGCACGAATGTGGAGATCGTGGAATTTCTGCGCTCTTTCCTCAGATATCCGAGAATTCTCAAACGCTTCATTCCTCCACCGCCAAGCTCTAACAGCTGGTCACTTCATCATACCGCCTCCTTGAAATCCATGTTGATTCTCCTCGTCACCAATATGCTTTGTGTCCAATTCAACCGTAAATGGCGGGATTTACCAAATACCATTTGATATGGAGATAGCCCGATGGGTGCTTTGTACGCATCCGAGAAGCCCAAAGAGCATCATCCAACCGCTGCCCAATCCTTGCGCCGAACAACCGATTTCTAGAATCGCTTGATCTCGGTTGGCGAGCTCACTTGCCCGCTTTCTTGTGGATGGTAGGGGAGGTGACTCGATGCTTCACACCATATTTGGCTAGAACGCCGCCTAGCCACTTATTATTGAAGTGCGATCCCCATCACCGATCAACGCCCCGGACTCCAAATCGAGTCGAATGTTCTTGTGAAGGAACTTGATCACTACCTGGAGTCGCTCGTGACAATCGGAATCGCCTCACCCAACGGAAACGATCCACAAAGAAGAAGAATATACGTAACCACAAGACATTGGGAACGGACCCATGAAGTCGATCCCATACGCCAAATAGTTCCACCTCCATGATGGTTTTCTCGTGGCATCTCGCCTTTCTTAGTGACATTCCCACTCTTTGACAACGATCACAACTCTTGATAAAAGATTGGCAATCTTTGAAGATCGAAGGCCAAAAGAATCCATCGTGGCAAATCTTTGCACTGCCTTGTCACCGCAAAATGGCCTCCAACAACGAACTATGGCACTCGTGGATTATGTTCTCCCATTCTCCTTGGGGAACGCAACGACGATCAAACCATCGGCACATCGGTAGAGATGAGGATCGTCCCAATAATAGAACTTAACATCGTGAAGAAACTTTTTCAAATGACCTTTGCACGATGGAGGTAAACCCAATCACCAAATAATTGACAAAATCAGCATACCATGGTGTGCGATCAATGACGCCAAGATGTGCTCGTGCGGAAGTTCTCCTTATGCCAATCTTCCTATCCTCTCCTTCGATCGCTTCTCCAATCGCGACAAGTGGTCGGCTACCACATTTTCGCAGCCCTTTCTATCTTTAATCTCCATGTCGAACTCTTGAAGAAGAAGGATCCATCTCACCATCCGCTTTGAATCTTTCTTGCGAACAAATGACGAATGGCTGCATGGTCACAGGTACGATGGTGTGGTGCCACCAAATAAGGTCTAAACTTATCGAAAGCATAGACCACAACAAGTAATTCCTTCTCGTGGTGGTGTAATTCATTTGAGCAGTAGTCGAGAGTCTTACTTGCATAATAAATGACTCGGAAAAGCTTGTCTCGCTTACGCCTAATACAAAGACCGATCGCCCAATCACCGCATCACACATCACCGAATGGTTGACTCAATCGGTGAGACCAAAACCGATTCGAGATCGTATAACTTCAATTTCGAACGCCTCCAAACACTCCTTCGTGAACACGAACTTCATATCTTTCTCGAGCAATCCACACAACGGCTTCGTGATCGCCGAGAAATCCTTGATGAACCTTCTATAAAACCCGCATGACCGAGAAAACTCCTCACCGATTTGACATTTGTAGGCGGAGGTAGTTTCTCGATAGCTACTATCTTTGCTCGATCCACTTCCAAACCTTTGGCGAGACTTTGTGACCAAGCACGATACCTTCCTTCACCATGAAATGGCACTTCTCCCAATTGAGAACAAGATTCGCCTCCTCACACCTTTGCAAAGACTTGTGACAAGTTATGGAGACAATGGTCGAATGAAGAGCCAAACACGGAAAAGTCGTCCATAAAGACTTCCATAATATTCTCGATCAACCCATGGAAGATGGACATCATGCACCTTTGAACGTGGTGGAGCATTGCACAATCCAAACGGCATTCGCCTATAAGCGAAAACTCCATACGGACATGTAAACGCCGCCTTGTGCGATCTTCGGCGATGGCAATCTGATTGTACCGAATATCCATCGAGAAAACAAGAGAACTCATACCCCGCTAGTCCGTCCAACATCCGATCAATAAAGGCGGGGAAAATGGTCTTTCCTCGGCCGTGTTCGAGCACGATAGTCGATGCAAACCGCCATCCTCGTTACGAGTCTTGTTGCCACAAGCTCGCTTGTCTCGCCTCTCGATCACCGTGATACCCCTTTCTTGATACCACTGAGTAGGGCTAACCCACTCGCGTCGGATATGGCATAGATCATGCCTGCGCCTAAGAGCTTCAACACTTCTTTTCGACGACCTCTTGCATTGCCGGATTCAATCGGCGCTGAGGTTGCACCTTTGGCTTGTATTCATTCTCCAACAGATCCGCATGCAAATCGAGGGGTCACCCCTTGATATCGTAAATCGTCCACCCAATCGCAGACTTGTATCGCTCAAAGACAACCATCGCCAGGTTCCTCATCACCAAAGTCAAGATATTATCACCGGCACGCCTCATCGCCGCCAAGAAGGCATACCGCAGGTGGTCCGCAACTCTTTCAACTCCATCTTGGTGTAGTCTCTTCCTTCTTCACCACGGCGCCTCCTCCAATCGGCTTCCTCACATCCAAATAAGGCATCGACTCGCGGGGAGGCCTTGACTTCATCGATGGACTCAAGATACTTAAAATCTCGTCACACGCCTCATCAAGGTCTCGGGTGAGAAAATCGAGTTCGCATACAAAACTCCACCGGATCGACCGATTGAAAGTGAGGGCGACACCGCTCTATGACTCGACAATCTTCCATGGTCTTCTCGTCAGCCGCTTCATAGCATCATATATAGAGATTTTCATCTCCTCGCCATTGACTCGGCGAGATCTCCATCTTGCACGCCTATCGCTGCTCACGGTAGCTAGGAATGGTCGCCCGAGAATAAGAGGTGTATTCCCATCCTCCGCATATCGAGAACAACGAAATCACCGGAAGATGAAATCTCGAACTTTCACGAGCACGCCCTCCACTATCCCTTTCGGATAAGTCACCGATGTGTCTCGCCATCCGAAGAGCTATGGTGGTCGGCTTGATCTCCCAATCTCCAATCGGTTAAAATGGACAACGGCATCGATTGATGCTTGCCCCAAATCACACGTAACCTGGAGAATGTCTCGTCCTCCGATGACACATGCTATGGTGAAGCTGCGCTCGATCTTTCTGAGCTGAGCGGCTTCTTTTCGCAAGACAAAGATCGCACTCTCGAGACAGATTTATCGCCTCGAATTTCCCAAGCTTCTTTTTATCGCAACGGCATCCTTCGAAAACTTAACGTAACCCGCATATCTCGTGCATCAAGTAAAGGAATATTGATGTGCACCTTTGAACATCTCCATGAACCTCGTCAACTTCTCATCGCATTGGCTTGGCTAAACCGCTGGAAACGGAATTGAGGCACGACGTCGGAAATTTCTTCACGGCTTGCCCGCCATGATCAGACTCGCGACCGCGTGCGCGGTCGCTAGCACATGTACACCGCCTTTCTTCGTCTTCACGGGCTGGTGCTTTCTCGGGCGCTAGGTGCGCGTCTGAAGCTTCAGATGATTTCTCGCGGCGCCAGAATTACTCATGACCGCTAGGTCGCCGCTAGGTCCTCCTGATCGACATGTCGCGGGCGCATTTTTACTTGTTGCGCCTCCGAGCCGCCGCGAACTCCGCCTTCAGATTCCTCGCGGCGGGCTCGCGGTCGCGAGCTCGATCGCGAGATTCTCTCTCTTTGCCCGCTTTCCCGCTCGCCTCCTCGTGACTTTGATAAGCTCGTCCACCTCAATTGAATGGCATTACGCTGATTTTTGGGTTTACCTCCGATTACTCGGAAATTGGCCCGACTTGTGCCGTCCATTCTGTGCGGCTATCGACTTATTTGATTCTCCATCATCTTCATGTGCTTTCCCATAGCCGTCACGGTGGATTCCAAATGATTGATCTTACGTCCGGTGTTGCTTATAAACGACTTCGATTCGTTGCCAATTGTTGGTTGCTTACAACCAATCACTGATCATGTCCTCTAGACTCGGCTTCTTCGTCTCTTGAATCACTCCGCTCGAATCGAAAACTGGCGAGGTCTGTTGAAAATTGTTGGGGTTGGCGACGAGAAATTTGGTGACTTCATTGTTCGGATTGTACCGGATTCCCCGTGACGGTTGTTCCTCCGATTGATGTAATTCACGCCCTCGGCCTCAATCATCTCGACTCTGCAGATTTATCCGAGCCACGCCCTTTTCCTTTCCTTTCTTTCTCAAATTGGCTTCTCAACAAGGTGAATCGCCCATAATATTATCATACTTTGAATCACCTTCAACGGTAGCAGCATTTTCACCACCGGTGTCCTCTCCATCGCCATCGATAACTGCTGGCCGCCATCTCTTCTATGATGCGGCCGGCCTCGCCTACACGCCTGCTCAAAGGCAACCCCGCTAATCGTCAACAATACTCCTCGTGTGAGGTGTCACCAACAGAAACTGCGTAACTGCTGCTCTCGAGAATCCATGCCGGGGCACCTTCTCAATAGGCCCCGAATCTTTCCCACGACTCGAATAAAGATTCATCTCCTAACCGGGAGAAGTGGGAAATCTCGCTATGATCTTCGTGCCTTAGCCGAGGAAAGTACTTGAAAGGAATTTCTCACACGTAATTGCCCAACCATTGATGCCTGTGCGATCTAAGGTCTTGAACCGCCCTTTGCTTGATTTCACGAGAAAATCCAACATACGATCCGGATTGTGTCTTGTGGCACCCCATTGCTTTGATGGTGTCACAAATGTCGAGATAGGTCTCGAGATGGGCGTTCGATCCTCTCGTGACTCCTCCTCCGAACTGCTCCTCGAACCATGCTAATTAGGGCGGCTTTTCCAAAATTGTTAGCGCTACTGGGCCCCATCCGCCTCCTTGAAATTGCTCGGTAGGAGGTCTCATATAATTCAACGGTCTTGCCGCCCGAGCGAGGACAACGAGTCCCATAGTCGCCAATTAGCGCCAGATTGTAAAGTCCGCTAACAGTGCAGCTATTTCGGGAAACGCCTGCTGTTGTTGATTCCACGCCATTGCTTGTCGCTCTTCTCTCGCCTCCTTCTCCTCTTGTGAGTGATTTCGATCTCGGGATCAAAACGCTGCTCGGGAGGTCCCCGACCTTGTGAACATAAACTACCCGAGAACAAGAAGAAAAATCACTCTGGCGAGAACAAATAAAAATAAAATAAAATACAACTTGAATTAATAATTCCAAATCGTCAAATTATTCCTATGAAATCTTAACAATCCCGAAGAACGGCGCAAAAATTTGATCGCTTAATTTTCTAACACGAAAAGGTGTAAGTATAGGGTAAGCATATCGATCCACGAGGATTGTAACGCTAAAACACGTAAGCTAACTCAACGAGGATTCATCATTATCCAAGCAACAAACATGGTTTGGTAAGATTTTAGGGCTTCGAAATCAATCCAAAGCAAAGGTAACAAAATGTAAAGTAAATTAAAGCAATAAACACTCGGATGTTTAAAACAGAGAAAGACGACTAACCACAGTGGCGCATTAATCCTATCCACAACGTATGTTTATCCTGCTTCCTATTAACCAATTTTAATCCGCATAAGATGGAAGATCACATATATAACCGATAATTTCATTACGACAAAAGCGGTCAGAGATTACTAGTTTTCCTATTATCATTACGCCTCTAGGTGAAAACAAGTAACTCCAAACGGATCACAAAGAATATGCTTCCTACGAATATCCTATCTCACCACGACTCAAGGCTCATTCTTATCATGCATTCGATATCGATTGACAATTAACACAATTACGTAATTAACCGACAACTAAATATGCATCAAGATTGATCGAAATCAACACATATAAATAAGCACAATCGAATCATGAATCAATGCATGGACGGTAAATAGCGATAACAGAATCACAACATATAGGATCGAATAATGCAAACCCTAGGATTAGAACGAAAAACTAGCCGACATATAATAAACTAATAAAATACGATTTAACCATAAAACGGAAATTAAATATATAAAACCCGTGATGTAGCGTTGATGAACACGTTGGCTCAATCCCAACCTCAAAAAAACGGAAACTTGCAAAGATTGTCCGGACGAAACGTTCCGGATCGTAGACAAAACGTAAAACTTACGAAGAACAATGCGTAAAATAACTCTAGAATGAAAATATATGGAACCTAAAGCTAAAACTCTCAAAACTTATGAA
Organism: Salvia rosmarinus; assembly: GCA_036937905.1. Taxonomy (NCBI): domain Eukaryota; kingdom Viridiplantae; phylum Streptophyta; class Magnoliopsida; order Lamiales; family Lamiaceae; genus Salvia; species Salvia rosmarinus. Next base: position 22,484,161 of record CM072819.1, on the reverse strand, counting down.
AACCGAGAAAGAGGCTCGAATCGTGTGTGCGGTTAGGTTAGGCGAGGGTGTTGCCGTATATATAGCACACCCCAAACCCTAGTTTTTCCTTCGCGCCGCCTGCTCATGACCACCCTTCGCGATCGCTAGGTGCGGTCGCGAGGTAAGTCTCGCGCTCTCTCGCGCCGCGGTCGCCTCTTGCGCTCGCTTCGGTACCTCGCGACCTGACTAGCGGTCGCTAGCCATTCTGAAGAGGTCGCGAGAAATCGTCCATAGCTTTCTCGCTACCGGGATTCGCCATGGCACTTTATCGCGGTCGCGGTGTCTGGTTCTCACGTGTTTCTAGCGACCATCCTAGCGATCACTGGATGGTTGCTAGAAACAGTCGACAGGTGTTTTGGCTCGTGCGTCGCCCTTGCTTCGATTTTCAACATATGGACCTACACAACACCAAAAGAACACCCAAGAGCAATCTTCTAGAAATAGATAAAACATTAAGAATCGATACGAACGCACATTAAACGAGCTAAACTCATCTTCAAATATCAACTATAAACGTGTAAATGCGCGTTTATCACTACGGAGACACGCCCGGCCGGGCCGGGGCCAGCCCGACGACGGAGAAGGGTATGAACTGGAGAAGCTAGGCGCCGGTCGGGCAACGCCGGCGAGGGCAGCGGCGCCACGGCGAAGAAGCGGGCATTGGGTGGGCGCTAGCCACATAGCGCCGGACGGAAGGCGAGCATGTGCGGCGAGCAAAATGGCGAAGCGGGCGGGGGCCGGCCGAGCGCGGCCATTGAACGCGAGGCACTTTCGAGCGGCGCCGGAGCGAGCGACGCGGGGTGGCCGAGGCGGGCGCGCACGGGCGTTGGCTGATGCGGGCACGCGGGCTCGGGTGGGCGACGCCGCGCGCCCAGGCGACGCGCGACGGGCGGGCGACGGCGCGCGTGGCGCAGTTATGCGACGGGGCCGACGCGCACGCACGTGCGCGACTTCGTTGTTTTGGCCCGTTCTCCTTCGTCTGAACTCCAATTTATGCACGGTTTTCGCCTACGAACTCCTGTCGAGATGCTCTTCATTATACATGATCTTTGGCAGATTCAATTCATCCTATTTTATGCCGTTTTTCTACAAAACATCGAAACGAGCGAAGTAAGTCCGAATCGATATATATTAATCAAAACGACGGTATAAATAGGACAAACCATAGAAAATCACACGCAAAACAATACCAAAAATCAGCACAAATTCATACTAAACAGCTTCCTAGCAATCTCAAACCAAACTAATGGTATACCGGTAGCATACCGACTTATTTCATATAGTGTTCCCCATCCCGATGACCTACATACGATGTCAATGAGTGTTAGGAGAAGGAAATGGTCAATAGCAATGGACAAAAAAAGAAATCATCACAACCAAAAAATCATTTGTATTGAATTTCGTTCGATATGAGGTATATGATGGAACTGAATCAGCTTCACAAAGGTCTCATTCGCACGACTAAAAGAAAGCTTTAGCTAATCGACGACTGCTAACTCGTTTCCTCTCCAATTGAAATTACGTCTGAGGCCTGAGAACCTCCGAGTTTTGGAGGAAAACCTATAGAAGGGCTTTAGCGTCAGAGTTTAGGACGAACAAAGTGGACACCGATGGGATAACTTTAACATAAAAATATGCCTCACTTGCCTAAAAGTAGGATGAACCTAATCCAACGCTCTCTCCACGCATTCTGGCTACTTTATCGTCTACTTTGATTTCAAATTTCTATGAAATATATACACGGATCATTTTTGGATTATAACTAGAACCTCATCTTTTCTGGAACCACCTCACATCAATAACCCGACCCCAACCACCTATATATAGGAGTTTTAAACAAGTTTCTTTTGAAGTAGATACATGAAAGCCAAGTATAGCCTGTAACAATCTATCTTTCGGGGGCATACGAGGATTCTTTCACCATTTTGGACGTTAATTTACCTACTAAAATATAACCCTTCTCTAACCAAGATCCCAACATCACAATTCCATTTTTGTTTAAATTGCGAAGTAAATGGGCTTCAAATGCGGTATTTCATTAGTGATCCTTTCAGGGCATTGGCTGGTCACATGACTTTGAATATGATATTTTCGTATATGAAAATAAGTTTCCTCATAGTTATGGAATGTTGCATCTTCTTATTGTTTCTTTTCCTAACTAGTGAATACCCGATAAGATAAATAGGCTACTACTTTTTGCATGGCCTGATAGCTTTTGCTTGTCTTTACTTCTAGAAGGTGGATACGACGTGTAAAGTGCATTCTACCCGCCAGACGAAGCACCACATTGCATTCTTTTCTTCTCGAATACAATGCTTGCTTATTTGCTATTGTCAAAATGGAATCAAAATTAGTTGTATCAATGAAAATATCATAATAAGAGAAGAAGAAGATTACGATAGTGTGATTGCACGATCATTGAAGGTCCTCTACAAGCAGCAAGGTTGGTTGCACACTACACCCTTTATTTTTATGCGATAGATCAATGGGACTTTAATTCTTCCATTCAATACTGCTAACTATTTATTATAGAAGGATGTCGTCCCCTTAGGACTACCAGTAGCTTCGCTTGTTGAATCCCGTGCAAGTTAGGTTGTGGCTGCAAGTGGAACATATGCGTTTTAGGTGTGTATATGTGGACCATGCACTCTCACTTCGTGTAATGTCATATTTATGATAGAGTTGGTGTGATATGCTTCGAACGAATGTGAGATGAGCGAATACTCGCCCATATCTGTAACTCTAAAGGGGCGTAAGAACTTCACTCGCTGGGGGATGAGATTCATTCACTTGCAATCTTGATAGCATTACAAAAAGCTCCGGTCTTAATGCCCTTACTACTGCTGTGCAGCATTTCCTCCAGTTCGTAGAGACGGGTTTCCCGTTTACCCAAAACGAAAGAGTCGCTCCCACCAGATATGCGGCCACGAGTCATAACGCACTCTTCGCACAACACGAGGAATGACACTTATCCGTCTTGATAAAGCTACTCATAATTAATTAGGAAGAGAGTAGCTAGCTTAACCGAAGCGATATGCAAAACTCTGGTGTCCGTATATCAAGTTTTTAATTGTTTATCTTACGAGTTCTTTTCCATCGACACCAACCCCCTAACTTCGATTCCATATCCTTTAGCTAGCTAGCTAGCAGCTCGAAACTGTTTTTAGGTTACATTGTTGATGATGATTGACCATGTTTGTCCTAGAGTCACTCATCTGCCTAAGGAAGCATCTTATCCAGCTTACTTTGATGACTTGGCTTCATACTTAGTCGACTATTATACCTACTTGGCAGAAAGCAGTCCTCAAAAGGACAAGTGAGGGCTTCAAGTGATCAGAACTCATACTCGAAAAGAAAGGATTGGAGCCTTTCTGTCTTTAGTTTTATCTAAGGGATCAGTGGCCCCTTAACTACCATGTCTTTTGGCTTCCTTCGTACAACTGGAGAAAGGATGAGTGAAAGGTCTTTGGAAAATAGGGCAACAAGCATAGATTTTTTCTTATCTGAATTAGTAGATTTCTTCATTTTTCATTTATTCTCTTAAGAAATTCGAGGTCATCTGAGACCTCTTCCATTGCATTACCATAACGAAAACGAACATTCAAAAAAGTGATTGTTCTTGTGATTCCGAAAGAAGCTTTATCGGTCGAGGAAATGAATAGCGATAGATTTCTATATAGCATCTAGGAACAAGCGAATTCAATCGGATGACGAATTCTTGCATGGTCGTAGTCCGTCAAGCCCTTTTCATACGTAAGCTAAACCTATGCTTGTTGTCATGTGATGATTATAGATAGAATGAGCACCCATTTGTAGTAAATCATGGCTATGACTCATCTTCGATCGCTCTTTTAGCCTTGCTAAATGGCTAAGGGGAGAGGAAGAATCTATGCTATTAATTTATATGCTCCAACCCTTCTTAATAAGAAATTTGTCTCATTCCTTGAAAGAGCAAGGTGGGTTATAGAAAAAACAAGGAAACATATGATAAATCTCATTTTGGAGTAATTGAACACGTTGGTCACCGAAAAAAATGGACCAATTCCTATCTTTTGTAAGACCACCCATGAGGGTTTATCTACTCATTTCCTTATCAGATATTGGTCACAAAAAGTACTATTTGAACTTGTCACCAGTCTCATCTGGATTTTCTAGCTTCACAGTTGATCCCTCCTCACCGATGCTTAGTCAGAGTCATTCTCGTTGTGCTTTGATAGACTACTCAGAGATACTTGTTCCGACCAAATTGTTCTTTTCAGTCGCTCGCAATAGTACGAGGTCCTTATAGAGCGGTAAGGTCGACCCAAGTCGAATCTCTCGAGGAAGGCTTAACAGGGCTACGGTTATGTGTCAAACACGAAAACAGAAAAGAAATACTAACGTCCTAAAATAAGGGGTCTCATCACGAATGTATGAAAGCACGAAATAAAATAAAGCGGGAAAACGGATACACTTGGACAACAATAGGAATTGACAGATACACGGAATTGGAGACGGTGTTCTAGGGTTCGAATCTATCCTCACTATTAATGAATCAAAGACCGGCGCACAATGCATAAAACACCCACGCCTCTTGTTTGGTATGATTTTGTGATGATTCTTGGTATTGTTTTACATGTCATTTTCTATGATTTGTCCTATTTATGCCTTTGGTTCGATTAATATTTATCGATTCGGACTTACTTCGTTCGTTTCGATGTTTTGTAGGAAAACAGCAGAAAATAGGATGAATTGGATCCGCCAAGAATCAAATATATTGAAGAGCATTTCGACAGGAGTTCATAGGCGAAAGCGGATCGCACTGGAGTTCGGACGCGAGAGAACGAACGAACGCCAAAGTCGCACGACGGCACCCCGTCGCATGGCCCGCCGCCAGACACGTGCCGCGCGCCGCCGCCGCCAGCCTGCCGCACCCAGCGCCGCTCACTCCGAGCGGGTTCACACTTTTCTCGCACTCACTCCGCAGCGTCGCCCGCCGCGTCGCCTCGATTCGCCCGGCGTCGCCCCAGCCCCCAGCCCCACCACCCCCAGCCACCTCGCCGCTCACTCCGTCTGGCTGGCCGCCCAGCGCCAGCGCCACCGCCCGCCGCTCGCCTCGCAGCCCGCCGTCGCCCGCTCGCGATCGCCTCGCGATCGCCCGCCGCCCAGCCGCCAGCGCCAGCGCCACTCCTCCGTCCGGGCTGGCTTCCGCCCGGCGCCAGCGCCTGCGCCGCCACTCGCCTCTCCCCGCCCCGCGCTTATCCGCTGCGCGTCCGTCCGGCGCTCACAATGAGCCGCGCTTCATTTGTGAGGCAATACCTTCCCAATGGCGCTCATTGTGATCCGGCGTTTTCTACAAGGCGTAATGTTTTGCACGGAGTTCACTTTAAGCCGCGTCACTTTCAAGTCATAACGTCAACTCACATTATTCATTCATCCGTCCGCTCACATTCATTTAATATAAATATACGCGCTAGGGTTGAGTGCGGTCGGCAATTGATCCTTCGCTTTTGGTTTCTCCACGCAGCCATGGAGTCGCAATTCACGATTCTTCCCGAATTCCTCGTGCAACATAATGTATACAATTCTTATTTTAATTCTGTTTTATTTTCATCATTGAATAATCTTGTTATCAATTTATGCTTGGATTATCGCCTTGTGGAATCAATTTCATAGTTTATTATTTGATGATTTTTGTCAATTCAATTCATAGTGACAAGGATTGGATTTTCATGTTCCGTTGGTTTAATTTGCTTAATGATTTATCGCTTTCGCTTATTTGCAATTAGATTTAGATTAGGATCAACAAACCCTATGAATGATATGATTGCATATGCTTTTGTTTATCGCTTGATTTATCGCTTATAGTTCAACTAGGGATTGACAACCCTAGTTTAGATTTATCGCTTATTAGTTTAGCTCGATCGACAACCCCGCCTTAGATCATTGTTTAATTTTCTCGTATTTCAATTCTCGCATGTTCAACCCCGCTGGTGTTAGAATGTTTAGATTTAATTGCTTTCATGCAAACACAAACAATGGCCCCTTAAGTTTTCCTCGAGAGACGATCTGAGTTAACTTATCACGCCACGATTACCTCGTACGATTGCGAGTAATTTGAGTATGTTTTTAGCTCGATCACCTCTCACCAAACATTCAATACTAACTAATCTCTCGACCACGTCAATGTTAGACTTGAACTTAATGGCGGAGGATCTCTCAATCAAACTGCCATCAACTACGAAGGATATTTAACTACAAAGCATACAATAGCAAAAACCCAATTCACATACATTAATTACTCAACAACAAATCAATCTCTCGATCACTTTCGTTGTCAAACTCATATTTAATATAAATATGCTCTCGCATGATTTCATAATCAAACATAAGCACATAATCAACCTACACTATTCTCTCGAACACCATGTATGAAGATCATGAAATAAATAATTTATACGGATAAGAAAATCGTAAATCATCAACCCAACAATCACGATTCAAGATAAGAACAACCTAACATGTGTTACTCTACAAAACAATAACTCATCTCATGGCAAAAATCATTCTCATATCAATTACATAGACATAATGAAAACGAGAAAAACTTACAAACTATTCATAAATAAATTCGTCTTCCAAATATTCATAATCGCACATCCAATTGTTAATCCAAGTACACAATAATTAAATGGAAAAGGGAAAAGAAAGGAGAAAAGAATGTGCGTGAGTGTGTGAGAATGAGGTCGTCCCCGAAAAGCGGCTAATTTCCAATTTATATAACCCTGAAAACCCCACGAAAAACGCCGAATTTGGGCCCAAAAATGATGCCCAGCGCCGGACGCGAGCGCTCCCTGGAATGAACAGTGAGAGCACCCCAGCGCCGGATACGGACGAAGCATCGGATGCACTAGACGAGGCGTGCGACGGGTGAGAGCGCGCACAGGTGGATGCGAACGCGTGCGGAGGGCATCGGGCGGGCGCCGGATCGGAGGACAATACGGACGGGCGCCGAGACGCTACTGGTTCGTGGCGCTGGTAGGCCATGGAGCGGGCGCTGGGCGAGCTCAGCACCGTGTGACGCCGGACGCGGCTGCAGCGCGCGGCCGGGGCGTGCCAGCGTCGGACGGCCAGCGCCAGACGTGTTTCGCAGCGCGCGACCATTGTTTGCGCTGCTTCTCTCGTCCGAACTCCGAATTGAGATCCGTTTGTGCCTATGGATTCCTATCAAGATGCTATTCAATATATGATAGCTCTTGAAAGATTCATTTATTCCAATTTAATGTCATTTTTCTACAAAACATCGAAACAAACCAAATATTTCCAATTCGATCAATACTAATCAAACCAACGACATAAATATGATAAACTATTGAAAATGACATACAAAGAATACCAAGATTAAGCACAAAATCATACTAAACAATACTCTTTAGGAGAACCCTTCTTCGCTTCGATTTGCTTCCGACAGCTCTATTTTGATACCTTAGGGGACTACTTATTTGAAGCTTTCAATAACTTGTTCTCAATGACCGGATCTCGCACTTCCTTCCCCACGTGTTGTATTCTTGCGTGTACTCTCTTTCTATTCTTTCATTTGCTTTTTCTTTCTACTCGCCTGACAACAAAAACAAACAAAGATTGACAATGCAACAAACAATGGAACAAATCCTTCTTTTCTAGCATTTGACTCCTCTTAGTCTTAATAGGACTGGCTCAATGGTAGGTGCTAGCATCTCCTCTGCCCAGCTAGACGTCCCATTTGAAAGTGTCAGTTATCTTAGTAGGATCGGCTCATCTTTGAGCATATATATGGTGAATCACTTTGTGTCGGCCTGTTCCCAATCTATTTTCAGACCTCATAGAATGAAAAACTTGAACATCGTCTGCATCGGTAGATGAAGAATCACGAACATAATAATTTTTGGTTGACTATATTTCCAGGAAAAAGATACTTCCGATAAAGGACGTGCACGACATAAAAGCAGTATTACGATGGGCATGACCAATTAATGACAATTTTTTTAATAATGCGTATTTTTAGAGTTTAACAGTAGTTTATTTTTTTATCTTTTCAATTTGAGCGGAATAATATATTCGCTGAGTTTAATAATAGTTGATATTCTTATAGCTCGCTGGTTACAATAATATGATTATATATTATTTATTATAAATAATTCAAAACTCACCTTTACATATCACCTAAAAACTGTATAATTTAACATGACATTTAGTAAACACTGAAAGAGAATGTATTGTGTGTGTGTGTTGGCCTAGTGGTAGAGTGGTTAATGCCTGAAGCCAAAGGTCTCGGGTTCGAGTCCACCGTGACGCAGCTTTTAAAATTTCTGTATTAAATTACCAAAAAAAAAAAAGAGAATGTATTAGGTAAAAGATATCAAATTGTACGTAAATATTTAAAATTATTTTAACCTTTTAAATTATTAATTTTTTATTCAACCATTCTTTATAATTTTTAAGCTCCGTTTAAAAAAAATGTTCTAGATTTTGTAACTTCACTTTTTTATAATATATTTGTATCATATTGGTCAAACTCAACTAATCATACATACTACTCCCTTTATTCCCAAAATATATTTTTGGGAATCTTCAATGCGAATTTTAATATAAGTTGTTGGGTGTTTCTTAAGTAGAGTAAGAGTCTCACATGAATGTAGTGTTAAATTAATTAGTGGTAGATCATAAGTGATAAAATATGTAAATAAAGGTGTTAATAAGTAGAGAGTATTTTGTGAGGTAGTTTTCATAAATGAAAATAGAACAAATTTGATGGTCATATCAAAAATGAAAACTTATTCATATTCCATTTATGAAAGTACTACATCCGTCTCTCAGTTTCCTTCATATATTTTTTAATATATCCCTCAAACTTTTTCTTATTCTATTTATGAAAACTATCATATAAAATACTTCATATTTTTAGTAATCTTAATAACATCATTTATTTATATATTTTACCATTCATGACCCATTACTATTCTTCATTCTTATCCTTAACAATGTAACTAATTTACATATTTTATTGCCTATAACTACCATCAATTAATTCAATACAACATTAATGTAGAGCTTTTATCTCAGAAAACAAATTAGAGGACGGAAAGAATATATTATTTTATTTTATTTTTAGATTGCCAATTTCGACAAATCGTTCAGCCGAATCGCATCTAAATAGTATAATGTCCCATTTTTATTATTTTCCTGAATTTTCTAGGCCCATATTCACTCGGCTCACCCATAATATTTTGAGATTAAACCAGTCCACAACCAAAACACACTAACAAAGCACTAGCGCATGGGTCTAGAATATCTATGAGATTATATTTAGAAACTATTTTCGCACATAAAATAATATTTGTAAATGAGTGATATGCAACGTATCATTTTTAAGTATCGATGACATGAGTCTATGTTAACATTTCTATTTTTTACTTTTCTCTTATATATTATAAATTTGGCCAAAATCATCAAATTTATAAAAGGATAATAATAGTTTGTGTTTCGATTTTGTTGAGATTTTGAAAAATATTCCTTTTTAGTTAATGTGTAAAATATCTCTAACTTTGTTGAGATTTTGAAAAATATCCAAATTTAGAGTTTCCGACGACGGAATGCTAAGTCAGTTCGTCGGATTCTTGTGTGGATTTTAGCTCAAATGACTAAACATTTAGTATCGAGTGGATTATAGCTCAAATGACGCAGGATTTCATTGTTGGAAACTCTAAATCATGGATATTTTTCAAAATTCGTCTAAGTTGGAGACATTTTAAGTAGTGGAAATTATATATATATATCCGTTAAGAACGTCAATTATAGCATCAACATAAAATATCAATTATAATCATTTATCGATTTTATCGATTATTATCACCAAATAGTGCCAATAGGTCCAACCAAATAGTTGGACCTATTGGTACTCTTTGGTGATAATAGTCCCAAGCGCCGATAGTTTAGGCTATAATTGACATTTTATGTTAGTGGATAATTGACCTTCCTTAACTCTATATATATAAAACTTTTCTCTTTAAGTACTCAATTTGTCCCACCCAAGATGATTTGTTTCTCTTTTAGGAAATAATTATCTCTTTAAAAGTTGTAAGACCTATCTACTTTTTATCACTTTAATCACTTTATACTATTTTTCTAAATAACCGTGCCAAAAAGAGAAGGGTCATCTTGGGTGGGACGGATAGAGTATTAACTAGAGTTGCGGACATTTTTTAGAGTTTAGTCAAAGTTTGAGATATTTTAATATATTAACTAAAGTTGTGAACATTTTTTAAAATCTCGTCAAAGTTGGAGACACAAAATGTTGTGATCACATTTACAAATTACTGAAAAAATCAAACCATTCCAGTTAATTTCAAAAGGTCAGGTTATTATGGGTTCACATGAGTGGAATATCCTCAGCAACCTGCTGACCTTGAGCTTGCGATAGAGCCATGGGTCCTCACTCCTCAGAATTCCACACCAAAGAACGAGCCAGTGACATGGATGATGACAAGGCCTTTATGGCGTCATTTTCTGATCAAACCGGCGTTGCCCATCTCCTATTCTTTGAAGAGAAGTTGAGATTGAGACGACAACATAAAATCTTTCTTTTTGAGCTTCCCTCAAGCATAAGGCTCTCAACATGCCATGAATTCGAGACTTCATACCCACTGCCTGAATCAACACCAGATTTCTATCCACAAGATCCTTTAGATTCTCTTTTGCCATCTCTTCCAAGCTTTTCCCACTAATTGATTTTAGAAATCCTTCGGCAACCCACAATTTAACAAGCCCTGAGACACCAATCTGTTAGAAATTATATGCACATAAAAGGGTATTCCAATTATCAATTTATACCCTAAAATTCATAATTCTATATTGATAATCCGAGAAAATCATAACCAAAGCGTTGTCATCGAATCCATATAGAAATCTTGAATCTTGATTGTAGTTGTATGGATCTTCCAAACGAACAAGATTTCTTTAGGGTTTCAGTATAACGTTGCAGGCGAATGCAGATTCTGATTTTTCTCTCGCTGTTTGGGGACCATAACCCTACTTATATAATAAGTAATTAAAACTAGATTTGCAATTTGGTCCCTCAACAAAATACAAATCTCTTTATGTATCTACATAATTAATTCCATAATTAATTAATATCCTTTTAATCCATAATATTTCCTTACTAGATCACTTTAAATTGAATGACTTGATCAACCGTAGTTTGATCTTGTTGAATAACTTGATCAACCGGAGTTTGGTCTTCTTGGATAACTTGATCATTCAGAGTGGGGATATCCTCAACATCATCCTGTTGAGGTTTTGAATCTGCTTCTCGAGTAACTACAGGAATATGAGCCTGCACGTTACTTAGAGTTGGTAAAATGAGCCCGACCCGAAAAGCCCGCCCGGGGTACCCGGGGTTTGGATTGGTTTGGGCTTGAAAATTAAAGGTCCGAAAAATCGGGCCTAAAAGCCCGTCAAAAAACCCCGGCCAACCCAAGCCTTGCAAAAAGCCCGGGTTTTGAGCTAAAAAGCCGCCTAATATTTTATTAAATATATATATTTTATAAATTATTTAATATACATATCTATAATTTTTTAATAATATTAATTATATTTTATAGTAAAAGTTTCTTACTAATTCACATATTGGTCGATTTTTTTTTTTGAATTGCAACACATCAAAGTTCGAAAAAAATAATAACTTTATAAATCATTCAAAATAATTCATAAAAGAAATGGTCTCCAAAAATATATAGTGATGATTAATGACCTTATAATATGTAAAACTATTTTGAATCATTGATCTTAAATATATATTGTATAATTAATTTATTTTTTCTATTATTTTAGGCGTATAAGTGGAATTGACGCTTAACAATATCATTTACCTTTGATTTGCAATTATTAATTTATTTATCCTTAAATTAAAGAACTAAATTTATACTACATTACAATATCATCGTATGAATATATAAATATGTCAAAATATACAATGAGCATTATCATAAGAATAAGTAAGCTTAATATATTCTTATCATTGATTCTTTATTTAAATTGAAGTTATGAGATTTTAATTATGTATTTAATTTATTTATTTTTTTGAAATTTAAAATATTAATTTTATATATTAAAAAATGAAAAAATAATCTAAAAAAAGTCCCGTCCGTCCGAAAACCCGACCCGGGTTGGTTTGGGCTTCACATTTCTAGGCAGAAAAATTTGGCCGCCCGATCCGACCGAAAATATAAAAGCCCGACGAGCCGGGGTCGGCGGCCCGCCACATTTGCCACCTCTAACGTTACTAGAAGCAGTAGTAGGAGTCGAAATTGAATCATCCTCAAAGGTAATGTCTCTAACTTTATTTCTCCCCCAAAGCTCAACATCCTCAAAAAATACCGCAGTTCCCATCTCAATAATGATTTTTCTAGTGGGATCGTAAAACTTGAAACCCTTTGATCTCTTTGGGTAACCAATAAAATAGCTGCCAATTGTTTTGGAGTCCAGTTTCTTTTCTTTTGGCTTATAAGGCCTAGCTTCAGCTGGACATCCCCATACATGCAAATGATTTAGACTAGGCTTTTGCCCATTCCAAAGTTCATAAGATGTTTTAGCAGCTGCTTTAGTTGGTACCGTGTTGAGAATATAAGCTGCCGTCTCTAGTGCTTCTCCTCAGAGTGATTCTGGTAGAGACGAATGACTAATCATACTTCTCACCATATCCTTTAGTTCTGTTTCGTCTTTCAGCAACACCATTCATGCTAGGTGTTCCCGGCATGGTGTACTGTGGGACAATTCCACATTCCTCTAGGAAGAGAGCAAAAGACCATGGACGTTGTTCTCCTGAACCATCATATCTGCCATAGTACTCACCTCCACGGTCAGATCTGACAGTTTTAATTCTTTTGTTGAGTTGATTCTCAACTTCAGCCTTAAAAATTTTGAACATGTCCAGTGACTCTGATTTTTCATGAATTAGATATAGGTACCCAAATCGTGAGTAATCGCCTATAAAAGATATAAAATATCGTTGACCATTCCAAGAAGCCTTAGGAAATGGCCTACAAACATCCGGATATATCAATTGTAAGACGTTTGTAGCTCTGTTGGCACCCAATCTATTTATTTTGGTCTGTTTTCCTTTAATACACTCGACACAAACATCAAGGTCTGAAAAATCAAGTGCATCCAATATACCATCTGACACAAGTCTCTCAATTCTGGTTTGTGAGATATGACCTAAACGCTTATGCCATAATTTTGCTGAATTTTGTTTACTTATTTTTCGCTTAGTACCTCTTGATTCAACATGCAAGGATTCATTATATGAAGGTACAATATCAAGCATATATAGATTGTCATAGACATTTAATGAACCACCACCAACTATATTGAAATTTAATGAAAGACAAAACTCAGAATTTTCAAATTAACAAGAATAACCATATTTGTCCAATAAGAAAATAGAAACCAAATTCCGTCTAAATGACGGTACAAGAAAAGTGTCTTTCAAATCCAAAAAATATCCGGTTCTTAACAAAAATCTAAAATGCCCAATTGCCTCAACTTCCATCGATTTGTCATCCCCCACATAGATGTATCTTTCACCATCAGTTGGCTTTCGGTAGTTCAGGCAACCCTGCATTGAAACACTTATGTGAGTAGTTGCACCAGAATCTAACCACCAAGTGTTTCTAGGTACTGAAGTTAAATTCACTTCAGAACAAACCAGAGTAAGAAATGTACCTTTCTTTACGCGCCAAACACGATATTTGGTACAATCTTTCTTCATGTGTCCAGGTTTGCCACAAAAGAAACAACCTTTAGAATCTGAATTTTCATCGTTTTGTTTCTTTTGTGGTGGACCATCAACTTTAGCAGCTTTTCCAACGTCAAATTTTCTTTCCCTTGTCTTTAGAAGTACTAGCCAGTTGAGCAATTTCAGTTCTGTCATGCTTCAACCTTTCTTCTTCTTGCACACAATATGAAATGAGCTCATTAAGAGTCCACTTCTCATTTTGGCAGTTATAACTGACCTTAAATTGACTGAATTGTGCAGGCAGAGATATCAAAACTAAATGCATGAGTAAGTCATCGACACCTCGAGCTTTAGTGCCTTTAGCTTTGAAGCAATGTGAGACATCCGTAAGATGTACTCCTTATGTTTCCTCGCCTTATACTTTAGTGAGATCAAGTTAGCTAAAAGCGCATTGTCTCGACCTTATCGCTTTTTACAAAACATTTTTCAATCTCGCAAGGTACTCACCGGTCGTAGTAATTTCATCGTGTCGCCTCGAAAGGCTTCTGGAATGCCGCACTTAATGATCATTAGACTAACGTGATTTGAGCGATCCCACTTCTCAAAGTTCCGTTTTTCCTCAGCAGAACTTGCATCCGTCAGAGAAGCGGGTTTTTTAACTCTTAGCACGTAGTCTAGATCCATGCAGCCCAAAATGATCAGGACATTTTCTTTCCAATCCTTGAAGTTTGACCCATTAAGCATGGGAATGTTGTTGGTATTAGCAGATATAGAAGTAGCGACATCATAGTCGAGCAGAGAACAAAAACAAAATCAACTTTATGTTCACATAATTAAACCACAATTAATCATAAAATTCAAATAAGAAGATAACATCTCGAGAAACCCGACATAACATTAATATCAAGTCGTGGACGAATATTAACTTATAAATAGGTCCTCTGTAGTGATCAAATCGACAATAAGTCCTGTCAAACAATTGTCATCTTGTGGAATGACAAATTATTCACATGGATTACCATAAAATTGTCACGTATTTACCACCACAAGTGTTTATGAAATTCACCAAGCATTAACCTTCCGTAGGCGGCTAATACCGCATGAATATACACTCACACAACCATCTTAATATTTTTAATAAATAAATTTTACAAGAGATGTCATTTGTGGCGACATCTTATTTCAATTTATTTATCTCGAATATTAATAAATCAAATAGGAACATGAGATGTATCAAACAAATTTAAAATTAAATGATCAATTTTTAAACTGTAATGTTGGGAAACAAAACTGAATAACCGAAAATTTTCGAAATCAATGTAATTCAAATAATTTTTAAATTGTAAAGAGGGAGATGAGATAACTAAGAATTCAAATTCATCCATATCAGCAAAATCCATATCAGTAAAACCAAGATCCGTATCATTAAATTTTTCCACAAAATTCTCAACTACTTCAATATAACCTGATAGTGAAACACTCATTTTTATTGACAAAACTGTAGCATAATATCATACTGGAAAGCGGTTGATTCCATGGTGAGTGGGGTGCAATGCACACCCCTCACTATTCATTAAAATAATAATTTTATCAGAATAATGAATAGTGAGGAGGATGCGATTGCACCCCTCACCATGGAATCAACCCTGAAAGCATACATTCAATTATTCAGTGAACATCATGTTTTGATTTCTAACAGAAACATTGAATATAACAATCATCATCATTCACAGACCATACAGTACTTTCGAATTTCTAATGGAAAGAAAAATTCAAAATATTATTATAATCATTATCATATTGTTTTGTCTTCTTCAATAAGCATATTTACGGAAACAACAAACTACTTTTATGGCTTTCAAACCATATGCTTTCAACTCACGCATATCGAAATTTATATTGAAAGCCAACTTAAATAAAACTAGTCATTGCAAATCACGCATATCGAAATTTTATTGAAACCATTGAACTTATCCACAATTGAACCAATTCTCGGCCAAACTGAATCCATCATTGAAACCAATTCAGTAAACATGTTTCGATATTTTTCGGCGCTGAATCCATATAAAAACTAATAATAACTGTCGGTTACAATTCATAATTCTCAGATAATCATGTATAGAGAAACTCTAATACCACTTGTTAGAAATTATATGCACATAAAAGGGTATTCTAATTATCAATTTATACCCTAAAATTCATAACTCTATATTGATAATCCGAGAAAATCATAACCAAAGCGGAAGCGTACTTGAATCCATATAGAAATATTGAATCTTGATTGTGGTTGTATGGATCTTCCAAACAAACAGTATTTCTTTAGGGTTTACAGATGAAACATGCAAGGAATGTAGATTCTGGATTATTCTCTACTGCCGTTTGAGGACCATAACCCTACTTATATAATAAGTAATTAAAACTAGATTTGCAATTTCGTCCCTTAACAAAATACAAATCTCTTTATGGTATCTACACAATTAATTCCATGATTAATTAATATACTTTTAATCCATAATATTTTCTTAATAAATCACTTTAAGTTGGATTACTAAAAGATAACTATACATATTTAATTTAACATATGTAAGTCCAATTAAGATTTTTTCCAACACAATCACCTCATCTTCACGGAAAACTCCCATATTCAAGAGAACATGGTTTCAAATGGATCGGCAATTTCTTATAGCTCACATGTAATGTTTTCAAGCAACACGTGCGCATAATGAGAACCTCTCTTTTATAGCCTTTTATCTTTTTTTAGTTTTAGTTAATTAATTATAATTAGAACTTAGTCAATTCTAAATAAGACTTAGTAAATCCTAATTAGAAATTAAATAGATTAGAACTGATAACTAATAAATTCTAATTGAAATTAATAGATCCTAATTAAGGAGTAATAAACTATCATCGTCTTTAATTTTCTTCTAATCTCCCTAATACCATTCTAATCCCTCATGTACGCATGAGAGTTTTTGTAATTCCAAAAAGAGAGATAAAATTTAGGGCTAATTATTACTTTTTAAATATCAAACTATTTTGACACTATCAATTATATGGTGAACTATTGGAAATAATTTTTGAAATCCTGAATTTGATTTTATATCAATTGTATCATCCATCTATTTTTTGGTTCCAAAAATTGATGTGACCCGTTGGGTTTTCATGATGTATTTGACAATCCGATTATGTCGTTTGTGCTATGTAAGTTTTTTTTTTAAATATATTAAAACATCATGACAATCTAGTGAATCATGTCAATTTTTTGGAGCCTAAAAAGGATGGGAGACACAATTGATACAATACCAACATTTTAAGTTTTAAAAAGTATCTTCTATATTTTAGAATATTATTAAGAGTGTTAAAATAGTTTGATATTTAAAATAATGTAAATTTAGCAAAATTTGTCGTGAATTAAATAGTTGAGAATGCTTCAAGAAGAGGTCCAAACCTAGAGTAAGAGGGCTGTTGATGTTGTTTATACCAAAGATATTGACTACTTGTTACTTGGTATTCGGTTTAGTCATTGAGAGTTGCACGATAGTTTTAGGTGAATCTATTGATATCAATCATTTTATTGGAACATGTAAGAAAAATAAAAGAAATTATTTATTGAGAATTAATTTAGTATATTTGGATAAAATGAATAAAAAAGTTAATAATATGAATAAAAAGAGTAGATATTTTATGATAGTGGATATTTTAAGTTTTTGTGTAGAAAAGATCGAGAGAGAGAGAACCGGAAAGGTCAAATGTATCCTCAAATCAATTTTCTATTACTCCCTTCGTTACGGGTACTTATACAGTATCGATTTTCGATTAACCGAGAATCGAAATCGAAAAATCGATTATCGGTTAACCGATAACTGATTTTTTGTTTTCGATTCGGGTACCGGTTATCTCCTTCAAGTAAATTTTGGTTATCAGGTATAACCGATGGTTATACCAGAATAACCGAAATTAATTAATATAATTAATTATTTAATTAATTATTAAGTAAAAAATATTTAATTTAATATTATAATTTCTATAATATTTGAAATAATCTCGGTTATTTTCGGTTGTTTTCAGTTAATTTTTGTATTTTGTATATATTTTTTATTTTTATTTTTAAAAAAATTAATTTTAATTTCGGTTAACCGTTGACCGAACCGACTAACTAAATCGGTTAACCGATTGGTATCGATTTTGGTTAGTTATTTTTGTTGATTTCTGTTTCGGTTAACCGTATCGATTCCTTTCTTTTTGCATGTAAATTAAGGAGAATTATTTTTTGTATGTAAAATAATATATAGTATGAAATTTAAGATATTTTTAGTATATATATTTTTTTTGAAACAAATCAATAATAACGAGATAACCAAAAAAAGAAAACGAATCCACGATTAGGAATGACAATGGGTCGGATCTGGATCGGATTTGGTTAGGTCCAGATCCAGATCCGATTTTTTTTACTTGGATCCGGATCCGATCCAAATCCATTGGGTCTAAATTTTTTTGATCCAGATCCAGATCCAGATCCGTAGGGTCCAAGGTCTAGACCCGGATCCATATATTTTCGCTTCTAAAATAAATTCTAAATCAACTATAATTCACAGTAATACCATAATAATCTAAATACACAATAATACTATAACAATTGTTTAGAATTTCTATAATTATCACCATATTGGAAGACGTTAATTACAAATTTACTATAAGGTAAGAAATAACAAAAACTCGATCGTCGATGGTGTAAGTGGCGCGATCCATTGTGAATGTCGATCGATACATAATTGGAAGAATTTGAAATGAAATTGGGCAATTTGTTTTATGAAATTTGAAAATGGAAATTAAAGAGTTTTAATTTGGGGTTAGGTATTTAATTATATATATATATATATATATATATATATATATATATAGTTTGGTTGAATAAGAACCATTCTTATCCTAAAAACCAAGAACCAAACGAATTAGTTATGAAAGTTGATGAATCCGCTGAGAAAGTTAATGAATTGAAATTGAATTTTTCACCCGGTTCGAATCCTATGAGAGGCGAAAATTCTATTTTTTGATTCAATAATTTTTCCAATGGATTCATCAACTTTCACAGATGAATTCATCGCTTTTGGTTCTCACGCTCTACAATAAAATGGTTCTCACGTTAACCCTCCCCTATATATATATATATATATATATATATATATATATATATATATATATATATATATAAATAAAAAACTAATGGATTATGCGGCCGGATCCGGACCTGATCCGGTCTCAAACAATAAATCCCGGATCCGGATCCGAAATATGGGATAGGATCAGATCCCATTCAAATCTATCGGATCTAAATTTTTGTGATCCAGATTCTAAAATGGATCCGAATCTATGGATCCGGATCGGTCCAGATACATCATTATCTCTATCCGGATAATAGGACGGAAGGAATATTATTTATAAAACATTAGGGTTTTTCTAGGCAGCTGCTTGGTATAAATACTCAATTCGGCAGGAATTTTCAAAACCTCCAGCTTTATCTGCGTCTAGGGCTTTTCTATTTTGATCGGCGGCGGAAAAAGAGAAGATAATGGGGCACTCCAACATCTGGAACTCTCACCCTAAGAACTACGGCCCTGGATCCCGTACTTGGTACCTCCTTTTCTTTCTGAATGCCAGACTCATTCTCGTATCGCGTTATTATTTTTGCTAAATCGCTGCAAAGTTCTGATTTTGATGATGAATTGTTTTTTCGTGGCTCAGCTTACTATGAATTACGTAGATTGATTTTGTTTTTGTTATTACTCGTTATACGCGCTCTGTTTCTGTGTCGACGATTACGTGATTGTAGGAAATCGCTTAATTTCTGGAGTTTTTAGTAGATAATGTTCGTTAAATTTGTTGTGTGAGATTCGCTGTATTTGTAAAGTGTGGAGTGCTTGTATGAATTATGATTGTTCATCAGAATTTGATGTTATTTGGATTTCTCATGTGTGAGGAGTTTGTGCTGGAATTATCTTCTTATTTGATGAATCTTGTTTGTAATCGGTAGATATTATTATTCGGTTTGTGCTTTTTCACTGTTGCTCTAAATGAGTGGTGCTAAAATCGTTCAGGGATTCCTATTATAGTTCTGTTTATGGTTATTTTTTTAGTAATGAGCATGTTGACCAGTGATTTTTTTTACTACTCTGCAACGGATATCTTGTTTTGAAACACATTATTGTGTTATTTTCATGATGGTTCTTTCCACATCTCTATTAAGCTGGTTTTGATTTGGTTGTGCTGAAATTAAGGATCAACTTTCTTGTAACTTTTACTCCTCTATAACACGTCCCTGTAATTGTTTTTGTACAGTTGTCCTTGTCAGTATCTTTTCTAAATCAAGTTGGCAGAATCTTTGTTTGCTTTTAGTTGAAAAATTAAGTATCTTTTGTCTTTATTTTTTGAGAAAAAGTATCTTTTGTCATCTAAAAACGAGTGATCAGTTTCAACTAAGTTAATTTTACCTTGCACTTCGCATGTGCTATTTTAGATACTTTTGAATTTTGATGTTATGTTCTTCCATTTTCGTTAACCTTGTCGATTTGCCTTAGCTCTTCCCCCCACTTTATATTTCTAGTTGTTTTCTAAACTTTCCGTGTTAAATTTTGGCAGCCGTGTGTGTGGGAACCCTCATGGGATAATCAGAAAGTATGGGATTATGTGCTGCAGACAGTGCTTCCGCAGCAATGCAAAGGAAATCGGCTTCATCAAGGTATCTTTTTTGGTTTAATTTGCATCAATCTATACGTCTGTGTGTGGTCTTGTATAGGTTTGTTCTTGATGTTATTGCTTTTGTCTTGCAGTACCGTTAAATTCGATGGGGCATCGCACAACTTAGGAATGAACCTAGTCTTGGCTGGGTTGCTTTTTGAAATGTTAAAAACATAGCCAATCATCTGTTTCTATCATTTCTGAGAAATGTGTAATGACAGCGATTATCCAATATGTGACTGAATTTGGATTTATTTCTGAAACATCAAATTATATTTTCGTTTCATAGTATTGACATTCCTTACTTCTATCGTTCATTTACTTTCTTGATTTTTCTTGTTTATGTGGGCATTCTAAATTTGGGGGTTCTGATTTCTCTCTTCGTCCGAATTAAACAAAATTACTTAATAACCAATTAGTGATTTCTTTGTTAAATCATTTTGTCGTGCTTTTGTTTTTCACTTTGTATTATATGTGTAATTTGTTTCAATCTGCATTATGGTTTACATATAAACTTGTGTTTTGTTGTGCCATTATTGAATCCCTTTTTCATAGTTTAATGATGTCACAGTTTCTTTTGTCCTATTGAAATCATAGCTAATTTATTTTTCAGGAAATGATAAATTAAATGAGATTTCTCAAAGCTAATTTATTTTTCAGGAAATGCTAAATTAAATGAGATTTCTTTTAGGGTAAATATCATATTACTCTTCAATGTTTTTGAGTTTTTATATTTGTGTTCCAATGTAATCATAATAATAAATGATACCATAATTGTTGTAATCTGTTAACATTCGTGTTCTAATGACCGGAATCGGGTTTTTTGCTTATGTGGCACCTCGAATTCGGCTTTCTTGTCTAGCTGGTAACATGAAATTAAAAATTAAATAAAAGAGAAAGTGACGGATGTAGTTTGCATCCATAATTCGTCTCTCTTTCTCATTTTTCTTACCCCATCATCGTCGAGTTGTTCTGCAACAGGAACAAAGGCAAAAGAAAAGAAGCAGCCAAAAGAAGCTAAAATTTATCTCTCTCATGTCTTGATCAACTTTAAGTCTATTTCCCTTGGTTAAGAATTTGCCCTGAGTGAGTTTGGATTCTATTAAACCGGGAGTAACGAGGGTTATTCCTATGTCAGGCCCCGAACTCCACCCGCAGCGTCTCGAAGAATTGAGCCATTGCGGCTTTGCTCGCCTGATCATGCACCACAACTCAATTAATTTCAATAGTGATCACTACTATTAATTAGCTATGAATTAATGACATTGTAAAAACTCGTAATTGGTGCAGGCAACCACGACGCAGAAAGGGAAGCACGACAACTCGGCCTCTGCGGTGCCTGAGTAGGAGCCGGCAAATCGAGTCATGTAAACAGAGCCCCAAAAGTTTATATCCCTGCAAACACCAACAGAAACTTAATTGCTTGCTTAATCAAACTCCTCAATCCAGACTTATATTTACTTTCATCACATAGTTATTATATATATACCATAAATGCTCGGAAATCAGTAACATTGTCGACTTCTTCCATCAGTGCAACCGATGTAACTCCAGCGTTATTAACCAGATGATCCACTGCATTCGCACAATAAATTAACACAAGCGCATAGATTATAACCCCCTCTCTCTCTAGTTCCTAAAATTAAGGTTAGAAAAATAAAAAAAATAATCTTACGTCTTCAAAATGATTCATGGTTTGATCAACGACCCTCCTGCAGTCGTCCACCTTGGATATATCGGCACACATTAGGATGACATCGGGCAATCCGAGATAGCGCGCCGTGTCGGCCACTTCCTGGACGCTATAGCGCGCCGTGTCGGCCACTTCCTGGACGCTTCTTTCTCTCCTGGCCCTAGAACTAACAAAGCTCCTCTTTACCCCACGAGCTTAGCTCAATTGATTAAGAGTTAGCAGATTTGGAACATGAAAGCTCATCTTTTAGCATACTCATATGCTAGACTACAAAACAATTCAACCATTTACCAAAAACGTAGAAAAGCCAACTAAGTCCATTTAATTTGTTGAATTGACTTACTTTGCCGATGCTGGAGGAGACGCTGGTGATAAGGACGACCTTGCCGGCGATATCTTGACTGACTAGGGTGCCCAAGTTGGAGAGAAAGAACTTGTAGATTTGAAAGGCGAAGTAAAAGCATGAGGGAGAAGTAAGTTAATGTTGGGACCGTGAGGTCAATGGAGAGCCCCTCATTTTTAATTAGAAATTTTGATTTTTTTAAAAATTTATTCCATGTTGCATTTGATGTGGATTTCCGACGTCCCACGTAGGCACAATGGGCTCGATTCTGATAGTTAGGACATTATTATGAACTCATTTGAAAGATCATGGTCCGATTGTTATTATCATTACGTTAGGATATAGATGTAACAAATCGCAAACGTTAGAGTGTAATATAATATTTACCCAATCTTTTAATATTGCAGTATTGTAATATTGACTGCTTCGACAGGGCATAGGAGTCCGAGATCTTGTATTTATTTTGATGGTTTTAGTTCAAAGGCAAGGAGAAAAGAACCAAAATTTCAGTCGCTTACATTCTACCATATTTTGTTCTTTGTATTTTGTTAGTATTCACCATTCTAACCGACTTTTATCTCAATTTTGAATAATCATAAATCTTAATATATTCTTATCTATTTAAAACAAGCGAGCAATATATACCCTTAAAATGCATCTTTCAATCATTTTTCTTTTTCTAAACTATCTAACCATCAAACTTTGTCAGAACATTTTCTCTTAGATTCTATGTTGGATTGATTGTTTTAAAGATACTGTGGTTAGTAATGATTGAATTTAGTTGCTCGAATTATTTCATTTTGAGTTATTTAAGATTTCACGCGCCGAATCAATTAATTAAAACGCAATATTATATTTTCTCTCTTTTGTACTAAAGAAACAAATTTTAATAGTCATATGAGCACTGCTCTTTTCGCGTGAAGTGGTCCAGATTTATATCCATGAATATTGCCACATCTGTGATTTTTCTTTTTTCTCAAGAAAAATGAGAAAAGAACTGAAAGACTGCTGCTAACCTAACAGCTTATTCAATCCACAACTTGAACGGTCGAATCATTAGCTCGATATAGTCAATTCTACACAACGAGCATAATAGATATCTTGAATATATTTTATTATTTGATGATTTTTTTGGAATAAGCTCGAGGTATATATATCAAAGAATAATATATGCAAAGACTAGTATGTCGCTCATCATTTGTTAACGCTAGTTTATTTTTTAATTACTAGTATTATATTTTATTTTAATACTTATGCATTGTTATTGGGATCATCAATTACAAATTGCAATGAAATCAAAGCCTAATGTATTCTTATATTCATCTTGATGAAGTTATATGGAAAAAGGAACAAATCAAACTTTCTAGTATTTGAAAAATTAGCCGTTTAAGATGTCAGTCTGGTCGCAACTCGCAATATGTATCACAAAAACAACAATATAATTAAAAGATTTCGTATATAAAATGTTTTACTTAAAAGACAAATTTAATAAAGAGCTTAATTATATAAGCCAAGAACTTCGAGCAATCTAATAAATTTGATTTATACGATTAATTTCTAGTTTAAAATTACATGTAATCTCATAAGTAACATTTGCGGATAGCTTCCAAAAATAAAAGTAGCTTAACTAATTGCACCAACTATAATTACAAGTAATTTTTATTTCTGAAACCCAGATAAAATATTAAAATCCCCAGGAAAAAGAACTTCTAAATATGAATCTCCACAATTTTCGATAATAATTTGAATTGTCGCTTCTCCATCGACGTACAAGTCATTGCATGCATCCATGACGTTCCTAATCTCCGCCGCCGCTACAATGATTTCGTCTCCGCCACTCGACGTGAAGGCGCAACACCACCAACACCAGCAGCTTATTACGACTGCCACCGCAAGCAAATACACGACGGCGTGCCATGCCGGAGCCGTTTTTGCTGGTGATTTCGCAGCGGCGTATGATATTTGGTTATGGAAATAGCTCATTATGATCTAGGGAAGAAATATGTATGCAGAAAATTAAAGATTCAAGAGAAAATTCAGATGATGTGTGAAATAAAAAATCTGGAGCAGATGTGTTTATATCGAGAACAAATTGCCATATCCTAGCAGGAAAAGGAAATCTAATCCTAGACAATGACTAATATAATTTAGGGGAATATATAATTTTATTCGTAAAATTTGGTTTGGCATAATATCATTTAAGCGAGTACGATAATGATAAGAATCTATTTCACGAAATGACTTAAATACCTCTAATGTAATTGGAGTCTACAAAATTATAATATGACGTTAACCCTCTCATATATATATGAGAGGGTTAACATAACTATTTTTATCGTGAGAATGTGAGAACCAAAAAATGATGAATTCATTGTGAAAATTGATGAATCCGTTGCGAAAGTTACTTAATCCAAAAAAAAATAGAATTTTCGCCCCTCATGGGATTCGAACCGGGGTGAAAAAATTTGAATTTTGAAATTCATTAACTTTCTCAACGGATTCATCAACTTTCATAACAAATTAATTTGGTTCTTAGTTTTTAGGATAAAAGTGGTTCTCATTTGAACCTAGCTAAGAGAGAGAAAGTTAGGTTCAAATGAGAACGAACCATTTTTATACTAAAAACTAAGAACTAAATGATTTCGCTATAAAAGTTTATGAATCCGCTGGGAAATTTAATGAATCCAAAAATTCAGAATTTTTCACCTGAGTTCAAATCCCAAACAAAAATTTCAATTTTTATGATTCAGTAACTTTACCAACGGATTCATCAACTTTAAAAGCGAATTCATCATTTTTTTTTCTCACGTCCTCATAATAAAAATAGTTTTTACGTTACCTCTCTCTTTCTCTCTCTCTCTCTCTCTCTCTCTCTCTCTCTCACACACACACACACACACACACACACACACACACACACACACATATATATATATATATATAGGGGTTGGTTATAGAGAGAACCACCTCTTAGATAAGAACTAAGAACCAATAACTACCGTTAAATTAAGTAAGATCGGACGACACATAATTATTTAATGATAAAAATAGTCAAATCCCTAAATTTTCGTTATTTGAATATTTCACATTCTATTTTTCGTTGTTCATATAATTCATGTTGTTATGTATATAATCATAGTTCTTGTGCATGCTATTCATTCCAATTCATTGTTATGTTCATGTAATTCATGGTGTTATGCATATAATCGTAGTAATTATGCATACGAGAATAATTACGAAAATCAATGTACAAATCCCTTGATTTTAGGGCTAAATGGTTATCATTAAATTATGAGGATAATTAACTATTTATAATTAATCTTGACCATTAGATTATAAAAATGAATGGACCACATTAGTTCTTAGTTCTCAAAAGTTGGAGTTCTCATTTGATCCACTCCATATATATATATATATATATATATATATATATATATATATATATATAAAAGACCGAACTATTTACACTGTACCCAAAATATTATCTATAACATTTTTTATTAACAGAATGTTGATTGAGATTTTCATGTGACAAAAGTGAGCTCATAATTTCAGTAAGTTAATGACTATTATTAAAAGTGAGCTTTATGTTTAGCATACCATAATCTTGTTTTACGAGACTTGATAAATGACCATTGACAAAAAATATATAGAATTTCTAAGTAATGACTTTCATGAAATTTTTTAAGGATTGTAACAATTAATTTATAGACATAACACAACACAATACAACTAATGGAGCTTAGACTGTACAATGTTTCATTTGGATTTTTTGTGTAGAAATAATAGTCGATATTAATTCTAATTCTAGTTTCATCTAGTCAATGTTTTCTCTAATAAAATGAATCATGAATTACTTTCTTTACCATAGAAATGAGGCTATCAAATAGTCTCACGGGCCCAAAATACTAATCTCATATTTAGAAAAATTTCAAGAGGTATTTCAACTTTTGTAACACCCGACTTTTCATATCCGATTTAAGAACAATTAAAATTATTAATCGAGATTTTGCACTATTAATGACAAAGAAAAAAGGAATATATATATATATATATATATATATATATATATATATATATATGTTGATTTTAAATCACATCAAGAAAGATAGTAAATTAAGTAAATACAAATAAATAATTAAATAGAGATAAACATTTTATAAAACAAAACAAAATGTAATACCCAAAGATTATTATAAACGCCAAAAGAAAATAATTACCTAAACACAAATACACACATTAAGATATTAATTTCGACTTTTTAAATTAGAGAGGTTAGGATTTACGCCCTTTCTATAGATATGATAATTTTGATGGTATTAAAATATCGAATAATGATTTCGATTATTTTGGAATAATAAATTCTTCTTTTCAGTTAGTATGTTTTATTCACAAATAAATGTGAATTATAGTAATGAGAAATACGAATATATAACGATTTCAACAATTTGATTATTTCAACGATTTCGATTACGTGATCGATAATTGAAATTTCGTAATCTTTTCTAAGTGTTTAAGCTTAGAATTTAATTCCATTATTATTGGAATAATTTAATAAAGTGATTACAGCTTTATTACGACCATTTTGAGATGAGTCGATATTTAACGTTTGAGACGCTTCAAACGTTAACGTTTAGAGATGACTTGAGAATCAAGTCTAACGATCAAGGAATTATGATATTTAAATTCCTATGATTATTTTATATAATTATAATATTATTTAGCATTGAAATAATGCTAGAAAATTTTGGAATTATATTTTGATTATTTAAGATTCTCGAAAACCCTAAATCGAGAATTAGGGTTTTCTACCTATGGATTGATTCCAATAATTTTTCCTATGATATAATTTATCATCTAGGATATATATTATGCTATATATCTACTTATAGCATGAAAATAAATTTTTGGGCATTAATTTATTGTAAATGCCGAGAACTTCCTATTGTTTTTAACATAGGATTATTTAATTTTTGATCATCCAATTTGTGTTATTTCTTAAGTGTAGTATTAATACACACTTACCAAGTAAAATGTGTAGATGAAAAATACACTAGCATTTTATTCTTAATTGCCGAAATTGTTGGCTATTTTATACAAAATTAAGTCTTGATTTTTCATACACTTGAGTATATTATTTTTGGGATAGAGTGTATTAAATACACTTGTAAGATACATCACAAAAATCTGAATTTTCTTCCCCATCACTGAAGAAGTCGACGGCAGCTATGTGCAAGCATGAAACAAAATTTTGTTTGTTTCAACCAAAAACTTTATTAAAGCTATGCCATGAAGTAAATGAATGTGTAAGAGATATTTAGGCATGACATAATCAATCTTTGACTTCCAATTTTATTCCATTTTAATTGTGTCTTGTGTTTGAACCGAGAGGGAGTATTATTCATGTAAACATTTCATTTCTTTTATTTTGCCTACTTATTTATTCTCTTGAACACACTTAACACATCACACTTACATATTCTTTCTTCCTTTCCTCTCACTGCCGAGAGCACATCCTTAAGAAAACCAAATATTTCTTCTTTCATTCTCTCCAATAATTTGAGTTTGAATTATCCTACAACCGATCGACTCCGATAACGAGGTTAGATATCGAACAAGCTTCGATAATACCCAAATTTTTCAATAATCCTACGGTTTAAATAATTATTTTCAGCATGTATTAATTGTGTAATAAATCATGCTAGCATGTTTTAAGCTTAGAAATTATGTTACATATGTTAATATGTGCATAGATGTTTATTTCTTAAGCTAAGCAAATTTATTTAAATTATTTTTATGATGCTCGAAAATTTCTAAGTATGATTTAAGGTTGGATTGTTGATCTATAGTGTTGTAGGAGTGCATATTATTAATTTGAGAATTTTTGGAATTCATTGGTTTGATTTTGAATTTAAGAATGAACATAGGGTGGTACCTTGGTGTATAATTTTTATATGCTTGATATTATAGCATATTATTGATCTAGGGTATTGATTAGGTGTTGTAGGAATTTATTAGAATTTTTGGACAATTGTAGCTAATTATTTTCAAAATGGCGAACCATATAGTATATGAATTAGTGGGTTATTTTGTGTTATTACATAATATTATGATGTATTAGTGCTATATGATAGCATATAAGCATAGTGTGATTTTATAGATTTTATAAAATTGTTTGGTATATATATACCTATAGTAGCCGTGAGCTACAATTGGTTATTTCTAGGTGTATAGTTTGATTTTATTAAACTTTAGGTTATAATTATGTTATATATTAATATTTGAGGCTTGTGGATAATTATTAAAATTTTGGAAAATTTATCGATTAATTTTCATAAAACCGTGAGCCTATATAGTGTATATAGGTGAGTTCCAAATTTTTCTATATTGATATTAATACATATTAATGATCATAGTGTAAAATAATACACTATATGAATTTAGAAGAATTTTTG
This sequence comes from Salvia rosmarinus, assembly GCA_036937905.1. NCBI lineage: Eukaryota > Viridiplantae > Streptophyta > Magnoliopsida > Lamiales > Lamiaceae > Salvia > Salvia rosmarinus. Next base: position 22,455,161 of record CM072819.1, on the reverse strand, counting down.
GAACAAAGTTTGAGAAATTGTAATATAGCCGTGAGCTATATTGTGGAAATAAGGAATTTTAATTCCTTTTTAATCAAGAATAATAATTTATTATATGTCTAAAAATTATATTAGACATAATTGAATTTTCGAGAATTATTAAACATAGAATATTATGTTTACGATGAAACGTTATATTAAATAACGTTAAAAGCATAAATAATGCTTAAATTATTAAAAGATTAATATTGGAAGAAAATATTAATCAGATTTATCGATTTGCGTGAAAAATCGAGAATTGAAAAGAAATCGATTGAAAATCGATTTATATTGAATTTATTCATTAAAATGTGATTTATTTAAGATTTATAAAGAAAAGTCAAAATGGTTGACTTTCAAATTAACGCATTTAAATACGTCGTAAATACGCTAATACGTGAAAACGACACTTTTATCCGAATATCTCAATTGTGAGAAAAGATTTCATAATTGAAATCATTTTATCAATAACGTTATTATATCGCTAATTATTTAACCTAAAAGGTTAAAATGAGATCGTAGATCATATTACGCCTCTCGAAATACGAGAATTATTTTATTGAAATACGCGTTGAAACGACGATTAAAGTTTATTAAGACTTCAATTATTATATTATTTATCAAAGTTGAATGAACTTTGAAAATCTCAAAAGCGTGCCAACGTGCTAAACGTAAATTTTTGCGTAAAGCGGGACGTGAAGGCTCACACGCAACCGTAGGAGAACACGCGTATCGAAATTCAAGTTCAAAAGTAAAGGTGGGCTTTACTATACTCAAACCGGTAGAATTTACCAAATGATTTATTTATGATGCTTTATTGCAAGCAAATATTTATGAACCGATTTATTTAATTACCGCCCAAAATGTTTATGTTTTATGTATGTATCCAATCCATGATTGTTGATGCATAATGTCGGTAGCTCCCACTTTATGACATGCTTGAATTCGTATTCTTGGAAGTACCCCAAGGATGATGGAGAATTCAGATCCCGTGGCCGAGATGGCCCGGATTTTGTGCACCGATTATTTTGTGATCGTCTTTGAAAGGGTGCTCGGCGGTCACGGCGTCTGTGAGAGGAGGCCTCCTCCAAACAAGGAATTGTTGTGGAATGAATTATTGTGGTGGATATGGATCATACATACATGGAAAATGTCCGCCGCATTTAATCTTTATGGAAAATGAAAGAAAATATTTAGTAAGCACGAGTATTTCAAATTAAAACCTCGTGTGTTACCGTGATGGGCGTAGTAATTCAAATGTGATAAATTATTTTGGCATGAGCCATCGAGTGCAATCTTGTACTCACCGCATGTTTGTTTTAAATGCGCAGTTGAGCGATGATGGATGGAGATGTGTCGGAGCAATGGAACCCTTTTGAATACAATATATTAGAAACTCAATACACATCGTCATATGTGTATTCACACGCTTTCCGCTGCAATCAATTAATTTATCTTATGATGTTGATTAGTTAAATACGCCCGTAACATATGAGTTCTTGTATATATATATTGATAAAGCTTTCTTGATTATTATTCCAAGTATTAGCCCCGCTAAATCGCATTTAGGATTTAGGGGTCACATAGTGGTATCGAGCGCGTCATTTTCAATCCAAAACCCCATTTCAAAATTAAGTCTAGATTGAGTCACTAGACTTCTAGAGGTCACCGACACCGCCGACACTCCATCACATCAAGCTCAACTGAAAAGGTAAATTATTTTCTCATCTTTGAAAAGAAAAATTGGGATTTATGAATTTGATTTGGTGTCGATAGAACATTATCGACAAATGATTGGTGTCGATAGAACATTATCGACCAATGATTTGGTGTCGATAGAACATTATCGACAAATGATTTATGAATTTGATTTGTTGTCGATAGAACATTATCGACAAATGAAATGAAAAGGTTGTAAATAACCATGATTTATTGATTGATGGATTATTGATTGAAATTTTTTCGCAAGAAATGCGTTGTTTAAAACGAACTATGTTCGCTATATTGAAATTTTATTCTTCAATTCTCCATATTGTTTTGATTAATGACTATTGTCATCCCAAATGAAGTTATGAGAATTGATAATGAAAGTCGTTGGCTCGCCACCAACGTATGATAATGTCATACGAGAATGTATGGACAAATTTTTTTTTTGGGATAAAATGTTTGAATTCATGTAAATCAATAGAAATTTATTGATATGAATATTTGAAAATTTTATTTCAAATCCCAAAGATGTTTACGATGATGGGTATGTTATCCCAAAAGAACGTAGACTGTTTAAGACGCATGATCCCAATTGCGAAGAACATAGGAAGATGGATTATTAGAATTTTATTCCATCCTGAGAATCTCGAATTGATAGACGAGAAGAAAATTCAAGCTCAGAATTGGAAAAGATGTCAAGATAGTGAATGTCACTATGCGATAAGTGACACAAGAATGATCTTTTATTTGGAAGTTCACGCATGGCGGACTCAAATCATCTATGACTCTTCGCTGGAAACGGCAAAATGTGATCAAAGAATTCGCTAGAGTCGCTTAAAGATCGAACTCGCGATCATGCTTAGTCGACCTTGAACTCGACTTCGCTTCGCACCAAGATGTATAATTTTGACTTCGCCGGTCGGCCAGTCCGACCTCGAGTCTAGTCCGACCTGGCAAGGCGACCTGCTTTGTCCACCCCGGCTCGAGCTCGGCAGTGCGACCTCGGCAAGCGAGCCCGGTGGGTACGAGCTCGGCTTCGACTTCGCAACGGCAGTGTGACATCCACCGCCAATTTATATTGACCTCGGTCGATCACCTCCACCTCGAAAACAACCTCGGCCGGCATGTACAACCGGCATATCGGCATGTACGACCTCGGCATGTACGACCTCGCATGTACGACGCCGCCGGCGACGCCGGCTTGTCGGCATTACGGCTTCGACGGCATGTACCTTCGACTTCGACTCGGCATCATGTACGGCCTCGGTATCGGGCCGGCATGTACGACATCGATTTCGACTTTGACATTGTCATGTACCTCGACCTCGATCGACTTCGTATGCACGACCTTCGACCTTGACAATTAAAATTATAACTCGACATTGTCTTCGACCCCGACCTCGACTTCGACTTCGCCATCCGCTCGACTGACTTGGCCGACCTTGTCGACTTCGACTTTGGCGTCGGCCTTAATGACTTCATCATTATGTCAATAACCTCGCAATGACCTCGGCTTTGGCAAATGATTTCGCAACAACTTCGACATCGGTATCACTTACGACCTCGGTATCCCGAGCTCGGCATCAAGAAAACTGCTTTTGCGCAATGTTTTATTTTAGCTCGCTCTCCTTCGTTAGAGCTCCGATTTTCGAACGGTTTACACCTACGCACTCCTATCACAGAGTACTATAATTTTATGAAGAACCAAATCCCTGATTCCTTCTCTAGAAATTGACGAGAGTCAGTTGATGTTAGTTATAGTTTTGTAGAACGGAATTTTAAAGGCGATTAGAATCTTAGAATGATACTAGAAAGTAGTATTCCCAAGAGTACAAGAGGCGCTATGACATACAGAGGAACCTTTGATGATGACCTATAATGTTATATAAAGTTTTAAATTCTATTCATTACCCAATTTCTGTCATTGAGTTTAACTCTACGACCTAGTTCAAATTGAGAAATCACATGAGTTTCTCACTTTTTCTGAAGAAAATTTTCAACCCAAGAATTTACAAAATGTTCCTTTGAAACCAAATCCTTGTGTGACTGAGAAAATATTTGTGACGGGTCTGGCCAACCCATATGACCAAAGAAATCTCAAGAGTCGCCATTCGGTCTTCGGACCCTAGATCCTAAATTATTCAATTCAAAGAATATATGGATTCAATCAATAAAATATGTTATCTTTAATCATGAACCCATATCTTTGAAAGTCGACATGATGCAATTTCTTCAACTCGAGACCAATAAGTAAGATAAAGATCGACTTATCTTGTCGCCTAAGTTTTGAATTAGTAAAGTGACAAACATCGTATGATGTAGGTTGACTTATTTTGATAACCTAAAAGTTTCGTATCAAGAGAGTGATAGACATCAAGAAGATATGATGTAAATAAGATCTCGATGAGACGAGATATTTTCCTATGATGCACATGGATGCAATGACCCCGATGGGCTTACCAGATTTTGATAACAAAGAAGTTATATCTTCATGTGATCATTATGATAATGAAATGTTATGAATGAGATACTCTTTAGCATAGAATGCAAGAGTTGAAGTAAAGGAAAGTGCATGATATCCTCGGGATATAATTTCCTTATTATGACATAACGAGAGATTACAACTTATCTTTAAGATAGTTGATTGTCCTTAAAACCTCCTTAGTAGGTTGGACATGTATAAAGAATGGAGATGCACGATATTCTTTTCAAAGGACATATATGTAAAGAAGTCGATAGCATCTCGTATAACTAATCTCTCGCTTTATACCTCAATCAATGAAATTATGCTTGAGCATAATCAATTCCAAGTAATTGAGACTTGGTTAAACCAATGATAACGAGATTGAGGAATCATAATCATTGAGATGTGTGAACAACTAGGATAGCCCTAGCATGTAAATCAAGTATGGAGAAATATTCCACAATGAAGACGAACACAAGGAACACCTCGTGACAAAGGTCGCAAACTTTGAGAGATGAACAATTTTTGCTAAGTTTAGCAAATGTGAATTTTGCTAAAGGAAGTAATGTTCCTTGACACATTGTGTCACCAAGGGATTAAAGTTGATCCGCCAAAGTAGAAGCACCCAAGAATGGAAATCGCCAAAGACACAAATGAGATTTGAAGTTTCGGGATTAGCAGTTACTATCGAGATTCATTAAAGGATTCTCAAAGATAGCAAGACCAATAACCCAACTACTCGTAAAAGGAATTAAATTCACTGACCATGAATGTGAGGCGAATTTCCGACGCCAAGGAAAAGTTAACCATCGCCTCAGACAGCGCCCTAAGCAGATAAAGAGTACGTGGTCTATACAGATGCTTTCAAAAATGGATTAGGCTGTGTGTTAATGCAAAGTGGAAAAGTGATAGCCTATCCATCTCGACAACCGAGACCGCATGAATTGAATTACCCAACACATGATCCGAACTAGCAGCAGAGTACATGCCCTAAAGATATGGAGACATCATCTCTACGGAGTAAGATGTGAAATCTTTACCGATCACAAAAGTTTGAAATACTTTTTCGAGCAGAGAGATTTGAAAATGAAGACATGGTGATGAGATGCTTGGAATCTAAGTTATGGTGTACAAATGTACTACCTTACCAAGCTATATGACATTAATGACGGTTCTAGTCCTGAGAGTAAGAACCGAAGTATAATGACAGTAATATTACTTTCTGACACCATGCTCAAGAAAAGGGACAAAAGTCTAAAATAGCTGAAGAAATTATGAGCTATACAATTATGAGATAGCCACAATATGAGATAAGTTTCAACGATATTATGACTTCGATAAGTAAAGTAATTCCTTTAAAGTAAAGAAGCAGAGTAAGAAACAGATTCATTATTTGAAATGGATCTTAGTACTCTAAATTGTTTTGACACAAAACGCTTGTTTTGAGTGTCTTAGAAATTAACAAGCACGATAGCTTCTTTAGACTTTTGCAAAGGAAATGTTTTCAAGAAAACGAATGAAAAGATTCACATGGAAGAATCTTAAGGTGAATCTAATTGTAAATCTTACCCCTCATACTTTTGTGACGATCAATAAAGTGAGATATTAAGTATCTCTGACATGGGAATGAAGCATTCATCGAATGTCAAGAAAATGGTAAGGATATTTGACGTCAAGGCAAAAGTATAATACGTCCCTAGCGGACAAAGGATTTTGATCCTATGCAAAATTGCATAATGAATCAATAAAGATTAAGAAGAAATGACGTATATCCTGAAAGGATATTACAAACGATGGCACTAAATGCCAGTACAAGAACTTTCTCTGGAAAAGAGTTTAAAGTAAGGATATATGAGAGATATATTCCTAAGATTGATAGAGTGAAAAGGATTTAGGAATCAATCATTCATACCGGATCGAAATGAATGATAGTGTCGATACATCACGATCTCTACGATGAGATTAAGTTATCGAGATATTAATATCAAGGATAGGTCGATATAAACCTAACCACATAATGCTATTGATAAAAGCATAATAGTACTGACACCGAGAAGGATATGATTAACGAAGTAATGTAGGCCATAGCAAGAAACATAATGTCCCAAGGAAAGGACAATGATGTATGAAATAGATGTTTAATTGAATGCACGAGAACACCGTAGACCAGAGCCTATACTTCGCACCGAAAACAGACGAACAAAATCGTGAAGGCTCGATAGATATGAGAAAATTTCTCATAATACTTATAATTTTTCTGCTCAATATAGGTGTTTCGCTTTCTAACATCGCACAAGTATGCGAGAAACGATAGAACCCAATTCGTGGTAAACGAATCGAGAAATGAAAATCTCTTCGCCTATACGAGAATTATGGCCATCGCAGTGTTGCTCGAGTTTAGAATTGGACCTAGGATCGCCAAGGTTCTAACAAATGAGTTAGATCATAATATCTATGTGGAACGAGATATAATTCAAGAAATGTAAGTTTCAAAATGGATGTCACCACGTGATTAGAAGCACGGCATAGCCTCTCCATTGAAATTCTATGCAACGGATTTTGGATCCTCAATTGCTTTAATTTAAGGATGGCTCATCTAGAACTATCTTTTACGATGGTAAGAAAAGAGAGTCCGATGAGTAGAAAGGTTAACCCCAAGGCCTACAAGTATAAAGCTCACACGTAAGTATCGACTCTTATTATAAACCGGCATGGCTTAGGACAGCTTTTTGAAGGAATTTCTACATCTATGGATGAATGCTCAGAACTATGGAGAGATGGATGAGGATGACATCCAATAACTTATCCATCGCTTGCCAATGATTGGCATGATCTTGCAAAAGAAGTATCAAGATAATATCTTCTCCAAGTAGAAAATTCCAAGACTTGGGCGCACTTATCGTGATTTGTCAATGTGCTCAAGTATACATATAATGCATGTGGAACGGCACCTACGGTACTTGTCCCGTCCCCGCAAGCTACACAAACAGGCATAAAGGAATGGTTGTACCGATGTTCCAAATGCCGCCCCACGCCCCGTGCCGCCTATTATACCGTAAAGAGACGAGAATGGCAAAAGGACAGATCTTATCGCCTCGAAAATTAGGGAATTTCCGCTATCAACTCAACCTTACTTTCGATAAAAGTAACACACACTCGAATCAAAGAAGTAATAGGGAGCAATGTGACCCCTGGCTATTTGAAAGAGAAAGATCGTCGGATATATGAGGTAAAAACGTACTTGGAAATAGGCAAGTTTCTAAGCGAAAGGTACGATTCCGACGAAAGGCCACTCAGAGACATAGAGTCCTATGATAATATGAGACTCATATGTAAATGGTGGCTTATGTGTAAATGGTATCTGATGTACGAAAGCAAAATTTTTCCGAATAAGATATGGTTACTATGAGATTATAGTCATGCCATTCGGACAAGCTAGTACACCAGCCCTATTCATGAACCTCAAAAATCGAGTGTTCCATATGTACTTAGACAATTTTGTCTAAATCTTTATGAATGATGTTCTTATCCATATGAAGGACGAGAAAGAACCTAAAGAACATCAAGGATCAGACATGGACTTTTAGAGTCGAGCAAAATTTTGCCAAGTTTAATATATGAATTTCGCTTAAAGAAAGAATATTCCTTAGACACATGATGTCTTCCAAGGAATCAAATTTACATGGACAAATGAATGTGAGGCCACTTATTAAAGTGAGAAAGATGATAGTCAACGCACCACGATGACTTAGACCTCACGAATAGAATTACCCAACTTATGACTTGAAATAGCAACGGTAATACGTACCAAAATTTTGGAGACATTTCCTATATGGAATAAGTTGTGAGATCTTCACAAACCATAAAAGTTGAATTATTTCTTCGAGCAAGAGACTTAAAAATGAGATAGAAAAGATGGCTCGAATCAAGAAAGATTCCAATTGTGATATAAACTATCACCTATGAAGGGTCAAGGGTTTTAAAGAGGCTACCGACAATGTCATATTGTCTAAGGAAAGGTTATATATATATTTCAAGCAATGATAAGCTTAGAAATGAAATCATGAATGAAGCTCATGATATTCCTCATACCGCCCACCCAAGCAGCATTAAAGTATATTATGATTTACGAGAAAAAAATTAGATAGTAAAGAATGAAATGAGCTATAACCTCATTGACGAGCATTGTCTCGGTTATAAGAGGTGAAGGCATTGTATCAATGACCTTATAAGAGGTTATAATCTCTAATGAGATACAAATGAGAATGAAATGACATAGCAATGGATTTTATGATGTTTTCACCAAAGTCATAAAGAAATAACACTACTATATGGGTAGTAGTGATCGACTCACCAAATATGCTCATCTCTACCTATTCGATGACTCGAGGTCCGATAATTTATCTCACCGACATAAAGGAAATCGTATCTTTGCAAGGGTCCCAATACCTATCACTTTAGATAGAGATTCCAAGTTTACCCCTAGATTTTGAGCTAGCTCACCAAAAGGAGTTATGCACGATATCAACCTTATCGTAGATGTCCCTCACGCATGTATGGGCGATAAAAAGGACAATATGAATATTTAAAGATACGATGAGAACATTCATGTTAAATCGAGGTGCAAGTGGGAACATGTTGTACCACTTATTAAGTTTACGTACGACCATAACTGTCAAGCAACGATTGACATAGCCACACGTGGCATTATATGGAAAGAAATATCGACCACCACTTTATTGTAATAAAGTAGGTGAGAGAAAGTATAAGGTCTTGACAACGTAAATGAAATGATTAAGATATTTGCCAAATAAGGCAAAGACTGAGAGAAGCTCAACATAGACCAAAGTCTTACGCTAGTACGCGTAGATCTGAACCGCATTTTAAATGCGAAAATGAAGTTCCTTGAGATTTCTCCATCGAGGAAAATTATAAAGTTAAAGTACAAGGAATGTCGAGATCACGCTTTATAGGACCTTACGAGGATCCTAGAAATAAAAGGCCCAAGAGTTTATAGATTGGTACTTCCACCAAAATTTGGGAATGTACATAATGATTTTCCACGTGTCACAACCTAAAGAAATATGAATATGACCCAAATCACGTAATTCATCATAATGACGTGATCTTTAACTCAAATATGAGTTGTGATGAACATCTACGACTATTTGATCGTATGATTCAATGATTAAGAATTAAATTGGTCTTTGATGAAAGTCCAATGGAGAAACCATGGACAAAAGGAAATCACGTGAAATTTATGATGTTATGGTGCTAAGATGCCCCATACTTTTGATGTATGTAAATTTCGGGACTAAATTTCTTTAAGGGGTGGAATGTAATACCCGATTATTTAAACGCCTAATTACGATATTAATTTCAGAAATTAGAGTATTGTTATGATAATTTGATTATTAAAATATCGAATAATGATTTCGATTATTGTTGGAATAATAAATTCTATGTTTTATTCACAAATGAATGTGAATTGAGAAATACGAATATGTAACGATTTCAACAAGATTATTTCAACGTCGATCACAGATCGATAATTGAAATTTCGTAATCTTTTCTAAGTGTTTAAGCTTAGAATTTAATTCCATTATTATTGGAATAATTTAATAAAGTGATTACAGCTTTATTACGACCATTTTGAGATGAGTCGATATTTAACGTTTTGAGACGTTTCAAACGTTAACGTTTAGAGATGACTTGAGAATCAAGTCTAACGATCAAGGAATTATGATATTTAAATTCCTATGATTATTTTATATAATTAGAATATTATTTAGCATTGAAATAATGCTAGAAAATTTTGGAATTATATTTTTGATTATTTAAGATTCTCGAAAACCCTAAATCGAGAATTAGGGTTTTCTACCTATGGATTGATTCCAATAATTTTTCCTATGATATAATTTATCATCTAGGATATATATTATGCTATATATCTACTTATAGCATGAAAATGAATTTTTGGGCATTAATTTATTGTAAATGCCGAGAACTTCCTATTGTTTTTAACATAGGATTATTTAATTTTTGATCATCCAATTTGTGTTATTTCTTAAGTGTAGTATTAATACACACTTACCAAGTAAAATGTGTAGATGAAAAATACACTAGCATTTTATTCTTAATTGCCGAAATTGTTGGCTATTTTATACAAAAATTAAGTCTTGATTTTCATACACTTGAGTATATTATTTTTGGGATAGAGTGTATTAAATACACTTGTAAGATACATCACAAAAATCTGAATTTTCTTCCCCCATCACTTCTCGGAAGAAGTCGACGGCAGCTATGTGCAAGCATGAAACAAAATTTTGTTTGTTTCAACCAAAAACTTTATTAAAGCTATGCCATGAAGTAAATGAATGTGTAAGAGATATTTAGGCATGACATAATCAATCTTTGACTTCAATTTTATTCCATTTTAATTGTGTCTTGTGTTTGAGCCGAGAGAGAGTATTATTCATGTAAACATTTCATTTCTTTTATTTTGCCTACTTATTTATTCTCTTGAACACACTTAACACATCACACTTACATATTCTTTCTTCATTTCCTCTCAACCGAGAGCACATCCAAGAAGAAAACCAAATATTTCTTCTTCTTTCTCTCAAATAATTTGAGTTTGAATTATCCTACAACCGATCGACTCGATAACGAGGTTAGATATCGAACAAGCTTCGATAATACCTAAATTTTTCAATAATCCTACGGTTTAAATAATTATTTTCAAGCATGTATTAATTGTGTAATAAATCATGCTAGCATGTTTTATTGTTTAGAAATTATGTTACATATGTTAATATGTGCATAGATGTTTATTTCTTAAGCTAAGCAAATTTATTTAAATTATTTTTATGATGCTCAAAATTTCTAAGTATGATTTAAGGTTGGATTGTTGATCTATAGTGTTGTAGGAGTGCATATTATTAATTTGAGAATTTTGGAATTCATTTGTTTAATTTTCCAAAATAGCCGAGAATGAACATAGGTGGTACCTTGGTGTATAATTTTATATGCTTGATATAATAGCATATTATTGATCTAGGTATTGATTAGTTGTTGTAGGAATTTATTAGAATTTTGGACAATTGTAGCTAATTATTTTCAAAATGGCCGAACCATATAGTGTATGAATTAGTGGGTTATTTTGTGTTATTACATAATATTATGATGTATTAGTGCTATATGATAGCATATAAGCATAGTGTGATTTTATAGGATTTTATAAAATTGTTTGGTATATATATACCTATAGTAGCCGTGAGCTACAATTGGTTATTTCTTGGTGTATAGTTTGATTTTATTAAACTTTAGGTTATAATTATGTTATATATTAATATTTGAGGCTTGTGGATAATTATTAGAATTTTGGATTTATTTTCATAAAACCGTGGCCTATATAGTGTATATAGGTGAGTTCCAAATTTTTCTATAGTGATATTAATACATATTAATGATCATAGTGTAAAATAATACACTATATGAATTTAGAAGAATTTTGGAACAAAGTTTGAGAAATTGTAATATAGCCGTGAGCTATATTGTGGAAATAAGGAATTTTAATTCCTTTTTAATCAAGAATAATAATTTATTATATGTCTAAAAATTATATTAGACATAATTGAATTTTTGAGAATTATTAAACATAGAATATTATGTTTAAGATGAAACGTTATATTAAATAACGTTAAAAGCATAAATAATGCTTAAAGTATTAAAAGATTAATATTGAAAGAAAATATTAATCAAATTTATCGATTTACGTGAAAAATCGAGAATTGAAAAGAAATCGATTGAAAATCGATTTATATTGAATTTATTCATTAAAATGTGATTTATTTAAGATTTATAAAGAAAAGTCAAAATGGTTGACTTTCAAATTACGCACTGAAATACGCTCGTTAAATACGCTAATACGTGAAAACGACACTTTTATCCGAATATCTCAATTGTGAGAAAAGATTTCATAATTGAAATCATTTTATCAATAACGTTATTATATCGTTAATTATTTAACCTAAAAGGTTAAAATGAGATCAGATCATATTACGCCTCTCGAAATACGAGAATTATTTTATTGAAATACGCGTTGAAACGACGATTAAAGTTTATTAAGACTTCAATTATTATATTATTTATCAAAGTTGAATGAACTTTGAAAATCTCGAAAAGCGTGCAACGTGCTAAACGTAAATTTTGCGTAAAGGTGGGACGTGAAGGCTCACACGCAACCGTAGGAGAACACGCGATCGAAATTCAAGTTCAAAAGTAAAGGTGGGCTTTACTATACTCAAACCGTAGAATTTACCAAATGATTTATTTATGATGCTTTATTGCAAGCAAATATTTATGAACCGATTTATTTAATTACCGCCCAAAATGTTTATGTTTTATGTATGTATCCAATCCATGATTGTTGATGCATAATGTTGGGTAGCTCCCACTTTATGACATGCTTGAATTCGTATTCTTGGAAGTACCCCAAGGATGATGGAGAATTCAGATCCCGTCCGAGATGGCCCGGATTTTGTGCACCGATTATTTTGTGACTGTGGCCGAAAGGGTGCTCGGTCGGTCACGGCGTCTCAGAGAGGAGGCCTCCTCTCCAAATAAGGAATTGTTGTGGATGAATTATTGTGGTGGATATGGATCATACATACATGGAAAATGTCCGCCGCATTTAATCTTTATGGAAAATGAAAGAAAATATTTAGTAAGCACGAGTATTTCAAATTAAAACCTCGTGTGTTACCGTGATGGGCGTAGTAATTCAAATGTGATAAATTATTTTGCATGAGCCATCGAGTGTAATCTTGTACTCACCGCATGTTTGTTTTAAATGCGCAGTTGAGCGATGATGGACGGAGACGTGTTTGAGCAATGTAACCCTTTTGAATACAATATATTAGAAACCTCAAATACATCGTCATATGTGTATTCACACGCTTTTCCGCAATCAATTGAATTAATTTATTTCTTATGATGTTGATTAGTTAAATACTTCCGTAACATACGAGTTCTTGTATATATATCGATTAAAGCTTTTGATTATTATTCCAAGTATTAGCCCTCGCTAAATCGCATTTAGGATTTAGGGCCAAATTAGTAAAGCTTTGAATTTCTATGTAGTCATGTGAATGAATTGATTAAGATGATGATGATCTTGTTCTTGTTTAAGTTTTAAATATGGAATAATGATTAACAATTCTCTTTTATGTACTTGGTATGAACACAAATCCTAGTATTTAGGAATTTAATTGAGACATGTCTTTTCCTTTAATTATTATTTGAATAGCAAACTTGGGTTGTAAGAACAAGTTTTGTTATATGTATATGTATCTTCTTGACAATTTCACAAGGGAAACAAGATGATTTACTTCAGTACTTTGGAGTCATATTTTAATATCTCTTACATGGTAATCATAAGTTTAGAATTAGATTTCAAATATGGTTGTGAGTTTGGATTTTAATTCCAAGTGCCCGGAATGAATTAATTGATGATGATGGTGCTGATTTTGGTTTTTAAATAGTAACCTTGAGCATGAAGAATCGATTGGTGAAATCCTTTGAGTTAGTCGAGAGTTATATGTCTTATTAAGCTTCTTCTGATTGATGTCTGGTGATTTCTAAACTGACAATTATGTTTATGAAAGTCGTTAGATATTAGGAAATATATTGTTAATTTTCCTTGATGGCAAAACATTCTCGATCCAATTGTTCTTATGTTAATTATATAGGAAACTATAAATATAAGTCCATGTTTAAATGTGGCAAAGTATGTAAGCCCCTATAGTTAGTAATCCTATTTATTACTAAACCATTTCAATAAACAGTGCCACTCTTACACTCTTAGTTTATTCAGCTTATACTTATAGAGAGGTATATAAGTGTGAGTGATTTAATATAAAGGTTTGAAAATTCATTTCTGATTCTCTCGTAACTGACCAATGCCTATTTGGCCATGATGTTAATATTTGGTTTATATATTCAAAGTGTATCTATATATAAGGATTCTTGGGTGTAAGTAGATGATTGATATGAACTTAGTGTAATTTTAAACGAAGATTTAGAAAGAAGCTCAACCTGATTAAGATATGTGATATGAACTTGTGCATGTGTAGAGTTATGTTTTATGCACAGAGTTATGATTACTGCAAGAGTTATGTTTTATGCAAGAGTTATGTTTTATGCATAGAGTTATGATTATTGCAAGAGTTATGATTACATCAAGAGTTATGATTTGTACAGGGAGTTAGGCTATATACAAATAATTATGTTTTCTATTTTCGAGCGGATTTATATTTCTTATTTAGACTAAGTCTGGGTTATATAATTAGTTCAGGCAGCAGGTGTAAGTAGCAGGTAAAACCTAGAGTCAACAACAGTAAGTTGGAAGTAAAACGAGTTCGAGATCTCTTGATCTCGCTTTGAGTTTTTGGTAATCACCAGATTGAAAAGAAATGTGAAATATGATCAGCTTCTCCCTGATCAAGTAAACTAGATTAAGACATAACTTATCTCATCACTCACTTCTCATAATCTAGTATAATATCCAACTATAATTTCAACAATAGCATGATTCTCACAACAATGCTTCTTCCGACAAGCGATGGAAACTACAAACTATTAATAAGCAGTGTAAAATTCTAAAATGTCAAAACTTATAAGAAATTCCTAAAATCAAGTTTATTGTCCTAATGCTTTTCAAACATCTCAAACAACACTCTAAACCATGTTTCATACGTAAAGGTGAAGCAAGGGAGTAAACAAGGGAGACGGAACTGAAGGAAGTCTAGAGAGACGAAGGACTAAGCAAGAGGTGGGCTCTCTACCTAACACATCAAGTGTGGGTTTTTCCTACGATGTTCAATGAGATGTTAACTGAAGTTCTTTATTGATAATTGTCTGCCTAAAATGTTTATGTTTTATATATGTATCCTATCTGTGTTGGTTTGCCAACCTAAGTATCAATCGATTCGGATCCTAGCTAGATGAGAAATTCTAGCAAGGATTAACGTACACCTGTGTTGATCGTGTGCGCTTATGTCGGTCTTCGCGTCCGTGGAAGGAGGCCTCCTTCCCGACACCCACAGCGCGATATGGAACATATAGTCAGAAAACGTGACTGGCCACTCAATCTTATGAAATGATGTAAAATGTTTAGTGAGCAAAAGTTACTTTATCTAAAACCTTGTGTGTCACTGTTTGGCAGTACAATTATATAATGAAATGTAAATTTTTTGGCACGAGTCCACTGAGTATTTCTGTACTCAGCCCTGCATGTTGTTTTTCCTAATGTGCAGGTTGAACGAATGTTGATGGGATGGAGAAAGTGTTGAGCTGAATACCTTTTGTTGTTGATTGTGAATAAACCTTGAGTACATATCATTATATATGTATCTCACATGTATTCCGTTGCAAACACTTTGAGAACTTGTGGTTTTTGTTAGAGTTGTTGAATATGTCTTATGCTGTTTGTAAATTAGAAACTCCTTTTGGTATGGATCCGACTTATCGGATCCCATTATGTAAATTAGTCTCCTTTTAACCTTTAACTCTCAGATCTACTACTCCTACGCTATTGTCATACTTTGAATATAGACTAGTTACATCTTAATTTATGGTTATAATTTGAGTACACATCATGGTATCGACCAAATTCCTTTTCTTAATCTCCATTCCAAGAATGTAATCCGGCTAAGTCGCTCTTAGGTTTAGTCGGGCTGTTACAAAGTGGTATCAGAGCAAGTTCGTTTGCTTTGAACCAATGTCTCCTTTTGAGTCAAGTCTTGATTGAGTCACTAGACTTATATGTATTCAGTAATCAATGCTCAACACTCCATCGCATCACGTTCAACCAAGAAAAGGTAAACAATTTCAAATTTTTCAATAAGAAATTATCAGCTTTACAGGTTAAATGAATGAAAAGAGGAATGATGTACAAATGTGCCAACAATGAAATTCTTTGAGATTCTTTATAGTTCTATAATATGTGAACTATATGAATGTCTTATTTTGAAATGCTTAATCTATGCATTTGCAAATGGAAGTGGATATGTTATTCCCAATGAACATAGACTGATTTAGATACTTGATCCTTTAGGCGAAAGAACCTAGAAAGTGAACTATCAGGATTCCTTATTCTTGAATAACGAAGGAATGACGAAATGTCACTAAAAGATAGTGGCATGAGTATAGTCTCTTCTTTCGGGTGTTCAGGAACACGGAGCCCCGAATTGACTATAACTTTTGCGAGAATACAAGGAATGATATGATCAAATGCTAACTAAGATCAACGTATCTATGCTCATTGAATGAGAACGTATAAGTATAAAAGAACGTAGACTGCTCAAAGATAGGAATCATGGTTCAGGGGTATGGGACAGGTTATTACGCATTATTATTTATCGTATTTGAGGGTCTTTATCGCTTAAGATTACTTGCTTTCACGTCATATATGAGTTCAACTCATTGTAGATTTTCTTTTCTATTCTAGATGGCACGAGTTGTGCGCACTACTAGGAGGAGGCTAGGACCATGTGCTACGCCAGCCTCGATCATATTTGAGTACCGCACCTATGGAATGGTCTATGGAGATGATGTAGGCGAGTTTCTAGCTCACTATCGCCGCTTGTGGGATGCTGCCCATAAGCATGGTGTGACTGACTATGATGGGATCAGACGACTTTTGAAACGACTTCCTTCTGACTGGGAGGGATATGCTAGAGAGGTTTCTGGTGACTATATCTACCGCAGGGCTGAGTTCCATGATCTCGAGGGCGACCTTCCCAGGTTTTGTTTCTCATCTAGAGTATGTGTTTGGTGAGTACAGGGCTGCACCTATAGGGCCTTATCTTCCCCCTAGGGAGTTCACTTGGCGTCATGAGACTACAGAGTGGTTGTATATAGAGATGCCACGGACTATAGGTTATGAGTTCACACTAGTTCAGCCTGCTGTGCGCAGAATGATCATGAGGCCGGCCCTTCTCGACCAGTTGTACGTACATATCCAGTTCCTCCGCAGCCTATGTTTGGACCACTGCCACCATCCCTTCCTACTGCACCGCCGATGCCGATACCACCTCCCCCAGCTGATCCTTTCCAGCTACCGAGCCATCTCAGGGTTGTTGAGCGTGATGACGGACATGGTGTTGTCCATGACATCTATGCAGTTGTAGCAGCAAGTCCACCACAGACTCCACCGGCGATGTATGATACTGACGAGGAAGAGGACCCAGAGGAGTATATGGGTAGTTCGAGCAGCACTGGGAGACAGGAGCTCTAGAGTTAGTATGGGACTAGTATGTATATAGTGTATATAGTACTATATAGGAACGATGATCCTCTATGTATCGTTCCTTAGTAGTTTTTGGACAGTTAGCTGATACGGAGGCGTTGATCTCTTGTGACGCTCCGAGATCGAGTACATCTAGTGATGATGATGCTAGCTAGATGAAGCATCATGATATGTACTCGCTATTTTTGAGTCTTTGGACTTGTACAGAAAAGTCCTCTCTGAGGCATTTTCCAGGATGTATATATATGATGCTATAGTTTGAGCTTTTGTATAAACATGAGTTTGATATGAACGAGTTGCAGGTTTATAAATGTTTTTAAAGGATATGTATGGAAACATGTTATTGAAATTTATTATAAGAAATGTATTAATAGTAATTTTCTTTGAAAATACAAAAAGTCATCTAAAGAAAGACTATGGCTGAAGGTGGGGCCGAGATTCCACATGACCAGCATGCTGAACCACCACCGCATAGAATCGAGGAGCTATTCCTCAAGCAGAACCCACCATCTTTTAATGGGGCAGGAAATCCAGTTGATGCAGAACTGTGGATCAGGGCGATGGAGAGAATCTTTGATTTTCTCCGCTGTACTACACAAGAACGACTGTCTTGTGTGACTTTCCAACTGACTAGCTCTGCCGATTTTTGGTGGGAGGCTAGGAAGAAGACGATGACTCCTGCACAACTAGAAAAATTTTCATGGGAAGATTTTAAGACAGGGATTTATGAAAAGTATATTCCTAAGAGCTATAGAAAGAAGAAAGAGATGGAGTTCTTTAACCTAAAACAGGGTAAGATGATAGTGACTGAATATGATCGCATCTTCTGTGACATGTCACGATATGCTTCACAGCAAGTAGATACTGATGAGAAAATGTCAGAAAAATTCTGTTATGGCTTACGTCCTGAGATAAGGATGTCTCTTGCTAGCCATGGCAAGTTAACTTACACTGAAGCTCTCAGTCGGGCATTGGATGTGGAGGCAGCAATGCCTGAGGAAAAGCAGTACCAACTCAACAAATGTAATCGTAGATCGAGGAAAAGAAAATGGGAAGGAAATGGTAATAATTACAATCGAGGAAACTATGGGTATCAAGGCAATAAGAGGCCATGGCAAGGGAACTCTACGACACAAGGGCGAGGACAGGGACAAGAGAGGCCATAATTCCCTAGGCAGACTGGAAACCAACAAGGGCAGCAACGGGTCCCTCCTTGCCCCAAATGCCTCAAACCTCACCGGCAACTGCCTCACCGCGCAATATGGTTGCTATAGATGTGGTCAACGAGGCCACTTTGCCAAAGACTGTCCTAGACTCGGACAGGGAGGAATGAGGAAGCCGAATCAACCAATTAACGCCCAACCACTTAGAGCTATACAGGGCCAACGGCAACAACAACAACCACGCCAACAACAACAACGACAACAACCTCGCCAACCTCAAATGCACAAGCTAGAGCCTTTGCTCTACAGCAGAATCAGTTCGAGGAAAACCAGGGGAACCTAGCAGGTATGGGCAATCTTCTTGACATACCTATTATACTGTTGTTCGATACGGGTGCTTCACACTCATTCATTGCAAGTGCTTGTGTCGACACCCTTGAACTTAAAATAGAACAAGCTGATCAGGCTATAAAAATTTATTCGCCTATAGGAGGAATTACGAGTGTCACTCATGTTTGCTCGAACCTAGAAGTGGAATTAGGATCACTTAAGGTCGAGTGAACAATTTGAATATAATACCTATGTGAGACGTTGATATAATTCTAAGAATGGACTGGTTAGCTGCAAACTACGCGACGACTCTGTGTAAGGAGAGAAAAATCTTGTTCCAGTTTCCTGAACAATAAACCACGAGTTTTCATGGGGTCAATATGAGGAAGAAGTTGTCAGTTATCTCCGCCTTGCAGGCAAAAAGAATGATGAACAAGAAAGATTGTCAAGCTTTCCTTGTTTATTTAAATGGAGAAACCAAGAAAGAGATAACAATTGAGGATGTGAAGATTATACGGGAATACAAAGATGTATTTCCAAAAGAATTGCCTGGTTTGCCACCAGACAGACAAGTGGAATTTACAATTGATCTCGAACCGGGGACAACTCCAGTGTCAAAAGCACCCTACAGAATGGCTCCAAAGGAATTAGAGGAACTAAAGATTCAGCTCCAAGAATTGTTAGACCTAGGTTTCATCAGACCTAGTGTATCCCCGTGGGGAGCTCCAGTGCTTTTTGTAAAGAAGAAAGATGGCACATTGAGAATGTGTATAGACTATATAGAGCTTAACAAGCTAACCATTAAGAACAAGTATCCACTACCAAGAATTGATGATCTTTTCGATCAACTTAAGGGAGCGGGTGTCTTTTCGAAGATTGACTTGAAATCCGGATACCACCAGTTGAGGGTTCGACAAGAGGATATACCCAAGACAGTGTTTCGAACACGATATGGCCACTATGAGTTTGTAGTTATGTCTTTCGGACTAACAAATGGACCGGCTATGTTCATGGACCTCATGAATCGAGTCTTTCATCCATACTTGATAAGTTTGTCTTGGTTTTCATAGACAACATCCTTATCTACTCGAAGAGCGAGGAGGAACACGAGAATCATTTGAGAATTGTTCTACAAACCTTAAGAGATGAGAAACTCTTCGCCAAATTCAGCAAATGTGAATTTTAGCTAAGAGAGGTAACATTTCTTGGACATGTTGTGTCGTCAGAAGAAATCAAGGTGGATCCCACGAAAATAAAAGCAGTTCAGGAATGGAAGCCACCAACAAATCCAAATGAAATCAGGAGTTTTCTGGGATTAGCTGGTTACTATCGAAGATTCATCAAAGGATTTTCACAGATAGCAAAACCAATGACGCAGCTACTCCGAAAAGGAATCAAGTTTACGTGGACAGGGGAATGTGAAGCGAGTTTTCAACAGCTCAAGGAAAAGTTAACTACCGCGCCCGTCTTAGCAGTTCGAGACTTTGATAAAGAATACGTTATTTACACTGATGCTTCTAAGAATGGGTTGGGATGTGTATTGATGCAAGAAGGGAAAGTGATAGCCTACGTATCACGACAACTCAGTCTGCACGAATTGAACTACCCAACTCATGACCTAGAACTAGCAGCGGTAGTACATGCATTAAAATTTTGGAGACACCATCTCTATGGAGTGAGATGTGAGAATTTTACAGATCATAAAAGTTTGAAATACTTTTTCGAGCAAAGAGACCTAAAAATGAGACAGATGAGATGTCTCGAATTAGTAAAAGATTATGATTGTAGAATCAACTATCATCCGGGCAAGGCCAACGTGGTAACCGATGTATTAAGTCGCAAAAATTCATCTAAATTGAATTGTTTGCTCACAGAAGAAAGAAGACTCATAGAGGAGTTTATCCAGATGAAGATAGAAGTAGTGGATTCATCAGAAACAATAGCGAATCTTATTGCAACACTAGTCGCCACGCCGGACTTGAGGAAGAGAATAATAGAAGCACAAAGAGAAGATGAAAAACTAGAAAAGATACGAATGAAGATAAGAACTGAAAACTTGAAAGGTTACAGAGAAACAGAAGACAATGCCATATTATTTAAAGAAAGACTATGCATCCCAAACGACGATGTGTAGGGAAATCTGATTTTAACCCTCTCCCGAGGATCTATCTTGGATGTTTAATTCACCATACATTGATTATATGCCTAGCATGCACCTATATAATTAATTGCAACACATGGAGTTTTCTCGTGTTTACCGCGAACTCTTCGGGAAGAAATGATCAAGACTCGTGCTTTGATCTTCTGGACTGTATCCCGTTTGCCTAAACTCTAGTGCCGAGTGAGGATAATCTATGGAGAGTGCTATAGAAATTCGCCTTCCTTCATCCTTTCAAAGTTTTCGAAAATCCCAACTTAGAGAAGTATGATTCTCGAAAATTTCACTTGAGGATTAGCCTTTGATTTTCTCTCTCACCTGATATTTATATCGAACCCAAATCCTATCATGATAGGATTTATGCATATCAAATAAATATAATAATATCACTTAAGATAGAGAGGATCAAACAGAGTCCCAGTGGGACTCTAAGAGGAGGTGGACGAAATTTCTCCAAGCTACAGGCCTGGATGGGCTAGCCTAGGGATCAAATGCAAGGAATAAAGATGGGCCTCAAATAAATTAATTATCTTATGTTCAAATTTCGTAACATAAATTAATTCATAAACATTTATTCATGCCACTAGAGAATAAATGCTAACTTACCCTTTATTTTCGAAGTTGAGTCGGCTCGATTTAGACTTTACGAATCCCGTATTTAAGATATCAGACGTCCATTAATTATTTACAACGATCCGATCGCTTAAAATAATTAATTACTTTAATTCCTTAAGTAGTACCACTCAACCTTATTATTGTACTTGAGATAACTCAACTGCAGGGTTTAGTACAATAAACCTTTGAGCTCCTTAAGGGACGCCATCATCCTAAACGGATACGGTGACTCGACACGTAACTAGCATGACATACAAGATCGCCACCACCCAAGATGCAGAGAATCTTGGGTTAACTCATGTAACTCTCACCCATAACAAGTCAAAGTGATGGTCAAGAACTCATACTCACCTAATACCTTATCGAGGTTTAGATCAACGAAGTCACCGAGATCTAGGTTCTTCATGACGGTCGATAGAAGAACTCATCTCATCGTGATCCATCAATACGTCGAGACGCATCAAAGATAGACAAGCAACCAAGTCAAGTTACTTCTTATCTATACCGCAGCCTATAACAACAACTCGCCCTCAAGTTGTCTTAGTCAGTGATACTTTTTATATCTCATTAAGCTTGACCAATCATATGTATTACGTGATCTACAACACACTGTATGATCTAACTTATATATGAGATAAAGGGACATACATATGCAATCAAGTAAACAATTCAGATAGGAGATTGTAATAGTGGTAACATGAAACATTGTATACAAGCTTAACCAAAACTGCTTCCAGTATACAAATCCAACAATCTCCCACTTATACTAAAGCAAAACTTCTAGTATACAATGTGTCTCTCTACTAACTATTACAAACAACACCATCACTTTGCTTCTCCCACTTATACAAAAGTTTCCTTTCTAAGTGGGTGCCATCTTGCGCAATCCAAGTCCTCGAATATGCTCTTCGTAGACTTTTTGTGGCAAACTCTTCGTGAATGGGTCAGCTAGGTTATCTGTAGTACCAATCTTTTCTATCAGCACGTCTCCTCGTCTAACGATTTCTCGTATGACATGGTACTTTCTCTCTATGTGTTTGGTTGCCTTGTGGGTCCATGGTTCCTTCGAGTTTGCATCGCACCGAGTTATCACAAGAACTATGATACTCTTGGGCAAATCGGTACCACATCTAGATCCATGAGGTAGTTCTTGAACCATACAACCTCTTTAGCGACCTACGAGCGGCTACATATTCGCTTCCATGGTGGAGTCCGCAATGCATCGCTACTTTGCACTCACTTGCCAGATATGGCTCCTCCTCCCAAGGTAAACACATAGCCCGAGGTAGACTTTTCTCATCACGGTCGGCTTGGAAATCCGAAATCTGAATAACCTAAAGGCATTAAACTATCTGCATGGTAAACTAGCCTATAATCTCGAGTCCTTTTCGTACTTGAGTATATGCTTTACATGATCCAATGAGCTTGTCCGTGGTTAGATCGATATCTAGCTACTATGCCTACCGCATAGCGTATATCGGGTCTCATACATAGATTGCATACATGAGACTTCCTACGGCGGAAGCGTAAGGAACTTGTCTCATTTTCTCTATCTCCTTTGCAGTCATAGGTGACTGCTCCTTAGATAAAGGAACGCCATGCCTGAAAGGTAGCAATCCTTTCTTGGCGGTCTGCATACTAAAACGAGTAATCACAGTATCAATGTAAGACGCCTGAGATAAGCTCAACATTTTCATCGTGAGATCTCGATAAACCTTGATCCCAAGAATGTACGCTGCATCTCCTAAGTCTTTCATTTGAAACTGATCGGATAACCAACTCTTTACGTATGATAACAACTTCACATTGTTGCCAAGTAGAATGATGTCATCTACGTAAAGTGCAAGAAATACCACGTCACCGTTGAAATCTAAACGATACACATAAATTTCGCTAGGCAACTGGATAAATCCATAGGACTTTACCACCTCGTCAAAGCGTAAGTTCCAGGATCGTGAAGCTTGCTTAAGTCCATAAATGGACTTCTTAAGCTTCCATACTAGATGCTCTTCACCCTTCACCACATAACCTTCGGTTTGCTGCATATAGATGTCTCTACCTTCTTCAAGGTAACCGTTTAGAAAAGCGGTTTTCACATCCATTTGCCAAACCTCAAGGTTTAAGTGGGCTGCTATGGCCAGAAGAATTCTGATGGACTTGAGCATTGCTACAGGCAAAAATGTCTCATCGAAATCGATGTCCTCAACTGAAAGTGTACCCTTCGCCATAAGCATGGCTTTAAAAGTCGAAACCTCTCATCCGAATCTCTCTTCCTCTTGTATACCCACTTACTACCCATGGCTTCCTTGCCATCCGGTAGAGGTGTCTTTCGTATACATCCATAGTCATTATGGACTCAATATCTAAGTCCATAGCGGTGTGCCATGATCTTGCATCAATGTCTTGTATCGCCTCACCGTATGTCCATGGGTCGATTATTGCCTACTGCTTTCTGACTAAATCCAAGATTCACCCACGAACATAAATCGCTCAGTTGACGAACAACCTCCCACTACGACGAGGCGCTACGAGCACAATGACAACGGTGGAGTGCGGAACTTGTGGTTCTCTATCTTGCACAACTTGTCGGATAGGTGCCACTTGTGCGGTCGGTATCTCGGTGGAACTCGACCCACTTCAATTTCTTGAAGTATCGGTGTCGATCCATCCCACTGAACCACGACATCTCGCACGCTTCGGTTTAATCGGTGGCGGAATCGATCATCTTCTAATTCTTGAAGAATGATTTCAACTTTGGATTTATGGTTTTCATATAATCCTCTTCTAAGAATCGGCATTAGTGCTAATAATGACCTTCTCGATCCTTAGACTATAGAAATCACCACCATTCGTTCCTCTAGGATAGCGAAATAAACAACATTGCATCGGATCTAGCCTCCAACTTATCGCCCTTCTTGTTCAAAGACATGTGGCCGGATCGTCCCATATCCTTATGTGGTTTAAACTAGGCTTGCGCCCAAACCACAACTCGAAAGGGGTCTTTTCGACTGACTTGTATGGTACTAGATTTAGCAAGTATGCCGATGTTTCTAAGGCATATCCCCAAAACGAAATATGCAATGTTGCATAACTCATCAACGATCTAACCATTTCTAAAATAGTCGTATTTTTCGCTCGACACACCATTTTGCTGTGGTGTGTCCGGTTAATAATGGCGAGGGTAATCCCACACTGCACCAAATAGTCCATAAACTCGTTAATGAGTTATTCGCCACCGCGATCAGACCGCAGTGACTTGATACTTTTACCAAGCTTCGTCGCCACTTCCGCCTTAAATTCTTTGAATTTCTCAAAGCATTCAGACTTGCGGTGAAGCAGGTATATGTATCCATACCTTGAGTAATCGTCAATGAAAGTGACAAAATACTCGTACACTCCACGAGCTTGTGTGGACATTGATAAACGTGCTTTTTACCCATTTATTGATGATATATTTAGATGATTTTAGATCTATTAAGTGCGTTTATAGAGTCGATCTTTATGCTTTTAGCTATTTTTGGAAGTTACTGCTCTTGGGGTTTCTCTTTGGTGTTTTGTAGGCTTTTCAGGTGATAATCGATGCACAAGGCAAAGATGTAACCAAAGATGATGAAATGGATATGAAAAATATGGATATGAAAATTTTATAATGTTAAATAGCATCTCGATAGGAGTCCACAGGTGCAAACGGATCGCACTTCGGAGTTCGGACGCGAGAGAACGGAGCGAAACAGTGAAGTCGCGCAGGAGCTAGCGACCGAGCTCGCGGCCGTGAGAAATCGTCCGAACGCCCAAGCTCGCGACCGAGCTCATGACATGAGCCCGGCCGCAAGGCGGCGGCTGGGCACAAAATTAGGTTTTTCCTCCACCTATATATATCCCAAGCTTGCTCCCGCGCCCCAACCTTCTCCAACACGTTTTCATCGGTTTCTAGTTTTCATATATTTTCACTCTAGTATTGATTTAGATTCATCTAAGCATTAGATTTTCATTGTTCTACATTAGTTTTACGCATTGTTATCGCTTTGGAGCGATTTCATCCGAGCAATTCGTATTTTCTCGTTTGTTACTTGGGTTTGGATACGAACCCAACCATTGTTCTTCCGACGCTATACTACGGGTTTTATCTATTTAATTCTTATTTTTATGGTTAATTCTTATTTTATGCCGATTATTATGTCTAGCTAATTTCCGTTCTAATCCTAGGGTTTGCATGATTCTATCCTAAATGTTGTGATTCCTGCTATTACTATTTACCTTCCAGGCATTGATTTATGATTCTTGGTGCTTAATTATATGTGTTAATTTCTGATCAATCTTGATGCATATCTAGTTGCGATTAATTACTTAACCGTTTTAATTGTCAATCGATCTTGAATGCATAATACGAATAAACCTTGAGTCGTAGCTGAGATAGGAACATTTGTAGGAAGCATATTCTTTGTGATCCTTTTGGAGTTACTTATTTTCACCTAGAGACGTAATAGTAATAGGGAAAATTAGTAATCAACGACCACAATTGTCGTAACTGAAATTGTTGGTTACATATGTGATCTTCCATCTTGTCTGGATTAAAATTGGTTAATAGGAAGCAGGATAACCATACGTTGTGGGTAGGATTAATGCATCCCTAGGGTTAGTCTTTCAGTCTTATTATCTCTTTGAGTATTGTTTATTGCTTTCGTTTATTTTTAAGTTGTTATCTTAACTTTGGATTTAATATTCGAAGCCCAAATCCCTTTATAAACCAAATCTGTTCTTGGATAATGATGAATTATTGTTGAGTTAGCTTCTGTGTTTTCGTGATACAATCCATGTGGATACGATACTCGACTTACCTTTATACTTGCACGTTTTCGTGTTAGAAAAGTGAGCGATCAAATTTTGGCGCCGTTACCGGGGATTGTTAAGATTATATAGGAATAACTTGACAATTTGGAATTATTAATTCAAGTTGTATTTTATTTTATTTATTTGTTCTTGCCGGAGTTAAGTTCTTCTTTTTCTCCAGGTAGTTTATGATCACAAGATCCCGGGGACCTCCTGAACAACATTTAGATCCCGATATCGAACTCACTCACAAGAGGAGAATGCGACGAGAAAGGAGACAGGAAGAGATGGCAGCGAATCCGAACAACGGGGTTGTGCCTCCTGAGATAGCTGCTCGTCTTCTGGCTGATTTTACAGAGATGCAATGTCAAATGGCGAACATGGGACTCCTTGTCCCTGCTCCAGAGATGAGACCATTGAATTACATGTACCGATCACCAATGGAGCAATTCCAAGGAGGTGGATGGGGCCTGAAAGTGAATGCAAATAATTTTGAGTTAAAGCCGGCCCTGATCAGCATGGTACAAGGAGAACAGTTCGGAGAAGGAGTGACGATGAAGACCCGAATGCCCATCTCGAGACATACCTCGATATATGTGACACCATCAAGCAGAATGGGGTTCCACAAGATACGATCCGAATGCGCATGTTCGGATTTTCTCTGTGACCAGGCGAAGGATTGGTTAAAAGCTTTGGACCGTCTTCGGGATAGAGCAGTTGGAAACTTTGCGAAGTTTCTTTCTAAATATTTTACGCGGTAAAGCACGTAAAATAATAGCCGAGATCTCCCATTTCTGCCAACAAGGAGATGAATCATTATTCGAGGCATGAGAGAGATTCAGGGGTTTATTGAGAAAGTGCCCTCGACATGGATTCTCCAAAGAGCAGCAGATCACACAATTCTACAGTGGGCTGATGCTTCACACGAGGAGCATAGTAGATACGTCGGTAGGGGGATGCCTGTTGAACCGCCGAGTGGAGGAGGCCAGCCGTATTATAGAAGAGATGGCTGCCAACATCTATCAATGGCCGATGGAGAGAACGACTGTGGTTAAAGCGGTATATAGAGTGACTCAAGATACGAAGATCTCATGGAGAAGTTTACTCTTTTGAAAATCCAGTTCGAGACGGAGGACGTTAATTTTATAAATCAGAGGAACCATCATGGGGAAAATCCGACGTACCATCCTAACAATAGGGATCATCCGAACTTTTCGTATGCCAACCCCAACAACTTCCAACAACCTCAAGCATGTTTTGCAGTGCAGAATGGGATTATTCAAGAGCCGAAAAAGCAGAGCTTAGAGGAGATGATGCAACAGTTGGTTGTGAGCAACCAACAATTGGCGACTCGACGCCTTCATCTCAGAGTAATCGGTCGATGATAACTCATCCGAGTCCATTAACGGCTATGGGAAACACATGAAGATGATGGAAAACCAAATCGGTCAAATAGCCGCATGCCTAAATGCGCAACAAAAGTCGGGCCAATTTCCTAGCACTACGGAGGTAAACCCGAAGAATCAGTGTTTTGCCATCAAGTTGAGGAGTGGAAAAGAGTGCCAAAACCATCCCGAGGGAGAAAAAGACGAACGTCACTACAACAAAATAGACCTATTGCGACATATACACATGCGATATTACATGTATGTATCGTAAAATTACCACACGTATGATTCTAGTGTCGTATATTTATGTCATTTCTACGTCATTTAAATATTATGTCGTAGTTTAGTGACACAATTGTAACACTCATTTTTATGTCTCAAAATTACAATAATTTATTTGCATCACCTCAATAAAATATCATAATTATATCACATATTTAGAATATTATTGTATCTAGTGTCATATATTTATGTCAATTGTGTGCCATCTAAATATTGTGTCGCATTTAAGTGACATATATGTGACACTCATTTTTATGTCTCAGAATTGCGACAATTTATTTGCGACACCTCAATAAAATGTCATAATTATACCACATATTTAGAATAGTGTTGCACTCAATGTCATATATTTACATCAATTGAGAGTTCTCTATAGATTGCGTCGTAGTTTAGTGACACATATGTGACACTCATTTTTATGTCTAAAAATTACAACAATTTATTTGCGATACCTCGATAAAATATCATAATTATACCACATATTTAGAATAGTGTTGCACTCAATGTCGTATATTTACATCAATTGAGAGTTATCTGTAGATTATGTCGTAGTTTAGTGACACATATGTGACACTCATTTTTATGTCTAAAAATTATGACAATTTATTTATGATACCTCGATAAAATTATACCTCTATATATTGTATCGTAGCTCAATGACATAGATATGACACTCCTTTTATGTAATAAAACTACTATTTAAAACTTATCCAATCAAGGCGTCAATTCAAGCTAATCAATATATATATATATATATATATATATATATATATATATATATATATATTAATTGTATATCACAAATCATTTAAAAAATTGTTCTTAATTTAGTTTAAGTTTAATTAAGAATTTCAAACTCAATAAGATCATAATTCAAGATTAGGGATGACAATTGATAGACACCCATCCTCCGAACTTGTTGAAACATTGTCTAGCCAAACTCGCTGCAAACTTGTTTTAAAAGTTGTTTTAATACCCATACATGTACTCATCCTAACATGTATGGTAAAACCCGCTATTTGTCCACAAAATTCATTTAAATTTATAAAATATCTAAATATTTAAATATAAGTTGTTATAATGTTGTATACATCTCTCAAGAAAAATTCAAAGACTACTAACTAACATTAATAATAATAATAATAATAATAATAATAATAATAATAATAATAATAATAATAATAATAATAATAATAATAATAATAATAATAATAATAATATTAATATTAGATTAAAATTAAATTTTAAGTATAAAAACAAAAACAATATAGTATAATTTTAATTTTCATATCTAAACTAATATTCTAAATCATCAAAAAATATATGTAAGAATAGAGTAAATTATAATGTAAATAAATTTAAAATAATAATATATTAAATATAGTTTTTGGTTGTTAGAAATTAGTTTTTGTTTTGTTAAAATCATGATAATTCGAGTATTTAATAAATTGAGACATTTTTTTCATCAAAAGATAGATAATTCGGGTATTAGAATATAATTTTCTCAATCTTCCTATATCACCATATTTATCGCTCTAACTTAGTCTATAGTTAAACCTTTGAAAAAGAACTACTCAAAGATTAGTTTTTTCAATCATATATATATATATATATAGGGGAGGGTTAACGTAAGAACCATTTTATTGTGAGAACGTGAGAACCAAAAGCGATGAATTCACGGTGAAAGTCGATGAATCATTGGAAATTATCGAATCCAAAAAATAGAATTTTCGCCTCATGGGATTTCAACCCGGTGAAAAATTACAATTTTGAATTCATTAACTTTCACAATGGATTCATCAACTTTCATCTAATTCATTTGGTTCTTAGTTTTAGGATAGGAATGGTTCTTATTTGAACCAAACTCTATATATATATATATATATATATATATATATATATATATATATATTCTAAAAACATAAAAAATAAAATATCATATACTACCTAAAAGTTTTGAAGTTTAGACTTGTATCCCTAAACTCACCCTACTTATTCTAAAAGTTTTGAAGCTAGACTTACACCCCAAACTCATCTCGCCGCCTGTCGTCCTCTCTAACCCTCTGCCATGACTTCTCCCTCAGCATCGACACCATCCCTGATGCGGCCGCCAAACGTGTTCAGTTTTGATCTGCGCCATGTGTTCGAGATCGAGCGATAGCCATGTACGGTCACAGAGGGTTAGTTCGAAGAGCTTTATGTCTTCTCTTTCGCTTTGTTGTACGTTGATTTATGTATATATAACTGTGCAATAGCCGCATTCACGTATAGAACAATAGGTTTTTATCGGGTGAATTAAAGTAAAGTGGTTGATTTGTTGGATGATTTCGTAAATAATTATAAAGAATTGTACTTCTATTTGTTTCCTGAAGCCATGATCATGAGAGTTTATTTTTATTTTTTCTTTAATTGGCCCAAGCAGTCATATTCATGTTCATATTACTCTTACGATTAGAAGGGGTTTTTAGTAAGGAGTCCAACTCTAAAAGGTGTATGTTAACTATAAGTTTGTCGTTTGATGATTTAGAAGCAAAATGTTCGTATTTGTTTGTTAATTCTCCTCCATAAATCTTCTAAAGCACTGATGAGTTTAGCTTGTTTGAGTTTTATGGTCTCCATTACTGAGAATGAATTCATGTTCGCAATTAAGGATTATACCTGAGATGGAAAATCTGTGAATATGTTTGTAATTCGTTAAATACTTATAGTGATAATGTTTTACTGACATGCCATTCAAATCTCAAATAACTATATATCTATTTCTAGTCTTACTAAATTATAGTGTTGTGAATTTTAGTGCAGTACTCCAGCTTTCAACAAATTGGTTCTTTTATTTTTTCCTTTGTTGTTTTGCATTCTTTATTTTCCAATAATGACTTTATAGATATATGCATATCTCTATTTGGGATAGTGTTACATGGCTAAATTTGCTTCAAGTACAGTTAGAAAAGTTGAAAATAAGATAAATAAATGGGTTGGGATTAATTTTATTAACAATGTTTAGCGGGGGATTCTTCCTTCTTTGGGTGTGAATAATTGAAGGTCATTGTTGGGGAGCGGGGGGTTTCAGACGGGTACGAGATCGGCTCAAAGAGACCAAGATTGATGGTCCTTACTGTCTCTATTTCTTCACATGTATTAAATTTTTAGAATGGTGAAATGATAGAAACTTAGTAAAATCAGTAGAACCATTTTCAAAAAGTTGCTCTTAAATATAATAAGGTTAATAGATTTCATTACTGCTCTTCAGCTACTCATGGCACTAGTTGGGAAGAATTCCAAACGTTTTCTTAGATCACTGGACAATTATAATTCTACATGTATTATTAGCAATTATATTTTTCCATTTAATTTACTTTCTATATGTGTAAATATATTTATTTTGCTTAAATTATGTAGGAACACGGAAGAACTACAAGGATACGATGAAGGCAAAATGATGCAGAACATATTATTGTCACTTATAGAACAAGTTACAAGATGGAACAACAAGAGAAATACAAATACAATGAAAGATCATATTGTCACTTATAGATTTTGCGTTCTTGACTAGCAAGATGAATTTTACCTATCAGCAATGAAAGATGAATTAAGTTATAATATTTTTATATTGTCATTTTGGATTTTCTCTTATATATTTTGAATGGTTATCTCATTCTATTTATACATATTGTGGATTTATTCTGGATTTCTTAGCATAATATTATATCATATTTGTTAATTCGTTTTCAAATACATTAATGGGGAATATACATTAATAGCCGAAAATTAAGAAATCAATATTTAATATGAAAAAATGTCATAAAAGATGCTACATAAGATTAATTATATTTGTCGCAAATTAGGATGCGACATTACAACTATGACATGTAATGTGACGTAAACTAACATGCGCCACTATGACTAATGACGTGTAATTTGTTGCAATTTTATTCGATAATTAATTTAGTGATGCACAAAGTATCGTAGATGTTGTGACACAAATGGAAAAAGTGTCATAAAAAAATACATCATATTGATTGTAATGTTGTAAGCTAGTGTCGCAAATTAGAATGCGTCATTTCAGCTAATGTTGTGTAACGTGACGCAAACTAACATACGTCATGCGACTAACGCCACATAATATGTCGTGGATTTTATATGACTATTAATTTAATGATCTTGTAAGTGTCGTATATGTTGCGACACATATGAAAAAAGTGTCGTAAAATGCTACACGACCTTTTGCTACACAATCTAAAGTGGCCTTGAAAAATGTCGCAAGTTAGCTTTTGCGACATTAAAATAAACGTTAGCGACATATTTTTCATGTCGCAAAAAGTCAACTTTCTTGTATTGCGTGAGCTGAATGAGGAGCTCGCGACCGCGAGGAAAGAGATAGAGAGTTTTCCCGAGAAACTCGCGACCAACCTAGCGATCGCTGGGCCAGCCGCGAGAAACTGTCCAGAGAGCTATAACGAGGAGTTAGCGACCAAGCTCGCGACCGCGAAGAAGAAAGCAGATGCAGTTCGTGTGCCTAGCGACCACCCGTGACCATGAGGCGGATCGAGGAAGAAATACCCAACGTACCTCGCCGATCCCATTCCCAAGTCGGCTAGCTAAGTCGAAATATGACGAGAGTTCGACCGATTCAAAGAGATATTCCAGAAAGTTGACATCAATTTACCTCTCTTTGATGCGCTCAGAAAAATGCCCGGATATGTTAAATTTCTCAAAGATGCATTGGCAAGCAAGAAAAAGTTGGGTAAATTTGAAAAAATTAACCTCTCGGAAGAATGCGTGCTATCTTCTGAGAGGAAGTTGTCAACAAATGAAGGATTCGGGGAGCTTCACATTGGAGTGCGAGATTGCTGAGCATACATTCCCCAACGTGTTGTGTGATTTGGGAGCGAGCATCAATCTGATGCCCTTATCTGTATTCAATCGCCTGGGGCTTGGAAAGTTGAAGTCGACCAAAATTTCATTGATGATAGTGGCGGTGTGTCGCGTATCTAAGGAATAGTTGAAGGCGTGTTGGTAAAAATTTGAAACTTTGTCTTTCCTGTTGATTTTATTATTTTAGACATTCCCGACTTTAAAAATCAACCACTAATCTTGGGTCGGCCTTTCCTAGCCACTGGTCGTGCTTTAATTGATGTGCAGGAAGATGATCTCACGTTTCGTGTCAATGATGAGGAGCTGAAAATTTCAATATATGATGCCATCAAGCAACACGATAGTTCAGAGCATGAGAAGTGCTATTCAATCACCACTGCCATAGCAAGCCCTGTCTCGCACTTGGATGTCAACCGACCAAACGATGAGGATGCTAAGAAGAAGAGTTGGACTCGGTCTGGAACCCCGAGTGATTCAGTCAAGTTTGGGGGAGGCCATTTCCACACTCAGTGGTGGTCTGATGTGAATGCAAAGTATAGGGGCAAGCACAAGTGTGGAAAGAGGTCACCGCGAGAAACC
This sequence comes from Salvia rosmarinus, assembly GCA_036937905.1. Classification (NCBI taxonomy): domain Eukaryota; kingdom Viridiplantae; phylum Streptophyta; class Magnoliopsida; order Lamiales; family Lamiaceae; genus Salvia; species Salvia rosmarinus. Next base: position 22,421,440 of record CM072819.1, on the reverse strand, counting down.
AGTTGATCAAGGTATGAAATGGTCTAGCTAAAGACGTTAAATTAAGCACTTGTTGGGAGGTAACCCAATGTTTTTCGTTGTTTTGTTTTGTTTAGCTTTCGTTTCTGTTTTGTTTTCGTTTTGTTCATTTTTTTTATTTTTATTTTTTTCTTGCGTTGTTTTGTGTCAGTTTGGGGTTGAGTTGAATGACGAGCAGCCGATGATGAGAATTGGTTTTATTAGAAAATCGATTGCAACTGATTTTGTGAGATGAAGCATGTTATGATTATTGTAAGTATTGAGCCTTTGAAAACTTGATCATATTTTTGAAACATGTGAGACTTGAGATTTTGACTGTCATATATTTGCAGTCTTGTTTCTTTCTGTGTGAATAGTTTGAAATAGCATGTGTTTCTCTAGAACTTGCTCTGGATCTTTTTCGAGGTTGCATTGATGTGCTTAAGAATTGAGAGTTGATATTAGGCATTCTTTTCTTAGCCTATATACTATCCAAACATTAACATGTTATTCATATTATCCTTTGATGAGCCCGTTTGAGCCTACCTTATTCTTTCATATAGCCGTGGGTTGGGTTATGTGGATAGTATGAGATTTGGCCGCTTGAATTGAGGATTGAGAAAAAGAAAGAAAGGAAAAAAAGAAAATAGATGATGAAAAGTGATAATCAAAAATAGTTGCTTACCCATATAAGTTCAAAAAGAAAAGAAAAGAAAAAAAAATGGCACAAGTATGTGTGAAAAGAACATAAATGGGTAAGTAGCTAGTGCTTGAGATGAGTATATCACTTATTAGTGTGATGTTCTTACGAGAAAAATGACTCTTTGGTGTGGAGTATTGAAATATATTGTGAAAAGTTGGGAATTATGTCTTATGATATTTATGGTGTTTTCATTATGGGATTATAAGTCACTTAGCCTAAATATATCTTACCTTACCAAAGAGCCTACATTATAACCTGTTATAAAGACCTTTTTTATCTTGGTTCTTGAGCACATATTTGAGCAATGGAGAATTAGAAGATTTGCAAGCTTATGGTAGATTTCGTGTGTTTTTAAACTTTGAGAGTATACACATCTTCATTGATACACTAGTGTTTGAGATTCTTATATATATATCCATGTCGTGAGGATTAAAGTTTGAGAAGGCTTGTGCTTATGGTTATTATGATATGTGGAGTTGAACGAAGATGTTGTGATTTGACTCATTGATGTGAATCTTTTGTTGCTCATTGCTTTGAGGCGTTATTGTTGTTGTCGTTCGACCCATTCCCTTCGTTTTGTTGTCTTTCGTTTGTTACATTTTGTTTGAGGACAAACAATGCTTCAAGTTTGGGGTGTGATAAGCGCTTTTACCCGTTTATTGATGATATATTTAGATGATTTTAGATCTATTAAGTGCGTTTATAGAGTCGATCTTTATGCTTTTAGCTATTTTGGAAGATACTGCTCTTGGGGTTTCTCTTTGGTGTTTTGTAGGCTTTTCAGGTGATAATCGATGCACAAGGCAAAGATGTAACCAAATATGTTGAAATGGATATGAAAAATATGGATGTGAAAAGTTTATAATGTTAAAGATCATCTCGATAGGAGTCCATAGGCACAAACGGATCGTAATTCGGAGTTCGAACGCGAGAGAACAGAGCGAAACAGTGAAGTCGCGCAGAAGCTAGCGACCGAGCTCGTGGCCGCGAGGCGCGGCCGCGAGAAATCGTCCAGAACGCCCAGAAACTCACGACCGAGCTCGCGGCCGCGAGCCCGGCCGCAAGGCGAGGCGGCTGGACACAAAATTAGGGTTTTTCCTCCACCTATATATATCCCCATGCTTGCTCCCGCGCCCTCAACCTTCTCTAACACGTTTTTCATCAGTTTTCTCTAGTTTTTCATATATTTTCACTCTAGTATTGATTTAGATTCATCTAAGCATTAGATTTTCATTGTTCTACATTAGTTCTACGCATTGTTATCGCTTTGGAACGATTTCGTCCGAACGAATTCCGTATTTTCTCGTTTGTTACTTGGGTTTGGATACGAACCCAACCATTGTTCTTCCGACGCTACACTACGGGTTTTATCTATTTAATTCTTATTTTTATGGTTAATTCTTATTTTATGTCGATTATTATGTCTAGCTAATTTCCGTTCTAATCCTAGGGTTTGCATGATTCTATCCTAAATGTTGTGATTCCTGCTATTATTATTTACCTTCCAGGCATTGATTTATGATTCTTGGTGCTTAATTATATGTGTTAATTTCTGATCAATCTTGATGCATATCTAGTTGCCAGTTAATTACTTAACCGTTTTAATTATCAATCGATCTTGAATACATAATACGAATAAGTCTTGAGTCGTAGCTGAGATAGGAACATTCGTATGAAGCATATTCTTTGTGATCATTTTGAAGTTACTTATTTTCACCTAGAGACGTAATAGTAATAGGGAAAATTAGTAATCAACGGCCACAATTGTCGTAACTGAAATTGTTTGTTACATATGTGATCTTCCATCTTGTCTGGATTAAAATTGGTTAATAGGAAGCAGGATAAACATACGTTGTGGGTAGGATTAATGCATCCCTAGGGTTAGTTTTTCAGTTTTATTATCTCTTTGAGTATTGTTTATTGCTTTCGTTTATTTTTAAGTTGTTACCTTAGCTTTGGATTTAATATTCGAAGCCCAAATCCCTTTATAAACCAAATCTGTTCTTGGATAATGATGAATTGTTGTTGAGTTAGCTTCTGTGTTTTCGTGATACAATCCCTGTGGATACGATACTCGACTTACCTTTATACTTGCACGTTTTCGTGTTAGAAAAGTGAGCGATCAGACATAGGTCCACACAGGTCAGAGTGGACTAGCTCCAACACTTCTTTGGCTCTATAACCCTTCGCTTTGAAGGGTATGGTCGACATCTTTCCTTCTATATAGGATTCGCAGGTCGGGAGCGAATGGCGTGAGATCACCCAACGCCCATTCTTAGCCAGTCTTTGGATCCTATTTAGATTGTTGTGACCTAATCTAAGATGCTAGAGAAATGTGGTGTCATCATGCGAAGAAAACTTTCTATTTTTAATGTTTTAAGTAGATGCAACATAATTAAAGGTATTATGTTTGATAGAAATAGTATAAAGCGAATTATATAAAGTGCCACCACAGATAACCGTTATTTCTCATGATAGAAACACCACTATAAAAACAACGAATATCCATGAATAAATAGTTTCAAAACCGAAATAAGGTTCCATGAAACTCCGCACATATAAAACGCGTCTTTTAATACTAAACTGTCCTATCAAAACATAAAGTAACATCTCCATCGCAACGGCCTCGACTTTCGCGCGTTGCCCTTGGAGATCGTTATCTCGCCATTATGCAACTCCCTTGTCCGCAGGAACCCCTGCAAGGTGTAACAAACACGGCGATCGACCGTGTTTACTACCCATGAATGAGTAGAACAAGTCGCTAAACATGTTTCCGTTACTAAAGCAAATGGCTTACCTTGAGCCTTGAGCATAGGGCATTTGGCCTTCCAATGCCAGTCTTTGCCGACTGAAGCACTTGCCCTCTCCTTTGGCTTTTTCAAGCCTCCGTGGCGAACATGTTCTTGCTCCCACTACTCCCACCGGTTCTCTTGCCTCTACCACCTTTGGTGCCCCTTTTCTTCTTCCATTTTCAACGGAAAATTTGGGCCCTAGATGTGCTAGCAGGGTATGTGCTCCTTTGCCGTGACTCCTTCCGCAGCCACGAGATCATTAAACAACCGACTAAGTGTGTACTCGGTCTTGCTCATGATTGCGTTCACGAAAATTCTCAAAGACTTGGGCGGTGTGTTAAGGATGATATCGACCTTGGCCGTCGTCAATACCTCCTCCCAACCGATCAAGACTATCCATGAGATGAGTCGTGTGGAGACATGTTCATGGACCGAACTTCCTTCTTCCATCTTACACGCCAAGATTTCTCTCATTGTGTGGAAGCGGATCGTCCGATCCGATCGCCCAAACTTACTCTCGAGACTTGACCATATTTCGGTCGCGTCTACCATCTATCGATCTGCGGTACAAGCCTTTGGACATTGTAGTCATCATATAGCATTTGGCCATATTGTTTGACTTATGCGAAAGTCCGCTTGACTCGCCGCTCGTTAGTCGATCGTCGATAAGGTATCGGGTTTGGGAGTAGTGAGAACAAACATGTGTTCTTCAACGATAAGATCATATTCCATGTTTCGTTTCCACTCGATAAAATTTGGACGGATAGAGGATTTTGTGCGAGCATATTGATAATCGATTAAGAGACATATCGAAAAGTAATGTAAACACATAAGCATACGATCGCACATAATTAAGTAACAATAATATTGTAACCTTTTGATAAAACAATATTAATTGAAACCTCCAATCGTCTAAGGAATTCCACATGCAAGCCACGCGTGTGGACGTTTACACATGAATTCCTCGACCAGACTAAAATATACCTTTTAGTCGTTTAATTTCAATCCATGTCAACTTATCCTTATGACAAATGAAATTAATGATTGGACCTTACTGAACCACATCACTATCACAAGAAGGGACTTGGCGGGAAGTTGTACTTGGTGATGTCTAAGCAATAACCACAATTTTAACAACAGAAAATGAATTCTTAGAATTTGCATACTCACTAGGACCATCGACTTCCAATCCAAATTCCTTTGTTATCTCATTTAAATCTATCTCTAGATAACTAATGAAAATCGCATATGCAAGCCACGCTGTGGGCGTTTACATGAAACTCCCACTTCTCAATAGATTAAAATATTTTATTAGAAATCTCATCTAACAAACTTATGATAAACAGTGCAAGAAAGCCACGCGTGTGGATCGTTTACTCACGGCTCTATCACTTTGTTTAGAGATCAAAAGTGGAGGTCTTGATATTTTAATTTAAAATTAATATGTTGGATTTCTTGCTTAGTCTTTTGTTTCAAAAAGTTTGTCCATGCAGATCACGTAATCCTAGCATGCTTTTCTATAGAACTCAACATGTAAAACATGCTCGCAGAATGCTAAAATATGCTTGAAAAACGTGATAAACCTAGCATGCTTACTATGTGCATCCAATCACGATAATATATAATATGTTTATCTACGTAATTAAACATACATAGCATGCTTCTGCATAATTTAAACATCCACAACATGCTTTGAACGATAAAAATAAAATAAAATAAAATCGTTCATCGCGGCCCACTCGTGGATCCTATACATCCCTACCTAATTTATTACATAAATTTGCAAAGTGCAGAACTTCAAAATCTCGAAACGAGTCGGCGTGCGCGGGCATGCACCGGATTCACAAACTGGATTTGGGCCAAAATTTGAAAGCGGGCGGATCATTGGATTGGGCGGATCGGGTCAAAAATCTGGAACCGGGTCAAAAAAATCGGGTCTGGGCCGAAAACGGGTCGTCGGCCCAGTGGATCGGCCGTGTCGTGAGGCACGACCCGTGCGCACACCCACCGCCCGACCACGCCTTGCCTTCCCGTCGCCCTAGCTCGCGCCGCAACTACCGAGAAAAGCCGTCCGCCGAGCCTCGCCCGGATCTTGCAGACAACATCGCTTCTGCTGCCGAAAGCATGCCAGACGAGCAGCCTGGCCGAGAATCGCCTAGGAGCTATCGATGTCACCCGGCGTCTTGTGCAGTCATCTTGTTGGATCGTGCTCCATCGCGCACGTTCGCCTGGGACCCGTCGACCACCTCAGCGAGCGCCGAGTAGGGGTAAGCATTCGGATTTCGGTTCGGATTTTTGCCTAATCCGAACAGATCCGAAAATCCGAATTTTGTGAAAGAAAAAATCCGATCCGAACCGAATATCCGAAATCCAAAAATCCGAATTTTTTATACAAAATCCGAACCGAACCGAAAAATCCGAAAATATGAAAAAACCGAAAATCCGAAACCAATTTTTTGTTAATTCTTATATATATTTATATTAAATTAAAATATATTTGAATAAAATATTATTTTTATATATAAATTATATATAATTCGGATTTTCGGATTTTTTTAAATTTAAAAAATCCAATCCGATCCGATCCAAAAATCCAAAATTTTGAAAAATTTCAATCCGATCCGATCCGAAAATCCAAAAAATCCGAACCGAAATTTAAATTTCGGTTTGGTTCGGATCGAATATTCGGTTTTCAGATTTTTTGCTCACCCCTAGCGCCGAGATTGCCTCATCGCCCATCTGCCGAGAAACTCCTGCCGATACGCGTACGGGCGCTGCCGAGCGTGACCCACCGAGACATGCCGAGGCGTTCGTGCGGAAAACGCAGGCCTCGTACGCCCGACTACCGAAGCCTGCCGAGACTCCCGCGCGCCCGATGTCGTCCGTCTTCTGCCGAGCCCGTCGGCAGCGCACGCCGGCCAAGGCGTCCGTCGAAACCGCACACCCCGCACGCCCGGCCACGAGACGTGCCGCCCGACTCGGCGAGGTTTCCTCGTGAGATCCATCGAGACCTCGCCGAGGTTTCCGCGACGATCGCCGAGAGTGCCGAGCGCCGTCGGCCTCGACCGCCGAAACCTGCCGAGCCGCGTCGCCCGACCATGCCCGTCTTGCCCAGCGCTTCCGGCAAGACGTCTTGAGCCACGCCCAGCACCGCACCCGATGCCGCCGATGGACGCCGCCTGCTCGCCGGATCGCCGAGTACACCCGCGCCGCCGCAACGGCGTTCGCGCGAAAGCACGCTCGATCTTGCCGTCGCCGCCGCACGCCGTCCGCACCGTGTCGCTATTTTCGGTGACCTCTCGTCGTCTCGTTCTTCGTGCTTTTGTCTTCGTTCTTCTTTACGGATAAGATTTACAAGAAAAATATAATCTAACCACGGATTTTCTCGTGGTGAAAACAAAAATCCGACAAAAATAAAACGAGTCACGATGAATGATGATTCACAATTAATTAATTGTGCGTTATAATCAAACGTGAATTAATCCAACAGAGCCAAGATATCGATCCGTGCTCGATACCAATGTAGGGAAATCGATTTTAACCTCTCCGATGATCTATCTTGGATGTTTAATTCACCATACATTGATTATATGCCTAACATGCACCTATATAATTAATTGCAACACGTAGGAGTTTTCTCGTGTTTACTGCGAATCTCTTGGGGAAGAAAGGATCAAGACTCGTGCTTTGATCTTCTGGACTGTATCCCATTTGCCTAAACTCCAATGCCGAGTGAGGACTATCTATAGAGTGCTATAGAAATTCGCCTTCCTTCCTCCTTTCAAAGTTTTGAAAATCCCAACTTAGAGAGTATGATTCTAAAATTTCACTTGAGGATTAGCCTTGATTTTCTCTCTCACCTTATATTTATAATGCAACCCTAAATCCTATCATGATAGGATTTATGCATATCTAATAAATATAATAATATCACTTAAGATAGAGAGGATCAAACAGAGTCCCAGTGGGACTCTAAGAGGAGGTGGATGAAATTTCTCCAAGCTACAGGCCAGGATGGGCTAGCTCAGGGATCAAATGCAAGGAATAAAAATGGGCCTCAAATAAATTAATTATCTTATGTTCAGCCCAGAACATAAATTAATTCATAAACATTTATTCATGCCACTAGAGAATAAATGCTGACTTACCCCTTTATTTCCGAAGTTGAGTCGGGCTCGCATTTAGACTTTACGAATCCCCGTATTTAAGATATCGTACGTCCATTAATTATTTACAGCGATCTGACTGCTTAAAATAATTAATTACTTTAATTCCTTAAGTAGTACCACTCAACCTTATTATTGTACTTGAGATAACTCAACCTGCAGGGTTTAGTACAATAAACCTTTTGAGCTCCTTAAGGGGACGTCATCATCCTAGCGGATACGGTGACTCGACACGGGTAACTAGCATGACATACAAGCATCGCCACCACCCAAGATGCAGAGAATCTTGGGTTAACTCATGTAACCCTCACCCATAACAAGTCAAAGTGATGGTCAGCAACTCATACTCACCTAATACCTTATCGAGGTTTAGATCAACGTAAGTCACCGAGATCTAGGTTCTTCACGACGGTCAGATAGAAGAACTCATCTCACTGTGATCCATCAATACGTCAGAGACGTACCAGTATAGACAAGCAACCAAGTCAAGTTACTTCTTATCTATACCGCAGCCTATACCGACAACTCGTCCTCAAGTTATCTTAGCTGTGATACTTTTTATATCTCATTAAGCTTGACCAATCATATGACTTCGTGATCTACAACACAATTGTATGATCTAACTTATATATGAGATAAAGAGACATACATATACAATCAAGTAAACAATTCAGATAGGAGATTGTAATAGTGGTAACAGGAAACATGCATTGTATACAAGCTCAACCAAAACTGCTTCCAGTATACAAATCCAACACGATGGACTTAAGAATGAAATCATGAGTGAAGCTCATGATACTCCCTATACTGCCCACCCTGGTAGCACCAAAATGTATCAGGACTTGAAGGAAAAATTTTGGTGGGAAGAATTGAAAAGAGATGTAGCCTCATTTGTAGAAAGATGTCTTGCTTGCCAGCAAGTGAAGGCCTTACATCAAAGACCTTATGGGAAATTGCAACCTTTAGAGATACCAGAATGGAAATGGGATGATATAACAATGGATATTGTGACTGCATTGCCAAAGTCACAGAGAGGTAATACTGCTATATGGTTTATAATTGATTGACTCACAAAATGTGCTCACTTCTTGCTGATTCATGCTACTTATGGATCAAACAAACTAGCCCAATTGTACATCCGTGAAATCGTACGTCTGTAAGGTGTACCAAAGTCGATTACATCGGATAGAGATTCAAAATTTACTTCTAGATTTTGGATCAGCCTTCAGAAGGAATTGGGCACGAAGTTGAATTTCAAAGACAACCTTTCATCCATGCACGGATGGACAATCTGAGAGAACGATACTGACGTTGGAAGATATGCTCGAGCGGTTGTGCTAGACCAAGGCGAGAAATGAGAACATGTCATACCACTAATTGAGTTTTCTTATAACAAAAGTTACCAAGCAACGATTGACATGGCACCGTATGAGGCATTGTATGGAAAGAAATGCAGATCACCTCTCTACTGGGATGAAGTAGGCGAAAAATGGTGTTAGGACCTGACACAGTGGGTGAAATGATCGAGACCGTTCGACAAATTAGACAAAGGATCAAAGAAGCTCAAGATAGACAGGAATCATACGCTGATACACGACGTACAGAGTTGTAATTTGAAATAGGGGACAAAGTTTTTCTTAAAGTTTCCCCATTTAAAGGAGTCGTGAGATTCAGTGCAAGTGGAAAATTAAAACCCCGATATATAGGACCTTACGAGATCCTAGACAAAATAGGCCTTGCAGCGTATAGATTGGCATTACCGTCGAGTTTCGGAAATATACATAATGTGTTCCACGTTTCGCAATTAAGAAAGTAAGTCTATGATCCGAAACATGTGATCCAACGAGAGAATGTAACCCTTAGTCCAGATATGAGCTATGAGGAAAAGCCTGAATCTGTTTTTGATCGAAAGGTACAAGTATTGAGGAACAAGTCAATACCAATAGTAAAGGTCTTGTGGAGGCATCATGGATACGAGGAAGCAACGTGGGAACTTGAGGATAAGATGAAAGAGAAATATCCAGAACTCTTTAGAGGTACGCAAATTTCGGGACGAAATTTCTTTTAAGAGGGTAGGATGTAATACCCGACTTTTCATATCCGATTTAAGAATAATTAAAATTATTAATCGAGATTTTGCACTATTAATGAAAAAGAAAAAAAGGAATATATATATATATATATATATATATATATATAGAGTTTGGTTCAAATAAAAACCATTCTTATCCTAAAAACTAAGAACCAAATGAATTCGTTATGAAAGTTGATGAATCCGTTGAGAAAGTTAATGAATTCAAAAATTCAAAATTTTTCACCCGGGTTCGAATCCCATGAGAGGCGAAAATCTTATTTTTTTGGATTCAGTATTTTTCCCAGCGGATTCATCAACTTTCACTGTGATTTCATCAGTTTTTGGTTCTCACGTTCTCACAATAAAAATGGTTCTCACGTTAACCCTCCCCTATATATATATATATAGAGAGAGAGAGTTTGGTTCAAATAAGAACCATTCTTATCCTAAAAACTAAGAACCAAATGAATTCGTTATGAAAGTTGATGAATCCGTTGAGAAAGTTAATGAATTCATAAATTGAATTTTTCACAGGGTTCGAATCTCATGAGGCGAAAATTCTATTTTTTGGATTGATAATTTCCCGGATTCATTAACTTTCACGATGAATTCATCGGTTTTGGTTCTCACGTTCACAATAAAATGGTTCTCACGTTAACCTCCCTATATATATATATATATATATATATATATATATATATATATATATGTTGTGATTTTAAATCACATCAAGAAAGATGGTAAATTAAGTAAATACAAATAAATAATTAAATAGAGATAAACATTTTATAAAACAAAACAAAACAAAAGAAACAAAAAAAAAACTACATAAGTGCTACGGAAGTAGTGTGTGATCAAATGGTGGCTATTATATAGCCATGTGTATATATATTGTTATGTAAACAAATAAGGTAATTAAGCAAAACTTATACATTAAGTTTTAGTATCAGCGAGAGTGCCGACTATGAGAAACGAATGTTGGCTGAATTTCAGCAATTGAATTCAAAGCATATTGAATTATATTACACGAATTTCAATATCTGACTTTCAAAAGAAAATAAACAAAACTCTATCCTAAACACAAATACACGACATTAAGAAAGAGAAAGAAATGAGCAAAATTATCGAGGCTTGAAGAACCCAATCTCGACTCTTTTCTGACGATCGATTTCTCGTATAATCGAAGCCGATTAAGAGGTTAGGAATCTTCTGCCCTTTCTATAGATGCAAGAAATTTAGGATTTCATTGTGTACTTGGTTATGGTATTCTCGACGATTTTAGGAAAAGGGAAGTGATATTCAGTGCTCTAGTTGATTAAGTTTAGATGATTATATGCTTATTACGAATTTATACGTCAAGTTTTAGGCTGAGCTTATGAACTTGAATTACTTGCTTCTTTTCCAGTTAGTCAAGAATGAGATGTTTTGGAATTTTGGTGATGTGTGTGAGTGTCCAGTAATAGTTCCAAGCTTTGGAAGTTCTGTTATTAATATTATAAACTCATAATCTAGTATCTACTATATAGTAATCAGGGGCTTATATTCTAAGATTGAAAAGAGATGCTTTAAGATTTTGATTTCTTTCGTCTACATATGTGGGCGTGTCTGAGCTACGAGAAATCGAGTTAGGAGAGTCAGGTTAGCTTCGAGTAATGATTCGGAACTGCTCATATACTTCTTCTATGTCCAGATAAAATAATATTGATGAAGTTATACATATCTAGGATTTCCTAAAGCTGCTGAGAATGAAGCAATATACGTGTTGAGCTCTTGATTATGTATATGTGTTCTTTGCACCCAAATAGAAGTCTTTGTTGAGTAGATTCTATTAATTAGATTAGGATGATGTTGGGTGTGAGTGTCATACTCCAATTTCTAAGAGTGTGTTTCTTAAATATCATTAATTAATTACCTAATCTACCTGTCGATAGCTAGGTAGTTAGATTTTAGTTTGGAATCCAAATTAGTAAAGCTTTGAATTTCTCTATGTAGTTAGGCGTGAATGAATTGATTAAGATGACGATGATCTTGTTCTTGTTTAAGTTTTAAATATGGAATAATGATTAACAATTCTCGTATGAACACAAATCCTAGGATTTAGGAATTTAATTGAGACATGTCTTTTCCTTTAATTCTTATTTGAATAGCAAACTTGGGTTGTAAGAACAAGTTTTGTTATATGTATATGTATCTTCTTAACAATTTCAAAAGGGAAACAAGATGATTAATTTACTTCAGTACTCTAGAGTCATATTTTAATATCTCTTACATGGTAATCATAAGTTTAGAATTAGATTTCAAATATGGTTGTGAGTTTAGATTTTAATTCCAAGTGCCCGGAATGAATTAATTGATGATGGTGCTGATTTTGGTTTTTAAATAGTAACCTTGAGCATGAAGAATCGATTGGTGAAATCCTTTGAGTTAGTCGAGAGTTATAGGTCTTATTAAGCTTCTTCTGATTGATGTCTGGTGATTTCTAAACTAGCAATTATGTTTATGAAAGTCAGGTTAGATATTAGGAAATATATTGTTAATTTTCCTTAATGGCAAAAACATTCTGATCCAATTGTTCTTATGTTAATTATATAGGAAACTATAAATATAAGTCCATGTCTAAATGTGGCAAATTAAGTAAGCCCCTACAGTTAGTAATCCTATTTATTACTAAACCATTTCAATAAGCGATTGCCACTCTTACACTCTTAGTTTATTCAACTTATACTTATAGAGGTATATAAGTATGAGTGATTTAATATAAAGGTTTGAAAATTCATTTCGATTCTCTCAGAATCGACCAATGTCTATTTGGCCATGATGTTAATATTTGGTTTATATATTCAAAGTGTATCTATATATAAGGATTCTTGGGTGTAAGTAGATGATTGATATGAACTTAGTGTAATTTTAAACGAAGATTTAGAAAAAGCTCAACTGATTAAGATATGTGATATGAACTTGTGCATGTGTATAGTTATGTTTTATGCACAGAGTTATGATTACTGCAAGAGTTATATTTTATGCAAGAGTTATGTTTTCTGCACAGAGTTATGATTATTGCAAGAGTTATGATTACATCAAGAGTTATGATTTGTACAGGGAGTTAGGCTATATACAAATAATTATGTTTTCTATTTTCGAGGGGATTTATATTTCTTATTTAGACTAGTCTGGGTTATATAATTAGTTCAGGCAGCAGGTGTAAGTAGCAGGTAAAACCTAGAGTCAACAGTTGTAACTTGGAAGTAAAACCGAGTTTGATATCTCTTGATCTCGTTTTGAGTTTTGGTAATCACCGTTGAAAAGAAATGTGAAATATGATCAGCTTCTCCCTGATCAAGTAAACTAGATTAAGACATAACTTATCTCATCACTCTCTTCTCATAATCTAGTATAATATCCAACTATAATTTCAACAATAGCATGATTCTCACAACAATGCTTCTTCTGATTAAGAAGAGATGGAAACTACAAACTATTAATAAGCAGTGTAAAATCCTAAAATGTCAAAACTTATAAGAAATTCCTAAAATCAAGTTTATTGTCCCAATGCTTTTCAAACATCTCAAACAACACTCTAAACCATGTTTCATACGAAAAGGTGAAGCAAGGGAGTAAACAAATGAGGCGTGGCGAAGGTAGTCTAGAGAGACGAAGGACTAAGCAAGAGGTGGGCTCTCTACCTAACACATCAAGTGTGGGTTTTTCCTAAGATGTTCAATGAGATGTTAACTAAAGTTCTTTATTGATAATTGTCTGCCTAAAATATTTATGTTTTATATAAGTATCCTATCTGTATTGGTTCGCCAACCTAAGTATCAATCGAATTCGGATCCTAGCTAGATGAGAAATTCCTAGCAAGGATTAACGTGTACACCCAGGTTGACCGTGTGCTGCTTGCGGCCGGTCTTCGCGTCCGTTGAAGGAGGCCTCCTTCCCGGCACACCCACAGAGCAGATATGGAACATATAGTCAGAAAACGTGACTGGCCAGTCAATCTTATGAAATGATATAAAATGTTTAGTGAGCACAAGTTACTTTATCTAAAACCTTGTGTGTCACTGTTTGGCAGTACAATTATATAATGAAATGTAAACTTTTTGGTACGAGTCCACTGAGTATTTCTGTACTCAGCCCTGCATGTTGTTTTTCCTAATGTGCGAGTTGAGCGAATCTTGATGGGATGGAGAAAGTGTTGGTGAAAAACCTTTTGTTGTTGATTGTGAATAAACCTTGAGTACATATCATCATATATATCTCTCATGTATTCATTGCAAACACTTTGAGAACTTGTAGTTTTTGTTAGAGTTGTTGAATATGTCTTATCTTGTTTGTAAATTAGAAACTCCTTTTGGTATGGATCCGACATATCGGATCCCATTATGTAAATTAGTCTCCTTTAACCTTTAACTCTCTTGTATCTACTACTCCTTCGCTTATTGTCATACTTTGAATCTAGACCGATTACATCTTAATTTATGGTTATGATTTGAGTACACATCATGGTAGTGACCTGAAATTCTTTTTCTTAATCTCCATTCCAATGAATGACCTGCTAAGTCGCTCTTAGGTTTAGTCGGGCTGTTACAACTTTAGACTTATGAGACTTTGTAATGGCTATTCACAAAGCTTTGAATAAGTAGACAAAAATAATCCAAATCATACATCAATAAAATGGATGCAACTAGAAAATATAAATCTAATATTCGGTCACACACCAACTTTAACCACGCAAATAAGAGATATCATATGCAATCGGGTGTTCACCAATAATTACCAAAAACAACACCAAATGTGTTCATGTTTACTGTATTCCCATCAAATTCGTCATGTGATGGTATATCAAGTAATAGTCAAAATAAAATAAACACCAAATATGTTTGTGTTTATAAAAAGAATGACTAAATAAAATCATCATAAACTTTTAAAAATGATTATGGTGGAAACAACGTCATTTTTGCCACGTGGAAATCGCATTCAACATTTCGTTAATAAAAAAATATTAGAGAAGACATTTTTGGTACAATGTTAATAGTTTGGGTAATTTATTAATATTATTAAAAGTTCAAGATATTTTTGGGACAAACAAAATAATTTTGAATTTTATCCAATAATTACCCTAATTTTTTTAATTTGTTTTAAATTAAAGCTGAAAGGATATTGTAATTAATAACCTTATGAGTTGGCTAAAAACTAACTTTAAATAGTCAATCGTGATGTAATATTTTTTTCACGTGAAAAATGCCTGCGGTGATACACATTACTTATGAAAATGCTGTCAATTTATACATTATAGAATATGAGATACTAGTAAATGTAGGAGAAGTTATTTTAGCCAACATACTTCGTTCTGACAGTTTTGTTGCAGACATAGATTTACTTTGTTATATTGATAAATTAATCTGTTAGATTTAATCTTAGGGTATCCTAAGTTGGTCCTCAGTTAGCAATTTATTTTATCCACCGTCGGAAAAAAGCAATCTAGCAACGAATAAAAAAGAAGGTAAATGGAAGTTACCAGGCTAAGTTAATATAGTGGGGGTGATTTTTTTTTTTTGTCTATAATTGGAAACCTGCTACAAAAGAATTTATACTTTTGTAAGTAAACACATAAATCCATACTTATTCAATCTCGCTTATAGCATGCATAGACTTTAATTAAGATGACATTTTTTTTCTTCAGTAGGTTAAAAAATATAGAAGTTGATAAAATTAAAAATAAATATATTCATTGAATTAAGACAAAATGGTGCAAGTTTAGAAACACACGTGCATAGCCATTCTTGGTTGCAGGATTTGGCCAAGTGGCGAAACATGTTTATTAACAATGTTTCAGTGTATATTGATGAGAGACGATACCTTGTGTTATCATCCTTTACGACAAAATAACAGACAGATAATTGTATCGGAAAAATAAAAATTAATTGCACCTTACAATTTTTTTCGACTATTTTAAAAGATGTTAATTTTTTTTAAAATTAAATTTTATTTCCTTGCAGAGAATTAATGACTTGCGGTTTTCATATATCTATTGACAGAAATCTGCAAATAATTTCCAATATTTTTTCCTACTTTCCCGTGTATGTCTTTTGAATGTTCTTATCGAAAGTTAAAATTTAATAAGGGTTAGTGTCTTAGTGATCCTAGTTTATAGATCATTTAGAGTTACTATATAATTTTGTTATTTTGTAAACTTGACGACTTTTGCAATAATAAAACGTCAAAAATGTCTGGTGAATATATTCTTATGTTATGTGTTCTATATCAAATTATACTACGACGTGTACACTCACATGTACAGATTAAAATGATCTCATTTGACGATTACATTAAAACGCCATTTATACACTAAAACCAGTTTTAACAGTGGCGTTGCCCGGATATTTAAGATTTTTTTCTTATTTCAAAATATTTTTGTTACATTTTTACATGTTAGGATTTGAAATCACAATTAAAACTAATCACACTGCGAACAAGAAAGAAAACAACACAAAGATTTACGTGGTTTGATCGAATGATCTACGTCCACAGAGGGTGAACTTAGAGTATATTAGATCGTCGAGAAAGATGATCGAAATTAATCAAATAAAAAGAAAAATATAATATATAGTATCTATCTCTTCTCTCTCCAACTTCTCTCTAAATTATGTTACAAGGCGAAAGAATTGTTGTTAGTTTGTTATACAATCATATATCCACTAATCTATTCAACTAACTAGATTTCACCATCACCTCCATAAAATTTAAGTTGGTCATAATGAATGACAATAATTGATCCACGTGTGCAGATACACGCTACCTCGTTGTGCTGCACATCCAACTTTACTAATCTACATTACCAACAATTTACTCAGTAGATTCCAATTACTCAACTGACTTGTTTCAGCAAGTTGATCAACTTTACTTATTATAAACTTGATCAATCATATTGACCAAATCTCAGCCCACTAGTCACACCTCAGCTCTACTGATTAAACCTTAACTTACTGGTCACTCCTCAGCTTACTGTCAAACCAGTCTGTTGATGATCTTACTGATGACCATCCTGACTGATAAAGACTTTAAAGTATTGTAGTCACAAACTCTCAGAAATCTCCACCTTGACTACAAAACCATCTAACATACTCATTACCAAGACCTCCCTCAATACAAGCCCTACTACAAGGCTCCAAAACCAAAATTCACTATGGACGTACATTACAAACCGAGACAATGCTCAAACTTGATGGTTGATAATGCCATAGTAAGCATATATGTTGCATTCTCAACAGTAGAAACCTTCACCACCTTCATAGCCCATTTGTTAACAACATCCCTGATAAAATAATGACGAACATCAATGTGTTTTGATCACTTATGAAACACTTGATGTTTAACAAGATGTATAACACTTTGACTATCACTGTTAACTTCCAACCCTTTTGGTTGATCCCAAACTTTGAAATTGTTCCTCTTAGCCACAATGTTTCTTTCAAAGCTTCAATAAACGCCATGTATTCCGCTTCCGTGGTCGACAAAGCTACCACAGATTGCAACACATACCTCCAGCTAATAGCAGCACCTTAAAGTGTGAACATGTATCCAGACTAAGATTTCCTTGAATCAATATTTGTTGCATAATCTGAGTCAACATATACCTTTAACACGTCTCATTCATAACCTTCAACTTTCTTAAACGTACAGTATACCAAGATTAGATGCGCCCTTCATGTATCTAAAATTCCATTTAAGATCTTCCTAATGCTTTTTTCAGGATCTGCCATATACCTACTTGCCACGCTGATAGCATGAGATAAATCTAGTTTGGTGCAAACCATAGTATACATCACGGTCCATGCTGTATTTGCACAAGGTACCATAGACATCTCTTATTTCTCATCCTCTGATCTTGGTTTATGAGGATCAGAAAGCTTGAAGTGTTGTCCCAAAGAAGTAGATACTGACTTAGATTCATGCATATTGAATCTCTTCAGTACCTTAAGTACATAATCTTTCTGAGTTAGCCACAACTCACTATATTGCCTTTTTCTAACAATATACATGCCTAAAATTCAACTTCTTATTCAATTCTTTGATTTCATTTTTGGACTTTTGCTTGTTATGGGCATGTCATCAACATACAATAGCAAATAAGAAACAATGGAGTTTTCTGCCCTTTTTATGTAAACACAAATGTCATAACTGGACTTTGAGTAACCTATCTACCTCACGTATTTATCAAACTTAATGTACCACTACCTTGAGCTTTGTTTGAGACCATACAAAGAATTCTTTAGGAGACAAACTTTATCCTTATTATATGGATGTATAAATCCTTCAAGTTGATCAATATAGATCGTTTTTTCTAAGTATCCATGAAGAAAATTTGTCTTCACATCGAGAACCTCTAATTCCAAATCTTGCTGAGCAACCAGGGCTAACAAAGTTCTTATTGAACAATGCTTAACCACATGTGACTAAACTTCATTAAAGTATATTCATTCTCTCTATGTAAACCCTTTGACAACCAGTCTGGCTTTGAACCTTATATGTTTCTTCTCAGCTACCTCCATCTTTTTCTTAAATATCCATTTGCAGCCTACAAGCTTTTGATGAGATGGTTTATCAACCAATATCCATGTACCATTTCTTTCCAATGATTCTAGCTCTTCTTGCATAGCCAACAACCATTGATTATTTTCTTTGCTATTTATAACATCCAAGTAATTCCTTGGCTCATGATACTCAACTTCCTTAGGAACATACAAAGCATAGGCAATCAAATCAGCATGTGCATATCTCATTGGTGTACGTGTAACTCTATTCCTTCTATTTCTAGCTAGGTGATAATCACTGAGATTTTTTACTCTGTGATTGTCCTTCACCTCTTCTTCTGAATCTGTTTTACCATCTGCATTCTCATCGAGCTCTACCTCAATAGCAGCATTCTCAGATTCAACAGTGACCTGAGAATCCTTAGAAGTTTCAGTTTCCTACCTTAAGAAATACATATGTTCTTCGTTGAATATCACATCCCTGCTTACAATTATCTTGTTCATGTCTGGTTCAGTACACCATAATCTGTATCTTTTTACATTCATTTGGTATCTAAGCATTATACATCTCAGTGCCCTGGCTTCACGCTTGTCCTGCTCGATGTGAGCATATGCCAGGCAACCAAAAAATCCTCAAACGTGAATAATCTGATGTATGTACACTCCATCTCTCATCTGGTGTGATAAATTTGTTGTCATAGATGGATATTTGTTTATCAAGAATGTTGTTTGTAGCCATACATTCTCCTCAGAGTTTCTTAGGTAATCTTGAACCCAATAATATGCATCTAACTCTTTCAAGAATTGTCCTATTTATCCTTTCCACTACCCTATTCTATTGAGGATTTCATGGAACAGTTAGATGTCTCTTCATTCATTTTTTCGTGCAGTACTCAAGAAAATATTGAGATAAGAATTCTAACCCATTATATGTTCTCAGACACTTCATGGAAGTTTCTATCTCAACTCGGCAGCCTTACACCCTTCTTTAAACTTGTCAAAAACTTTAGATTTTTCCTTC
The DNA here is from genome assembly GCA_036937905.1 of Salvia rosmarinus. Lineage (NCBI taxonomy): Eukaryota > Viridiplantae > Streptophyta > Magnoliopsida > Lamiales > Lamiaceae > Salvia > Salvia rosmarinus. The sequence goes on along the minus strand of CM072819.1, from coordinate 22,402,153 downwards.
AATACAAAAACCCATAATTTTCTTAAATAACCATCAATGATTGATAAGAAGTATCTCTCTCTACTTATGGTTGCATTCTTAAAGGACCCCATACATATTAATGTGCATAATCCAATAGTGTTGTTGAAGAATGTTTTCCAACATCAAAAGATTGCTTCTTACTTTTGCTTAAAACACATTCTTCACATGAATCAAGCTTAATGCTTAAGAAGTTCATTGAACCCTTCTCACTGTCTCAATCTTGCATGCCACTTCATAGAATTAGTCAGAAATACAACCTCAGCTCTTCCAACCAAGGTGAAAACAACTAGGTAAGTGATGAGATTATAACCCTTAGATTCTAGAGTGCCAAGCGATATGAGATTCCTCTTCAGTTGAGATATGTATCTAACATTATACAGAATTTTGATGGAACCATCATGCATTTTCATTCTAATATTTAAAATGCCCTAACAACACATGCCTGGTCATTTCGTAAAAGAACTGATCCAATTCCTTGATTCTTGAAATCTTGGAACCATTCTTTGTTGGTGGACATGTGGAAGTTGCAATCCAAATCCAAAATTCAAGAGTCTTTAACTACATTTTGTGTCACATTACGAACTTCACCTTTTTCGATTTCCTCACCCTGATTCATTAGGATTGTTGACTTGGTTTTTCTGGGCTTGCTTCTTCTTCCATATAAAACAGTCATTCTTCAAATGACTTGGTTTCATGCAGTGGTGACATTTGCAAGTTTCTCTCCCCTCACTTTCTTTAATCTTTGCGTGATTTTCTTTCTTTCCATCTGCATTCGATTTCTTAGATTTGTTCCCTATGAATTTTTTTATATTCAAACCTTCCACAATCAATTCTTGCTTGCCCTCATTCAGTTTTTGGAGTTCTTTCGCCCCCAACACCAACTCGACTTCATCCAAGGTAATTAAATTTTCCATACCAAACAACATCACATCTTTCATATGCTCGAAAGATTTAGGGAGAGTGTTCAACAATAAGATCACCTTATCTTCATCTTCCAATTCCACATCTATATTCTCAAGATCATCCAAAGATTTATTAAACTCATTCAGTTGATCACCAATTCCTTTTCTTCCAATAATTTGTACGAATATAATCGTTGTTTTACATATAACCTATTCATGATGGATTTGGTCATATACATGCTCCCCAACTTTGACCACACTGCAGCTGCAGATGTTTCCCGAGCCACCTCCTTCAACATTTTGCCTCCAAGACAAAGAATGATAGTGCTATGCGTCTTCTCCAACAACTGTGCCCTCTGATCCGAAGTCAGAGTTGCAGGCATCCCATTCTCTCCCTTCAATGCATCACCAACTGAGCTACGTTATCAACTTGAAATAAATATAATTTAATTTATTATAATCGTTTATCAGTAAAAAAAATTCTAAAATTTTGCTCTAAACCATATTCGAACACTGGATCTCTTGGAAGATAAGAATCTTATCAACTCATAATTTTTATCCTAAATCTACTTACTTTTACAAAAAAATCACATATGGACTATATTTTTTTTCTCCCGCTATTCATTAATATATTCATTATTATCTTTATGGCCTATTTTTTAATCTCATGTCTATTAATCTATTTATTTATTATCTCAACTCAATTTACACTTATTACAATTTATTAAAACTTGTGCTATCAAAAATACAAAAAGAATATGATGGATGAAGAGAGTATATGATTTTGACTCCCAACTTGAAAGAATGAAAGTTGGAAGGTAGTCAACCGTTGCTTTATGCAAGAGGGTGTTTGGTGAAACATAAGCCAAAAAGTTGTTTAATCTTAAAAACAAGTTTATGTTGTTTTAGTTTTATGTTCAACCAAACACCTCTTAATATTCTGTTTGAGAAAGTATGATGTATATGTATATAACTAACGTTACGTAATAAATTTAATTACATACGTCCTCAAACTTAAAGAGCTCGTGCACGAAATTTCTTTATATTATTTGTTACTGCAGTAAATAAAGGTTAGGAGTTATAACTTACAATATATATATTTATTTGATTTATTTTTAAGGTTAATTTTATGTCAAGAATATGGCAATTATTATGGCTAGTTAATAACTAGATTTTCGATCGTCTCATTGTATTCATACATTCGAAACTAATAAAACTGCTGTCTTTCTTGAATTTTATGCTCACTAACTGAGTTGTAGTTAGGTAAATTTGTAGTTTAGCGGTCTCCATCCATCTGTTTTTAGGGTGCCACTAAATTAAGCAATAATTAACTGCTAATGTCTGAATTAATTGCTTGGTTATATTGTGTTGTATATTTGTCTCTTGTTATCTTTATAATAGATAAAAGGGACTTAATTTGCCTTTCTCATAAATCAAACGAAATAAAAGTCATTTTAAGAAAAAACAAGTTAAATTATGATTGATAGGTATGATGGTTGTTAAATCTTACTAATAAGTAGTATCATCAAATCACTAATAAAAACTTTAATTGTGCATATTTTGATCATGAAAGAATGGTTTATGAGTGGCATGCGAAGATTTCGAAGTTCACTAATATTTCTGAATCTAAGCATGTTATATATTTGATTTTTAATATAATAGAAGTATACCTTACGTATATCGATTGTATTGATTGTAATCAAAACATAAAAAAACATTAGGATGACCATTGTTATAACTATTGGAAATAAACTCCAAATGTTAATTTGATTGGGTTAGAAGTCCATATGCGGGCCGGTGGGAGGTATTAATTATTTCAGGAGAGTTAGGAAAGCTCCATCAACCTCTACGAAACACTCATGTCTCAGTTAATTTATACCATAATTCCTCAATTAAACAAACAATTTCTTCATCACTAAATCATACAAGATCTACATAAATTCACTAAACATCATTATTAAATTGTTCATTGTGTAATAAATAACTAAATTTCGATTAAGGTTAGTTGCGTAACGTCTCTCCAAATCCAAAGTTGAGCTAACACCCCCGCCCCCGCGGCGCGTGAATGTACGAAAAACTCAGTGCCCCAAATCTTAGCCTCCCAACACACACTAACTCTCTCTCCTCACCTCCAATCACATACACACCCTCTCTCTAAGTTCCTTGCCGGAGAACCAGAGCTTTTTTTCTCAGATTTTTATATCTACGCCAGCTTAGTTTCAATAGAGCAATCTTAAGTTCGTTGAGAGTGATCTCGTTACAAATGTGGTATCCCCATTATGTTTTGTTAAGCTGCGGTGGGGCTTGTTGATCTTACTTGCAGGTTGATATCAAAATGACTTCTGAAAAATTCGATTTTTTAGCAAAATTCACAATGTGATAGGTTAATTCATGTGCATGCGGTCTTGATTGTGATGATGGTGGCCACTTATCTCGGAGCAGCTTCTGCAGCTGGCCGACAAAACCCCAAAACCGCCGCGGCGCCGCAAGACGAACATCCTAGAAGACCGCCATTGTTACCTTCGGAGAAGGATAACAGTAATCGAGTTGCAAATAATCAGAGAAAACCAAAATCGAGAATTGTTTCCTCTAGGTACATGTCCCCTTCATCTTCGACTTCTACATCAAATTCATCCTCCGTTTCCTCGTCTTCTTCCTCTTCTAGAAGGTTCCCTTCCCCTTTAATTTCGAGAAGCTCGACGCCGGTGTTGAACCGGCCTTCTTCAGGCCCTAAGAGGTCTGTTTCCGTCGACCGGCGGCGGACGGCGGCGGCGAGACCTCTGATTTCCGATCTTGATTCGAAGAATGGAAATGCTGCTGAAGTGTCAGCTGCCGCGAAGCTTCTCGTGACTTCTACGCGGAGTTTGTCGGTTTCGTTTCAAGGGGAAGCCTTTTCGCTGCCCATTAGTAAGACTAAGGCGGCGCCGCCGTCGCCTAATGTGAGGAAAGGGACGCCAGAGAGGAGGAGGCCTAGCACTCCATTGAGAGGGGGAGGAGATCAGGTGGAGAATTCTAAGCCTTCTGATCACAACCGTTGGCCTGCGAGAAATCGGGTGGTTAATCCGTTGTCGCGGAGTTTGGATAGCCGTGACAGTGGAGGTGACCGGAGTAATGTGGTGGGATCTGCGAATGGAATCCGAACACTGCATCAATTGATGAATGATGAAAGGAGGCCTTCTCTTGATGGAAGGTTGAGTCTTGATTTAGGGAGTTCTGACCTAATAAAGGCAGCTCCTGATGGGAATTCAGTTAGTAATGAACTCTCATTGCCTTGTGATCTTACTGCATCTGATTCAGACAGTGTGTCTTCAGACAGTACTTCTGGAGTTCAAGAATTTGGTGGGGCTGCCAATGGCCGAAATGGGCCACGTGGAATGGCTGTTTCGGCTAGGTTTTGGCAGGAAACCAATAGCCGGTTGAGGAGGCTGCAGGATCCAGGTTCACCTCTATCGATGAGCCCTAGCTCTAAACTGATGGTGCCACCAAATTTGAAAAGGAGTTCTAGTGATGGTCATGGTCTGTTCATGTCATCCCCACACACAATGTCGTCTCCTGCTCGTGGTGGTATTAGACCTGCCTCACCCAGCAAGCTCATGACGCTTGCTGGACTTGGATCATCTCCATCACGGGGACATAGTCCATCTCGGATAAAAAATGCTGCTAGTACCATCAATAACAATTTCAATGAGACACCATCTTTTCTTAGTTTTGCTGTTGATGTTCGAAGGGGTAAAGTTGGGGAGAACCGGATTTTTGATGCACACTTAGTGAGGCTCTTGTACAACCGGAACCTGCAGTGGCGCTTTGTAAATGCAAGGACTGAGGCAGTTATGTTGGTGCAGAAAAACAGTGCAGAGGTCAGTGAGGATATATATTGGTGTTACTTTTTGTTTTGAGCATACAAATGTCATATCTGGTTGTTACCGAATCATGTTTGCATTTATAATAAGATAAGGTCTTGTAATGGGGGCTGTGCCTCTTTTGTGTTTCATGTTTGAGTTTTAATGTTCACCTTGAGGAAATGAGTTCTAAGAAAATGAATTTAGATCCCTTCACGAGTATGACAATTTGAATATGTATGGGATGTGTCAAGTTGACATGTTGAAACCAGAGGAGATGGTTTACATTTTCTGGTACTGAAGCTACATTTTTGAGCTGCTTTTTAAAAAAAGAGAAACTTCATGGAAAGAGAATCCTGGTTTCAGTATATTGGAAGGAATTCTTCATGGCTTTAGCATTTTACTCTCTAAGGAATTCCAACACTCGAGGTGCTTCGGGTTCTTGGGTCTTGCTTTGAGTGTAAAGCAAGAATGCATCTTACCAGTGTAGACCCACTGGTGAGGGGGAACTCCACTATGAACAGTGATGAGAATTTGCACGGTGTTTTAATATAAAAAATAATGTGCTTATAAGTTGAAACTATGAAATTTCTTACGTATTTTGGTAAGGCTGTGCTAAAAAGAATATCTAGCATCTATTCATTTCTCTTTGAAGGACGTAGTGTATTTTGTTTTTGAGAAGAAACAATAAAAAGGACATATAGTTAATTCATTTGTTGTGAGTCTGTTCATTTTAATTGAATCTTAGGTTCCTTAGCGACTAATGTTTTTTTTTATGTTTGAAATTTTCTACAGATCCATGATATGTATGTTGTATTTGCTTTACTTGCTTCTTGGTTGATCTATTTATGATTTACTTCAATCAGAAGTTCTATGTGATAGACTTAACTAAATAGTAGATTATTAGTTTTATTAATTAGTTGTTTTCTAGTAGTATTCGTATTTTAATTCTTTAGGATTTATTTTAGACTCAGTTGTTGGGTTTTAAATATCAGTTTAGGTCAAGCCCGTAAGTACATGAGCCTAGGGTTTCATGTACTTTAGGATTTAAATATTCAGTTTAAATATTTTAATTCTTTAGGATTTATTTTAGAGTCAGTTGTTGGGTTGATTTCTACATCATTATCTAAAGAGTCTTTGTCTTCTGTACTGGAATCATCAAATTTATATTATTCAGTTCAACAATATTGTTGTGGCATCTTCGGAGGAGTTGTTGGCCTCTTCGGAAGAGTGTTCTCATTTCCTTTTCGCTACCTATCCGTTATCTTACGTTCTCTCTTCTCCCACAATCACCTTTACTCTATCACTATATGCTAGATTATTGTTTTTTCTTTTTCCCTCAGTAACTTTCTTATACTTCTACCCTTAAGCAATTGCTTCCATAGATTATGTGTAGATACCAAGATGGTTATCATCATTGATATCTGCTATCTATTTTTTTTTTTTAATTCTTGCTTGTTCATATCGTTCATTCGTAGTGTTTGTGTTGATGTTCATGCATGAGGTGTATATGTAAGCCTAGCCCAACGCTTTGCTATCTTCTTATGGTATGAAAATCTATCTATTCCTGTACCATTGAGAACACTTTGGCATGACGGTTACTTCACAATATAATCTTGCCCTGTGAAATTTTGTGATCTTATTCCTCCATTTGTACCAGAAAAATCTGTGGAATGCCTGGATAGCAATCTCCGATCTACGTGATATGGTCACCAAAAAAAGCCATAGATTGCAGTTGCTGAGGCAAAAGTTGAGACTAGCTTCCATTCTTAAAGGACAAGTAAGCTTTATTTGTCATTTCTCAATTAAGAACAGCAGACGAGATTACTAGATTATTGCTAATCTTCATATTGGCTTATTTATTTAATTTCTATCTTAAGCCTGAAGCTCTCTTTTATCTGTATGCTGACTTATGAACTCCCTTCTTTGGGCTCACACAAATCCAAGATTACGGAACTTGATTGGGGCTCTTAGAGATAAGACAAAATACTAGAGAAGCTAAACTACTATACAGCACATTAGTCTGTGAACTTTGTCTAATATTTACACCTCCCTACCTGTCGTGAATCTGATTTTGCTCCGACTCCCTCTGCTCGAGTAAGATGTTTACCTGAAATTTCACTTTCTATGGCTCCCGTATGTCAGACATCTCATCTGCAAATATATAACTCCATCTTAGCATCATTCTGTTACCATTTACTAATGCTAAAGTTTGCTTTGGACTTGCTTTGGGATTCTCAATAGTGATGAAGTTAGTTTGTAAATATTGGGCTTTTGAATCTAGGCAATAGATTCTTCTATTTGTACCAAACGTACTTTTGCATTCATAAACGGTAGGTAATTTTCATTTGCTATTGAGAAAAAACCACACTAAGAATTTTTAGTTTATAATATTTGTACAATTTTACTAGTTTCAAATTTTCAATTCAATAAATCATAAGGTATTCTTATTTGTATTATTTATTGTCATGTTTGTGCATGAACTTACGTGAAAGTAAATCACCTTAGTTTTGGTGTCTCTAACGTCCATTGATATCTTATCTTTGTAGATGAGCCTGTTAGAAGATTGGGCTTCTATGGAAACAGACCACTCAGTTTCTCTGCTTGGAGCTATCGAAGCCTTAAAGGCTAGCACTCTTCGTCTTCCAGTCGTTGGAGGAGCTATTGTATGTGCCTTGCAATGCTTTTACTGCAGAAACAAATTCTTTCCATAGTGTGGATAAATTTTAACGATGCTTTCGATTGTGACAGGCCAATGTTGTAGGCTTAAAGGATGCTATAGGTTCGGCTGTTGATGTTATGCACGGAATGGCATCATCAATATGTTCGCTTCTCCCAGTGGTAATCTCATCGCTGCTTGTTTCCTCTTCACATTATTGACTAAAGTGCTCGATTTTATTGCTCATAAGCAAGAATCAGAAATAGAATTTGCCTAAATCCATGTGAATTTCGATTAAAGATTACATGTTTGCTTGGCTGTAATAGTTAATTGTTTTCAGGTTGAGGAAGTGAACATTTTAGTGACAGAACTTGCACAAGTGAGTGCCAAAGAGCGAGCTTCACTCGAACAATGCACAGACTTTATTTCCTTGTTAGCAGCCATGCAGGTAGTTGAGTTCCCCTCCTCTCTTAGCGGAATTTCTTTTTTCTATGATTATTTACAATAATTGAATGTAACAGGTTGGAGACACTAGTTTGAGAGCGCATATAATACAACATAACTGTGTACGATCAGCTTAACAAGAGAGGTAGAACTGATTGCACTCGACAATAACTATAGATGCTAACACCATACGGAACCTTCAGACCTCGTGATTATGTAATAAGAAACGGAGCAAACTCACCATTTTTTGCATTGCATCCTGACCTCCAGATATCCAATATTACAGGAATGGTCTTTTATCCCCTAATTAGCTATACACGCGTCTTTCATTTTTATGTTTGCTTTTTTCTCTTTTTTGGTCTCGTTGTTCTGCACATTGTTAGGGAAGGAAAGTGTGTATATATGTAATATTCTTACTCTGTTTCTCGTTAATCTTGGATCCATTTTGAATATTCTATTATACATGAAGGGAGTTGCAGCATCTGAATTTATGAGCTTGTTGTTCAGTTGCCTGATTAATATTGGCTTAGATTATGGATTTCGAGAAATTCGTAGAATATATCTGTGTATTACACTCTCTCTCACATGATAATATTTATTACACCAACGTGTTCTTTGCTTTGGGAAAAACGAGGAACAAAGAGCAAACGACGCTCAAGTTTTGGGGTGCTGACCTTTTTACATTTTTTTTTTTCTACGGCTGCATGAAAGCTCTACATTTAGTGATTTGCTGGTAGCTTGAAAACAAGGTGGTTGGAAGAGATATGAGATGTTGATTGATGCATGTAGAAGCACCTTCACTCTTTTCTTCAAACTAAAATAATCGGGATAACTGCATCATTTTCGTAATTGCATGTAGCATAACGAATTTATCTTATGAACATATATATTCCACTCAGTGTTCGATCAAATGGCTCCCAGAATTTCTACCACTAGGCGTCACTTTTTCATGTTTCCAGGAATCTACTAAGCTTTAACTTATCAATCTAAGATTTCGTCGGGCTGGGACTCAGATTTTTTAATTCTAATTAAGGTGGATGCACCGAATTAATTTGTTAAGAGATAGAATTGTGAAGGCAATCTACGAATGCTCCGATCTTTCTTCTGGAAGAAACAGAAAATTGAGATGTTGACCTTGAAATTAAAAGTAGGATGGATATCATAGACACGGAACGAATGTTTGGAGTGAGAAATTAATGAATTTTTAATATAGGTTATCAATCCGGAATTCGAATAACCAAACCAAACTAAATTGAAATATTAAATTGGTTCAGATTTAGTATACACATTATGGATTGAGTTATTTTATGCATTAAAACTACAATCTATATATAATAATATTTTTTATTTAAATATTTCTAAATTTGGTTGGTCTTTGGATTTTTTTTCTCATTATTTTAGAATTTTTTGATTTGATACGGAATTTATTATAAAAATTTCAGATTTTCGGATAATTCGATTAAATATGGATTTATTTTTTCTATAAAATTCGGATTTCTACATCGGTTTGAACTAGCCAAAAATCTCAATGCTCACCCCTAATTTTCAATATATTTACTTTTCGGTGATGAAAAGAAATTGGAGGCATTAATTTTGCAATAATTTTAAAGATAGTGACATTATTGTAACACTTCAAAATCGTGTTAAAATTGTAAAATTAGTGAAAGTTCGGAAAAAGTAACCCTAAAATATTACTCCCTTTGTCTCGCGATTCCTGACTCATTACTTTCGGACACGTGGATTAATGAAAGTTGCATTTTATGTATAAAATAGTGTGTGATATAAAATTCAAGATATTTTTAGTGAAAAACTTATACCATTATTAAACTACTTTCATTGATGATCTTTTCACAATCTATTCCACTAAAAGAAAAAAGGTGAGTATAAAAAGAAAAAGAAAAAAATCAAGCTTTAATTTAAGAGATTCACGATCTCGTCAGACGAACCAAGATTGAAAGAGTGTAATTAGTCTATCATATTTTTATCGAGATATAATTTAGATATTAGATATTGTATATGATTATATATTAAAAAATAAAATCAAAATCCTTATATTTTTTCTTTTATAAATAAAATTTAACATTGTTAGTTTAACATAAATTTAAATTCTATTTTCATATATCTCTATTATAATATATCATTTACATATGTCATTTTATTTTTATTAAATTTTTATCGTATTTTAAGTGTATGATAATTTTTATAATTGCGAATTCTTTTATATAAGATATTATGTATATATAGATATTTTAAATATAATAAATTTATTTTAGATAATAAGTAGTTAAAATAAAAAAGAAAAATATTTTAGATTGGATTGATGTTATCGATGGAAGATAAAAATGATAAAATTGGATTTGGATTATGTAGGTAAATGTGAAGAAAAACTAATATCATATTAAAAGATTGGATTGAAATAGGTTATGAATGGAAATAGTTTTAGCAAGTGTTAATAATGAGGGACAATTCAAAAAAGGATTACGGGCAACACGGAGGTAGTACTGAGAGTGAGCTTTACTACATGTTCCTTCAACTGAGAATCGGTTTGATTTATAAGATTTCAGCAATGGAGTTGCAAATAATCGAAGGAAACCAAAATCAAGAATTGTTTCCTCTATATACATGTCCCTTCAACTTCGACTTCTACATCAAATTCATCCTCAGTTTCCTCGTCTTCTTCCTCTTCTAGAAGGTACCCTTGCCCTTTAATTTCGAGAAGTTCGACGCCGGTGTCGAATGGCCCCAAAAGGTCTGTTTCCGTCGACCGCCGCTGCCAGGCCTCTAATGTCCGATCTTGATTCAAAGAGTGGAAATGCTGCTGTAATATCAGCTGCTTGAAGCTTCTCGTGACTTCTACGCCGAGTTTGTAGGTCTCGTTTCAAGAAGGCCTTTTCGTTGCCTATTAGTATGACTAAGGCGCCGCCGCCTAACGCGAGGAAAGGGACGCCGGAGAGGAGGAGGAGATCAGGTTGAGAATTCTAAGCCTTCTGATAACACCCGTTGGCCTGCAAGAAATCGGGTGGTTAATCTGTTGTCGCGGAGTTTGGACTGCCGTGCACCGGTGGCGGCGGTGGTGAGAGGAGTAAGATGGTGGGATCTGTGAATGCAATCCGAACATTGCAGCAATTGATGAATGATGAGGGGAGGCCTTCTCTTGATAAAAGGTTGAATCTTGGTTTGGGGAATTCTGACCTAATTAAGGCAGCTCCTGATGGGAATTCAGTTAGTAATGAACTCTCATTGCCTAGTGACCTCACTGCATCTGTTTCAGACAGTGTTTCTTCAGACAGTACTTCTGGAGTTGAAGAATTAGGCAATGGCCGAAATGGGCGAATAGCCGGTAGAGGCGGCTGCAGGATCCAGGTTCACCTCTAAACTGATGGTGCCACCAAATTTGAGAAGGAGTTGGAGTGATGCCATCCCCATGAACAATGTCGTCCCATGCTCGTGGTGGTAGCAAGGTCATGACGCCTGTTGGATCATCTCCATCTCGGATAAGAAATACTGTTAGCACTATCAATAACAATTTCAATGAGACACCTTTAGTCCCTAGTCTTGTTTTTGATGTTCGGAGGGGTGAAGTTGGGCAGAACCAGATTTTCAGTAAGACTCTTTTACAACCGGAATCTGCAGTGGCTCTCTGTGAATGCAAGAACTAAGGCGGTTATGTTATTTTGGTGTTACATATTGTTTGAGCATGCAAATGTGGTATCTTGCTTGTTGCCTTGCATCATGTTTGAAATTATTATAAGATAGATCTGTTCTTGTGTGTCATTCATGTTTACCTCGAGAAAATGAGTACTAAGAAAACGAGTATAAGAATATGAATATGTTTGAGATTTGTCAAAGCTGACATGTTAGTTTGTTGTGTTGAAACCAGAGCAGATGTTTTACATTTTCTCATCTATTTCCCGCAGACAATGTCTGATATTGAAGGTAATTTTTCAGAACACATGGTTTGTGTCGTAATATTGTATCTAGCTGTCATTTTCTCTTTTCTTTTGGTGAAAATGTAGTTACAAATGTAAGAGACTGCAAGCTTGGGTTCTTTGGTCATAAATAATCAACCAATTTACTATCCACTTTTGTTTATGCCTTTTACCAAATATGGCACAACAATGCTAGCTCAAATCTTCACAAGCTGAAATTTGGGGTCTTTAATGATGCCATTTAAAAGATTAAATACAGTAAAACATTATGAGAACCTGAGTCATTAAAAATGCGAAAGGGTATAATATAACTTGAATTTTTGCAACATCATGGGAACTGTGTTTGCTGAACTAATAAAACTGAGTGTGCTTAGACTTGGAATTTTCAATAGACTTGCCTAGTTTAGACTAAATTAGACTTGGATATTTTAAGTTGTTTGTGACTGAACTTAAAAGGCGATTGTTAGAGATTCTGGTCTGAGTGGATTTCCAGTCTCTGATGTAACATTCAATTTTTGTGCTGTTGCCTCCCTTTATGCTCTTATGCTGATATTGCTGATTTTGACTTTTAATTTTCATTTCTTATTATGGTCAGATAGATTTCATCGACACTTTTTGAGTTTATTCTAATTATCTATATTGAGTGTGCCGAAAATGGTAGATGATAATTCACAGTACATTTTGGGGAGGCTTCTAATAATAGAAAGAAAGAATATATGGAATGAGAGTCCTAGTTTCAGAATATTTGATGGAACTCTTCAAGTTTAAGCATTTAATGCCAAATCAGTCTAATAGGGTGTTTGGCTAAGCTTATTTTAGAGACCTTATAAGCTCCAAGAACTTATAATATGTAATATCTCAAGAGCTTATAAATTGTCAAAGTATTTGGATAATTGAGCTTATAAGTTTAGAGAAAGAATCGTGAGTTAGATAAACAAAATCAGCCAAACAACTTCTAAGGCTCGACGTGCTTGGGTTTAGTAATGCTTGCTTCTAAGTTGAACCTGTGAAATTTCTTAAATCTATTTTGATGAGGCTGAGCTAAAAAAAACATCTCTAGTTATCATTGCTCATTTATGCTTTAGCATGCATGGTGTTACATGTCGTCCATTTGACAATTCACACCTCGCACGATCCATTGCTGAGATGGATAAGTCGTGACGAGGATCCCAAGTGAATGGCGAGTGTAGACTCACAAGCACATACTTGATCGTACTCTGATGTTGGGCACCAGCATGGTTCCGCCAAACTTGAGAAGGCGGGGAAGGCATTGAGCAAGACAATTGTCCGAAGGCGTCGAACAAGCTAGTTAGATGCTGATGTAGTTCCCCTTATGAGCCCTAGCAGGGCGAACTAGTCGTTGCCACGAATGACCCAAGTGTGGGAAAAACCTCACGACGATGTGTGGAGAGAGTGATGAGTATGCGCCTGTTACACATGGATGGGTTCTCCTCATTAAAAGAACGTAATCTTTTTCCATTGCTGGTAAGAACCAATATAAAGGACATACAGTTGTAAATATTTATGCTATGGGTCCGATCATTTCGATTGAATCTGAGGTTCCTCGGAGACTTTAAGCAATTGCTTCCATAAGTTTTGTGTATAGGTACCAAGATGGTTATCATCATTGATGCTGTTTCTGCTATCTATAATTTTCTATAATTCTGCAAATTAACTGAAAAAGTGATTTCTATCTGGCGTGTTGATGTTATAAGATGTGCCCTACAGTATTGTATAAGATCAAGGCTACTTTCCAACATTGGGACGTGGCCCTGCTGCACAACTTCTCCTTTCCACTTTTGGGAGCTTCTCACGCAATAATACCTACTAGAAGATCACGTGTTTGAATTCTCATCGTTGATGTTGGATTTGATATAGACTAGCTATCAATAAATACGTAGCTAATATAAAAACATGTCCACTAAATTTTTCCGTTATCAAAAAATAAAGAATAATTGAATTGAATCAGAGACGATTAGCAAAAAGATTATCGAATGTTGCTTCTATAGGCTACGACGTCACAAAAGAAGAAGAAAAATCAGCAAAATGTACATTTGAAAAATGGAGGATTTGCAGTTTTGCTTTTCTAAAGCCTGAATTGGGTCCACTACTTGACAACCTAATTATCGATTACTTTTTGTATGGGGTCACCGCTTTGTTTGGCACTGATAACTTCCACAGTAACTCCACCACGTGAATAATAATGTATATATTTGGGATCATCATTTTATTTCACTCACTCTATTCTCCACATTTCAAATGATCACAATTCTCTTTATTTTTCTATGGGAGGAGAGATCACGCATGTATAGATGTAGGTATTCATGCATATTGCTTCTCAAATTTAATCATTGCAAAATTAAACTTGTGGAGTGGGGAAATAAATTGGAATAGACAAAAATGGATGGTCTGCCACTAAATACATATATATGAGAAAGAGGAAAATCAATTTCCTCAATTCAAATAAAAAGCTTATTTAAAGTGAGAATGTGAAAATCATTTTCAGTTATTAGATTGCGAAGATCTATGGTGAATATGTCACTTCGTTGGATGAGTACACCATCTGGATTCGAATTACATGAAAAGTGAAAAATCAATTATTTTAGTACGGTAGCTTTCATGGAGACTACATTGTTTCGCGTTTATACAGTAACAAAGTCTCTATAATATATATAGAGAGTTAGATTCAAATAAGAACCATTTTTAACAAACTTAAGAACTAAGAACCATAAAATTTCGCTATGAACAAAATTAATTAACTATGAAAGTTGATGCATCTGTTGAGAAAGTTACTGAGTCAAAAAATTCGATATTTTTCACATGAGTTTGAATCCCATGAAGGACGAAAATTTTATTATTTTTTTGATATTTTTGGATTCCATAACTTTCACGATGAATTCATCAATTTTCACAACAAATTAATCATTTTTTTGTTTTTACGTTCTCACAATAAAAATAATTCTCATTTTCTCACAATAAAAATGGTTATCATTTGAATCTCATTATATATATATATATATATATATATATATATATATATATATATATATATATATATATATATATATAGAGTTTAGTTCAAATAAGAACCATTCTTATCCTAAAACTAAGAACCAAATGAATTGTTATGAAAGTTGATGAATCCGTTGAGAAAGTTAATGAATTCAAAATTGAATTTTTCACCCGGTTCGAATCCCATGAGGCGAAAATTCTATTTTTTGGATTCGATAATTTTCTCAACGGATTCATCAACTTTCACCGTGAATTCATCGCTTTTGGTTCTCACGTTCTCACAATAAAATGGTTCTCACGTTAACCCTCCCTATATATATATATATATATATATATATATTTTTAAAACAAGTACAAAACAAACAAAATAATTTCATTGAAAATGAAGCTATAAAATTATTCTCACAATTTATTTCACAAGAATTAGAAAAGGGTCCGATATTACAACAAGTAAAATTATCCTATAATATTAAGATTAGAAAACTAGGATTAATAGGAGACAATATTACAAAAGCAAAGTGAATTATGTTTGTAAAATAAAAATAAAGTTACCCGAAATTACAATTAGAACAAAAATGGAGAGTATAGTGCGTAAGATGTAGAAGAATTGTAAAACAGTTAATGAAATGTTAAAACAGGATTAATTAGACATTCAGAAAGTCCTCATAAATCTACAACTTTTATAGTAAGAAATCATTCGAAATAAAAGAGGAAAACCTAGGATAGTATACAATTATAAAAGATTAAATGATAATTGTGAAGATGATGGTTATAACATACCAAATAAAGAAACTTTAATAGCACTTATACAAAATAGATATTTAGTAAATTTGATTTAAAAAGTGGATATAATCGCTTAAAATTAGAAGAATGGTTTAAACCATGGATCGCTTTTACTTGTCCGTAAGGACAATTTGAATGGAATGTATTAAGTTTTGGGTTAAAAATGCTACCGCTATCTTTCAAAGATTTATGGATAATATATTTTAAAATATAAATTTTGTCTAGTATATATTGATGATATTCTTGTAGCAAGTAATAATTTAAAAGAACATGAAGAACATTTAAACATTATAATGGGGGGTAGGGTGTGTTTTTTCGGGTTACACATTAAACCACATAAACAAGATAGAAAATATAAGAAAATATATACCAGATAGAGCTCACACAGAACTCTTATGATGAAGAAGCAGGGACGGAGCCTTCGTTTCCCGACAATATGTTCAGCGGAATTGAAGGATTTTTTTTTTATATGGAATGGGATATATTATGTAGCTCTAAGGATTGGTATAGAATTTATGATCGGTAGAAGAGTAAGAAAGCTGAAAACTTAACAACACATGTTTTGTTTTCAGAAAGCTCAAAGGTTTATTGCTTGGAAGAGTTCTCGGATGATTTTACAATGTAAAGAATGCCTATTTATAGGCAAAACTCACTAACATTTTTGGTGCAACAACTATTTGCACAACTATTCAAAGGAGACCTAAAACCTAAAAAGCAAAGCTAAAACTTTACACCTAACCTATCTATTGCTAATGCGCATAATAATGCACTCTATCACACCATGAATTATTTTACACGTTAGAGTACATCATCCTATACGTGTAAAAGAAAAATGTAAAAAGAAGAAAATTACAAAGAGAAACAAGCTTACAATTTAATAATTGTTGCTCATCTGTTTAATCTTCGAAAATCTCTATGAGTTTCGGAATTGTGTCATGACTTTGAGAATCTTCAATGTCTTCTTCTTCTTTATCCGTATTGATGATAATAATTTCTTCATCTGCAAGACTATCACCTTCTCCGTTGAAAGGAATGAACATATTCCAATTTGGTGTAACCCATATTTGTAAATAATGTCCTTCAGCTGCAAGTTTATACTTCATCCATAATTCAAGTAAGGATGTTTTCAGACTTCTGAAATATGTTAATTTGTTCTTCAGAATACTGAAATGTAAAATTATCTGGTTCCCTCTTTTTACATCTGGTTTGAAGATATCGACCAGAATATTCAATGTCTGTCAAATAAATTCTTTTTCTTGCTGGGCGATAACTGTGAGATGTAGCTTCTGAAAGAGAAGCTAGAATTTTGCAGTAGACCTTTGATTTGAAAGATAAGGATGAAATATTGCCAGCTGTCAATAAAAATTTTTCTCCCAATTTGTTCATTAGGTCTTCTGTTTTTTCTGTATAACTGAATTCCATGAAATCAATCATACCATTGTGGTAAAAATTGATTGTCATTTCATCTGGCATGTTAGTCTTGTTTAAATCAATCAGAAGTAGAAGGTCGAAATTTCGATCTGCTCATCAATTAGTATCCTTCTTTCTCAGATAATTTTATAAACATCGGGACTTTGTATGATTTTTACGCCTTGAATTTTGATTCATTGAAATAAATTTCAACAATTTTCTTTTGTAAATCAACAAGGTTTTGAGGAAATCCTTGTAAAACTTTTGTAGAAATAATTTCCTCAAGGTCAGGAACAATTTTCAGGACTGGTTCCATTGTTTCTCTCCAATGAATATCAAGAATTCTAGTTTTAAAATTTTCAAAACTTCTTGGAGGTGGAACATACTGGGTTTTTGTTTTCAAAAAATTAATTTTTTGATTTAACTTTGTAATGGTTGATTCCATGACCGAGATCGTCTGATCTTTGTAATTACAATCATTTTGTAAACTTTTCAATTGATTGTTTAGATCAGAAATTTTCTTTTCAAAATCCACAAGTTGTGATTCATAATTTTTTAGCAAAGAAGACTGATGTTGAATCACATTACTTGGGTTTTCTTGTGCAATCTGAGCAAAACTTTTGACTTTCTTTGGTTCAATAAAAAATTCTTGTATACCAAAGGCTTCTCTAGCATTTGACAATGCTTCTGAAAAACTGTAGTAACCTTTCCAAAGAGGTTTATGATAATTAATATATTTTCGAACAGTATTAAAGTTATGAAAAACTCCAATTTTTGTTCCTCTGAAAATAACATAATGTGTAAACTTCTTTTGGGGTTGCTCTGGTTTTTGATTTTGGTCAGAAAAATAAAATGCCAGGGCATTTAAAACTTGAACTTTGAAAGCTGTAGCTTTTGGCAATGTTTGAATATGTCATAGATTATCAAGGATAACCTGTTGTCTCTGTGTAACCTTTGTAATTGCTCTAAACTGCGTAGCAAGATTTGAGCATTTTTGTAAAGTTATTGTTCCAAATTGAATTTCATCTTTGTAATCTTTTGATTCTCTTATGCGGAGAACTGTAACACTTTTAGTTTCCTCGTCAAGAGATATCCATTGGATAATGTCTCTCGAACTCGAATCGATAATTTTTCTTCCTTCGGTCTTAGAGACTTGGTGTGTAACTTTCTTTTCCTTTTGAAGGCTTTATAATTTTTCTATCCATTTCCGCATAAAAAGACGATTTATCTTTCTAGATAAGAGGTCAGCAATATTATTATCTTTACCTTTTATATGTTCAAATTTTACTCTATAATTATTTCCTTGAATTATTTGTTGTAAATTTATCCATCTTGTCTTATTAACTTTTTTACTATTAGAATTATTAATAAATTTTACAATGGCTTCACAATCTGTTCTAACAGTGAATTCATTTTTTAACCATATTTTAAATTTTTCTAAAGAATTTATTAATGCTTGTATTTCATAATCTAAAGATGTCCAATTTAAACCTGTTTTATTAAAGTTTCCACTAGCATAAGCAGCTATTCTTTCTTCATTTTTTGGACTGAATTTATGGGTTTACAAATTAATATTGCTCCTCATCCTTGTTTACATCCATCACATTGAATAATTATATAACTATCACTTGTAGGTAATTCTAAAGGTTTAATATTTTTATTTCATTTTAATTTTTGAATAAGTTTTCATCTTCTATATTAAAATGTCGTTGACCATTTTAGTAGTTTTACTATATAATGGACCCACTAATTTACTAAGATTTGGAACAAACTTTCTAGCATAATTTACTAATCCTAAAATGATTGTATTTGTTTTAAATTTGTTAATTTATTTGAAAATTCTAAAATTTTAGTAGCAATATGAGGTTGTAATTCTATTTTTCATTTCCAATTTCTAATCCTAAAATGAAAATTTTCTTTAAATAATTCTATTTTCCTTTTACTAATTACTATACCATTCTTTTCAATTTCCTTAAATATAATGTTTAAATGTTCTTCATGTTCTTTTAAATTATTACTTGCTACAAGAATATCATCAATATATATACTAGACAAAATTTATATTTTAAAAATATATTATCCATAAATCTTTGAAAGATAGCGAGCGATTTTTAACCCAAAACTTAATACATTCCATTCAAATTGTCCTTCCGGACAAGTAAAAGCGATCCATGGTTTAAACCACTCTTCTAATTTTAACGATTATATCCACTTTTTAAATCAAATTTACTAAATATCTTTTATTTTGTATAAGTGCTATTAAAGTTTCTTTATTTGGTATGTTATAACCATCATCTTCACAATTATCATTTAATCTTTTATAATTGTATACTATCCTAGGTTTTCCTTTTTATTTCTCGAATGATTTCTTACTATAAAAGTCGTAGATCTATGAGGACTTCTCAATGTCTAATTAATCCTGCTTTAACATTTCATTAATCTTTTCTAAATTCTTCTACATCTTCTCGCACTATACTCTCCATTTTTGTTCTAATTGTAATTTCGTAACTTTATTTTTATTTTACAAACATAATTCACTTTTGCTTTTGTAATATCGCTCCTATTAATCCTAGTTTTCTAATCTTAATATTATAGGATAATTTTACTTGTTGTAATATCGTGCCCTTTTTCTAATTCTTGTGAAATAAATTGTGAGAATAATTTTATAGCTTCATTTTCAATGAAGCTATATTTTGTTTTGTACTTGTTTTAAAAATCTATCATTACTAAAAACATCTTAATCCTGCACCTAGGCGGGTTCTTAACAACAAAGAGGACTTACAACATCATGTTTGTCTAACACGTTATATATATATATATATATATATATATATATATATATATATATATATATATAGATGAGTTACGGTGATAAAGCCCTTAGTATAGGAAATAGGAATAGTTATGTAAGTCTAGCACATCTTTCATATTTGTGTAGCAAAATCAGAATTACTATGTTGCACATGTTGGTTTAGCACATATTTCATAAATTTGTAGCACATATGTTAAATATATTAGTTTAGCACATCTTTTATTGCAGCGTAGCATAAGAAGGGTTCTAGTGTTGCACAGTAATCCACGTAGCACACAAAATATAAAAACTGTATTACAATCGAAATTAAATCTCAATCATTGATCCAGCAAATCAAAGGTCCAGATTCATTCTCATTTCATACCAAATTGTCATTTCATACATGAACCATCTCATATATATATAGGAGATGGATCATGTAGGAAATGATAATTTGGTAGGAAATAGGAACGAATCTGGGCCTTTGATTTGCTATATCAATAGTTGAGATTTAATTTTTGGGTGTCCTACAGTTCTGTGTTTTGTGTGCTACACGGATTATTTATGCAGCACTAGAACTCTTCTTGTGCTACGCTGCAATGAAAGATGTGTTAAACTAATATATTTAGCATATGTGCTACGAATTGATGAAATATGTGCTAAACTAACATGTGCATATAGTAATTCTGATTGTGCTACATAAATATGAAAGATGTGTTACTATTCGTATTTTCGTAAATTAAGGAGCTTTCGCACCATAACCAACCCCTATATATATATATATAGGGAGTGGATCAAATGAGAACCATATCTTTTTTGCGAACTCTGCGAACCATGCATAAGACGTTGAAGATGATGCATAAAACGGTATGAAGTTGTACATAACGAAAACTTTCTAAAATTATTTTGTTGTGCAACAATTTTAGAAAGTTTTCGTTATGCACAAATTTATACTGTTTTGTGCATTATCTTCAACGTCTTATGCATGGTTATCAAGTTCTTAAAAAATATGAGTTCTCATCGATCCAACCTATATATATATATATATATATATATAGAGAGAGAGAGATGAGGGATCAAATAGTACCCGAGCCCCAGATAGTATGTAGTACTCAATCTCATCCACTCATCTCATAGATCCTATGGCTGAGATTTTTTTGGACTTTTTAAGCTAAATTTCACTGATTTTCGTAAAAGTAAGGGTAGATTAGTAATTTGATTTGTTATGTGATTGCGAAAACAAAAAATGCATGCATTTGAACATAATAATGCATTCAAATGAACAAAAAATGCATGCATTTGAACATAATAATGCATGCGGTTGGAAGCTCGCGTCCGGTACAAGCACGCCAGCCTTCGCCAGGTCGTCGCGTGCCGTTGGCCTGCATTTTATGTTTTGTTAAATGCATTGATATGTTTTGATCAATGCATGGACGCGTCTTTGTTCAATGCATGAACGTGCTTTGTTCAATGCATATTTGTGTTTTGTGGCAAATGCAGTTTTATGTTTTGTTCAATGCATTGTCATGTTTTGTTCAATGCAGTTTCATGTTTTGTTCAATGTATTTTTATGGTTTCGACAGAAAATCTCTCATTCATCCTTCTATGTCAATTCCGTCGTCTCTTTCGTTGATTATCGGCGAATTCGCCGTGAACCACCGCCATAGCCATCATATTTCTCGATTCTTCAATCATCTATCAAATTTATCTTCTATTTTTTCTCAAAATCCATCAATTTTGTTCTCAAATTTTTTTTCTTCTTTTCATTTCTTTCAAAATCTATTGTTTGTTGTTGTTTGTTTATATTGTTGATGTTCGCCGGTGCTGCCGCCGCCATCGTCCGCTGTCGTTGCCGCCGCCGTCGTCTCCGACGCCGCCCGTTGCCACCAAGGAGGAGAAGAAGAAGGTTGGTTTGATCTCTTCCCATTTTGCCCCTTGCGAAAATTAAAAAAAAAAAACAAAGAAAAGGAGTCAGCGTGTCGACTGCGGCAACGTGTTCAAAATGTGTGGTCTAGATTGAGTACTACATACTATCTGGGGACCGGGTACTACGAGAACCCAACCCTATATATATATATATATATATATATATATATATATATTGAGATTCAAATAAGAACCAATTTTAACGTGAGAAGTAAGAACCACGGAAATTCTTTACGAACAAAATGAATTTGCTATGAAAATTAATGAATTCGCTGGGAAAGTTAATGAATTCAAAAATTCAAAATTTTCAACCAGGGTTCGAATCCCATGAGAGGCGAAAATTCTTTTTTTTTTTATTCAGTAACTTTCCTCGTGGATTCATCAAGTTTCATACTGTTATCACGTTCTCACAATAAATATGATTATCACGTTAACTCTCTCATATATATATATATATATATATATATATATATATATATATATGAGATGGATCACATGAGAATGCAAATATTGGTGAGAAATAAGAATCGCAAAGATTTAACGATAAAGTTGTTGCACTAAATGTATAAATTTGTTGCATCAAATTTAAAATATAAAGTGTAGCACTTAATATAAAGTTGTTGCACAGAATTTGGTGCAACAAATTTATACATTTAGTGCAACAACTTTATACGTGAAATGCTGCATTCTTATTTCTCACCAATATTTGTATTCTCACGTGAACCATCCCCTATATATATATATATAGGGGAGAGATCATATGAGAATAGATAATTGTGTGAGAAATAAGAATGAATTTCAGCCTTTTAATTAATTAGATCTATGTTCTAGATTAGATTATGTAAATGCTGTAATTTTCATTTCGTGTGCTATGATTTAAGATTCATTCGATTTTAATGAGGATAAAGTTGTAATTTTAGGTGATATAAAAAAAGTAGTTACTAAAATTATGGGATTAGATATTTAATGAGTTTGATATGGTCTGTTTTAATTTTCGCTTCCAAATCTGTGTTCCTTTTCTCGTTTACTATCAGTGCAACACATATCACAATTCAATACAGAAGATAATGGAGGTTTTAGGTATGAGATTGAGTTTTTTTTTCTTTTGTTATAGGGTTTTCGCAGAAAAATAGAGCTTTATTGTGTAGCATATGTTATTTAAGTTTGTAGCTCTTTGTTTAATATAATGTTTCACATTATATATTTGTTTCTGTTTTTTCGTATTCAATCGTTTTTAATTGATTCATGTATTTGTTATTTCAGATGTCACAGATTCTCAACAGCATATGGGTGAAGTTCATATTCCAAATGAGTTTAATGGTATGTTTCTGTTTATAGATAGATATTTATTATTACTTTTTTTAAAAACGAAATTATGTATAAATACGAAATTCTTCAGTGTCAAAACGTTTTCATTGATTGCATATTGCCGCAAAAGTGTAGCTCTCCGTGTTATATGTTATTGCATATAAAATCGTTTTTTATTTCCATTTCATATGTAAATTCTTCAGTGTCAAAACAATATATGATATATATAAAAGAACATGTTGCTAAGCATTAAAGCATAATGTGCAACATGTTTTAGTGTTTGTGCAATACATAAATATGAATATGATACAAACATGTTGATAAGCATAAAAGCATAATGTGCAACATGTTTTATTAGAACATATAACTAATAAACATATGCTACATGTATACTATCGTATGTTATTGTTATATAAAGATATGATATGAATAACGTAATATATGATATAAAATTTATTATGTTGTATATATATTTTTAATATGCTACATATATAAAACTATATGCTACACCAAAAACAATATATGATATATATTTTGAACTGTGCAATAACAATATGATGTTATATAAATTGTTTAGATTCAGTGTTGTGTGCTACAAATATATAGAGTCACAGTTGTGTGCTACATATATAAATAATGTGATAAATATAATAATGTGTTATATACATGTCTTCCGTAGCAAAATCAATATAATTTATGCTAGATTGTGATTATTTCATCATTAGAACTACACAGGAACATATTAAACTGTGCTAAAATATACGCATCAATCATAGTATTTACAAACATATTACAAATAATGTGCTACAAATATATTGCACTCTTCACATACTACAGATAATGTACACGAATTGTTATACAAATAAAAATTTAATAGTCAAAATGTGCTACATATCTCTTAAACATGTGTTGTTCTTCAAGTAAAAAATAAAATAATAGATTTCTTTTTATTAATGTACATAAAACACAAATGCTAGAATATATAAAATTTATGCAATGCAAATAATGAATTGTGCAATAAATGAAACAACAAAAATGATGGCATAAAATAATTTATTTCATTATTAATACTAATCATGCAATATATGTTAAAACAATATGCAGATGCACGGATGTTTTTGTGAGAAAAATGTGAATTTGTGAGTGGGAACGGTGTGTGAATTTGTGAGAAAAATCGTGTGTGGGAATTTGTGAGAAAAATGTGAACGGAAGGTTTTTAATCCAAAACTTTTTTTTCGAACGAATACAGATGCACGGGAAACCAAAGATTTAGAATTAAATGTTGTGTTAATTTGGAGTTGTGTCAATCTAGTGTATCAGACGAAAATTAATATCCTATTTTCCAGGAAGTTGAAAAGGTTTACATATCTTGCAATGGATTGTGTGGGATAATTTTCTAGCATGTCCCACTTTTACCCTTGCACGATTTTTACAGCAAGGTTGTAGAGATTCAGATTTTTTTAATTCCATATTTAAGCACAAATCTCATCCATTGATTATATTATAATAAATAGATGAGATTTATTCCTATTTCTCACACTTAATATTTTTCTCACAATAACCATCCAATATATATATCCGATTTTTATCAAAGCAGCCCCCACCCAATTTCTCCACTTTTGCTCCCCAATACGTCATTTGCCACCGAATTCAATGCCAAAGCCCTCTCATTAATCAATTTATACTACTGTGTATAACAATAAATTGTAAAATACTAGATATATGTATATATTTCTTCTTACTCATTATAAAACTAAAAAGTTAGAGTGGTCATCAATCGAGTCTTTTGGGGTTTTATCTAATTCACCTAAAATATTCGGACTGAATTGCAACTTATTAATAATTTGGTTTTATAATGTCGTCACTACAAGAATTTCGCTAATAGACCACGGGAATGCCTATGGTCTATTTCAAAATCCGCGTGGTCTACAAAGGTGTAGTCTATTACGTGCGGTTATAGACCACGCGATTTCCGTGGTCTATTCATTATAGACGCGGTGAAACCGCGTGGTCTATAATGTTATAGACAATGGGCCACCAAGGTGAACCACGGCCTTTCCCGTCGTCTATGACATTATAGACCACGCGGTTTTCACCGTGGTCTATAATCGAATAGACCACGCGATTTCCGTGGTCTATAAGCGAATAATATATTTTGTTATTTTATTATTTATTTAATACTGTTTTCATAATTTGAATGCATGTTTCGTTAATTAAAAATAATAATCCAAAATAGATATAAAATATTTCTCATAATATTTATATCAAAATCAAGGTACACATTTCATAAGCATTCAAAACGTTATATCCGGAAATTTCCAATCTACATGTATTTTCTAACTAGCTACTAAAATTTATCCAAAATATCCATTCACCATCTTCAATAACAAATATTTTCTAACTAGCTACTATTAAAAAAATCAACTTCACCATCTTCAAGCATTTCACCATCTTTGCTTCAACAACATCAATCATCTAACTTGATCTCATCTACATTATTAGAATAAGATGTAAAGTGGTAAAAATAAAATTTAGTACATCAAAATCATTATGTTCAACAAAAGTATGAAACTTACCATCACAACCACCATAGAATCGCCGACTAACTCGGACCACTCTATACGGACTTCATCGATTTCTTTTTTCGAGTAAAAGCCGTTAGAAAACTATTAAAATAAAATAAACATTCTATTAGTAAAAAAATAAAGAATTAGTATTTAGAAAATTATGGATTAAAATGCCACTTTATGATTACCATAGTAGGAATTGCAATGGTGTTATCCGAACCATAACCCTCAATAATATCTCTCATGTAGCGCATGACATAGAATCCACATTGTCTTCCATCAGGTTGTTCTTGACACTATGTGAAATGCATAATTAGAGTTATGTACATTTTGAACGACAAAAAATTTCATAATTAAGTGTTATGGCGAGTGTTTCATACCTTGACCATTTCCCACAAGATATTTTGTCTCCCTCTCTTTCCTATGCTCATATTGAACATTTTTAGGGCCCTGTCGAGAGTCGTAGCTATGTCAAATTTAGGAAACAAGGACTGGGTGGTTTAGCTTGAACAAGCTGATTCAAATTAAAAAAAAAACCATGGCATAATCATATAAAATAATTTGAGTGTGAAATTATATGAGTAAACAGACTTCAATCTAGGCAAGATGGAATGTTCTACATCTGCACAAAAAAGAGGAGGGCTAAGATAAAATAACAAAGCAGAAGGAGCAAAACTAGGAAAGAAGGACAAACAATAAATCATGACATTATCATAAACATGATAATGTTTATGATATAAATGTAAAATGATAATCACATAAGTCGGATATAGTGGTAAAATATAATCAATTCAACGAAAAGATCTAATTCCTTGCAGATAAATGTATTATTCCCTCCAAATTCCAACATTTATCAAATTTACGTTGCTTAGCTGATGACATCATTTTTAATGTAGACTATTTCCATTCATTTATTCAAAATACATCCCACTTCAGTTTACTTCCTGCAACTTTATTATACACATAAATATTGCATGTCTAGGAGTTGAAACGAGTTGGACCAAGACAAAAACAGTTCGTTTATCTGAATTCTAATAAGAAAAAGTTAAGATACTGATGCAGAGCTGTTGATTAAGTAATTAAATAAAGAGATCCACACAATAGTTGGGATTCTATAAGTATAGTGACAGGAGTGGAAGGCCACTAACATTTACTTGTTGACTATATAAACCGTGCTTATGTATTCAAGTTTTAATACTTGTGTGATATGTAACACTATCAGTTGAATAAATTAGAAAACAAATTTGTCAAGGTATTTCTATTTTATAATTGCAAGTCAAAGTAATTAGTATCCAATAGCATATAACCACAAAACTGCTAGTCTAGTGCTCAAGGAAGGCCGATGGCGACAAGTCAAGGGTGTTAGTCTAGTGCTCACTCTTTCCAACCAAAGTCACTAGTATGCTCAAGGAAATTCAGATCCCTAGGCAAGATCTTGAGTGAATGTAGAGTAACATGGTCAATCAACCAAGAGAATAATATTAATGATTGGGAGCTGAGTTAGCAATTACAATTGCAAGCCATAATTTAAACCTTAACCACCAACAATCTTGAGGGACATTCACCTGCAATATGAACTTTGCCCTGCATTCTGTACAATTAGCAAAAGCAAAGCCCTCACATTCTGTACAATATGAACCATGACAGCTATCATTCTTCCATAATTGTATTACCTGGTGCTAGGTTCACTTCTTCCCCTACTTCTACTTTGGCTGCTCCTCTTGTAATCTCGATCCCTGTCATCACCCCTGAACATAAATTTTATTCATTCACTAACAATTGTCATGAGCTCAAAATCTTAAATAGGAAAGTAATGTTGACTAAACAAGGGAGCCACTCAAAAAAGATTAGAATTACCAAAACATTTCTTTGGCCAATTGGCAAGTGCATATGGGCAAAAAATTATACTTAGCCAAGACAAAATATTAAATTCAGGGTAAAGATTGGCTGGTTGAGAACAAATTGCAGCAGACTTGAGAACAAGCAAAAATATGAAATCACAGAGATGTGATAGCAAAACAGCTCTCTTCTATTCATTTAGAAAATAAAATTTTATAATATCAAAAAGAACAAAACATCAATAAAGTAGCAAATACATGTCTAATTGAAACAAGCTTAAACCCAAATGATGCATGACACAAACATTCAATTTGAAAGACCACATGCAAAGTTATAAAAACAGAGAGACATTG
Source organism: Salvia rosmarinus (assembly GCA_036937905.1). NCBI lineage: Eukaryota > Viridiplantae > Streptophyta > Magnoliopsida > Lamiales > Lamiaceae > Salvia > Salvia rosmarinus. The sequence goes on along the minus strand of CM072819.1, from coordinate 22,374,370 downwards.
GGCAAGGATTGGGACTTCTTAACTTGTCTCTAGACTTGTAAACAGGTTCCTCAATTCTACCTTTATCACCGATCAAAACCACAAACATCCATCAGATTTTGGTTTTTTTACATGGACCCATACATCACTTATATGAATGTCTAATAAAACTATAAATTATATAATCAACATAACAAAAAACTGTGTACATACTGAGATTATACAAACATAAACTCAACAATGACATGTCAATGATCAAAAACAGTAAATCCAATCAAGGAAGTAAAACAAAACCATGCCAGTGAACTTATAACTGTAAGAAAAGGAAAGGTTTAGTAGTGAAAACGTACATTCGTTATGCATTGGGTTCATAATTATTGTCTTTTATAAATTGTGTTATTCGAGCTCAATTCGAGTTCGAGTTCGAGATCGAACTCGAATTCGAGCTCGAGAAGGTTCGTTGTTCATTTCTTAATCCACGAAACAAATAGCACAGTAGATTGTACTAAGTAATTGCAGTTCTAAACACACAAAGAATACATTAAAATAAGAAATTAACAATCTAGTTCTACTTTCACTCAGACAAATCGTCAAACACATTGGCCTCAAACTCAATCAATGCATCCTCGACAACCGCAGCGAGCTTCTAATTCCGGAGGCTGCAGCCACCACCGTAGCCCCAATTTTCCTCCCTCCCTTAACCAAATTCCTTTCCTCATCCTTCATTCCCTCTTCATCATTACTCAAATTCATCTTGCCGCTCTTACTCCTCACCTTCGCCGCAGCGCCTCCACTTTCACCGCCGGAGTTGCTCGCCATCCCGCTTTCCCTGGCCACTCTCTCAAAATCATCCCCCAATTTTCTCACCTGCCTTTTCTTTCTTGGCCGCAGCCATCTCCTTTTTCCTCGTCCTCATCCAGTAATCCGACCACCCGGCGCCGCTTAATCGCCACCGGAACGCGCGGCAGAGATGGGGTTTAACTGATCTTGGTTCGTGTTTCGTCTTCCTCGCGACGCGAGGGGTCTGATTTTTTGACGGATTTCTTCGGAATTGGGGATCTATTGAAGATGGGCTAAAAGACCACATGATTAATTAGCGAAAGACCACGCGGCCTAAACCCGTGGTATTTAGACGACGTGGATGTTAGACAACGCGAAAAAAGCCGTGGTTAATAAAACTTGTGCGCTAATAGACCACGCGGTAAGGGCACCGTGGTCTATCATATGAAAAAAACGCTAATAGACCACGCGGTTCTCTAGCCCGTGGTCTATAACCGTTTAAAACTATGGTTATAGACCACGCGTTTCACCACCCACGTTGTCTATGTCATAATAGACCACTTTAGTACTAATGTGCGTGGTCTATGACGTGTGGTCTATGAACAAAATTCTTGTAGTGCGTCGATCACAGACATATATATCGAATTAATCAAACTAAAATCCATTGAAATACGCTAATTATTTGGTGTTCTGAGACAGGATAGGTTGATCCAAAGTAGTTTCCGATAGCATGTTCTAATATATGGTTATAGTTATGAATTCCTTTAAACGAGAATATGTGAGTACTGAAACGAGTGGTTTGAAATAAATTTCTATAGTGCAATTGTAATGCATTGTACGTATGTATGTATATGTATATGTATATGTATATATACATATGTATATTATATTGCACCAAAAATATACGACGAATATGCTCCTCCATCCACCAAGTATGTGTTCTTTGTGGACGACACGAGTTTTAATAAATTTTTTATATAAAATTTTTAGTGGAGAACTATATAAGATAATGAGTAGTTGATATTGAATTATAAGAATTAAGTATGTGTCAGGTGGTAGTTTTTTGGTAAATATGAATAGTTGTGAAGTTGAATTGTAAGAATTGTGTATCCAAAATAGAAATTGTTACACTTTTTGGTAGAATTAAATAAGATAATTGTGTAACATTTTTATTAAATAAAGAGATTACTATTTACATATATAACACGATGCCAAAATTTTATTCATTTAGGAGAAAATTAATGCAAGTTGCAAAAAAGTATAGTCACTTCCCACAACTCCATAGTTGGAGTGAAGATTCTTTTAATTAGTTTCAAGGTCAAGGTGTAGTGGTTGGTGACGGAGGTTGAGCAAAAAGTAGAGGTGTAGAGGAAAAGCTGGCTATACAAATATCCTAGAATCTCAAGTGCAGCACATGATACATCTCAACAGGTTTCTAAGTTGTATTGCATATGCCAATTCCCAACCATTATAAAATATAGAGAGAGAAAGACCCTTGTTGCTTGCTGGCGAATCCTGGAACTATCAATAATCTTGGTATATAGCCTGTAGAAATTCAGTTATTTTTTTTTGTGAGAAAGTGAAATTGGATTATCCGTGTGAACAAAAAGATGAGAGCTAGATAGAATCAAATTTATTAGAGACAATCCAATTGTTCTTTAGAGACTAAATTCTTTGACTATGATACTGTATATATATGTCTATCGGGTTGAGATCAGGTAGAAAAACTTTTAGACTAGAAGAACTAGGAACCATATTTTTTTATACATACAATAATATTTCTTTTAATGATAGTCATAGATATAAAAAAAATCTTGATTTCTTATATAAAAATATGAATTTGTATCATATATATATAGAGAGAGATGCGTTCAAATAAGAATTATTTTTAACGTGAGAACTAAAATCACGAAAATTCGTTGTAAAAAAAAAATTCTTATGATAGTTAATGTATCAGTTGGAAAAATTACTGAATCCAAAAATTCAAAATTTTCACATAGGGTTCGAGTCCCATGAGGGACGATTTTTTTTTTTTTTGATTCAGTAACTTTTTCAGCGGATTCATCAATTTTTACACCAAATTCATCATTTTGGGGGTTCTCACCATTTTCACGATAAAAATAATTCTCACGTTAATCCTCACATATATATATATATAAGAAATAGAAATAAATTGTAGCATTTGATAATGTTAGATCGATGGATCATATTAGATCTACACGTGTTGTGATTAATAAATATTTATGCAACGATTTTAAAATACAAAAGAAATAAAGATGAAATATTAATAATTTAATTTATATGTGTATCGGTTATTTACTAATTTTATGGGATTTAGCATTATCTTTTCGACATTACTTAATTTGTAGCACACACTTACTAATATTTAGCACATATTAAACATATTTGTTGCATAAATATCTGAAGTGTTTATTCCATTATTGTTGCATTTCAGTAGTTAATCATCGCTTGTGAATATTAATTTGTTGCATATACTCATTAATCTATAGCACATAATTAAGATATCTCTGTACAAAACAGTTACATATTAGAGGATATCAAATCCCACAAAAATAGAAATTAATAGATTCATATAATAATAAAATTATGATAATATCTTCAATAATTTCTCCAACAATAATAAAACATAACACAATTAATTATGAATGATAACATGTGCATAATTAATTTGGTCTCTCGGAGAAAGTGTGTGTACACACACATATGTGTAGCATGGTGATTTAAGTGTCGGTCATGGTATTAGCATCAAGATTGATATAATATAAAGTTCTTTCAGCAATTTTTATGAACTAAGTTGTATGTATACATATGATTTCAAATCATGCGTGACCACATATATATGGAGGATCAAAAAAATATTTATATATATATGTATTATGTTTTTCAAGAAATTTGAATATATTATTAATTAATTCAATTAATCCAATACAATAGACAAAACATTAAAGCTTTTTAGTTCATTAAAATTATTAACTGATGGAAAATTTAATTTACTCATGCTCCCAATGATCTATCTTGGATGTTTAATTTATCATACATTGATTATATTCTTAGCATGTTCATATATAATTAATTGCAACACATAAGAGTTTTCTCGTGTTTACCAGCGAATTTCTTGTATAACAAATCAATAAGAGACTACAGCTTTGATCTTTTGGACATTGTTCCGGATTATTGATTTTTATACTGAGTGATAGCAATCTATGGAGAACATTGTAATTTTCGTCCCCTATGATGATGAATAGTTATTTTGAAAATCAGTACGATGCCACAGATGATTTGACTTTCTCCTATCTTGCATTTATAATGTTCTCCCTATAATCCTAATGTGATTGGATTCTGGAATATCTAATAAATACAATAATTATCTTATTCTCTAAAGATTATTTCTTTCTAGAATAATTATCTTTTGATATATAATAATATCAGATAATATCTATCTAGACTAGAAGATCTATTAAATAAATAATATGTTAATAAAAACAAAATCTCAGTGGGATTCCTACCTGGTGGTTGAAAATAACACAGTTAAAATGCCTTGATAGGCCAGCCGATGGATCAAATATAAGGAATAAAGATGGACCTAAAATGAATTAATTATCTTATGTTCAGTCCAGAACATAAATTAATTCATAAATATTTATTCATTACACTAGAGAATAAATGTTGAGTTACCCTTTATTATCAAAGTTGAGTTGAGCTTGTACTTAGACTTACGAATCGTATTTAAGATATCGCACGTCCATTAATTATTTATAGACTCGATTGCTTATATTATTTATTAAGTATTACACTCAACCTATTATTGTACTTGAGCTAACTCAATATGCAATAAATTTTTGAGCTCATTAAGGGATATCTCATCCTAAACGGATATAGTGACTCGATATAGGTAACCAGCATGACATAAAAGACGATACCATCCAAGATGGAGAATCTTGGGTTATAATCTCATGTAACCATCACCCATAATAAGTCAAATGATGGTCAGAATCTACTCACCGAAATCTTATCGAGGTTTAGATCAACTTAAAGTCACCGAAATTTAGGTTCTTCATGAACCAATAGAAGAACTCATTTCATTGTGTCCATCAATCATCAAGACGCATAAGCATAGACAATCAACAAGTTATTCTTATCTATATCGTAGTCTATACCAACAACTCGTCCTCAAGTTGTCTCAAGATATCTTAACTAGTTTAACCAATCATACTGACTTTTGTGATCTTCTATACCATGTATGATCTAATTTTTGTATGAGATAATTGGATAATATGTGTAATCAAGTAAACAATTCGATAGGAGATCAATAATGGTAACATGAAATATTATATACAAACTCAATCATTCTACTTTCAATATACAAATTCATCAATAACTACATAGATTAATTTTGTAGATATAAATTTAATTAAGGTCACATGTTTTTTCATTAGTCTTATTAAAAAAAATAACACGTTATATACATATTGTATTAATAGTTAAGATCTAGTAGATTTGGAACAATACCAAGAATCGAATCCCAACAACCGTAATTTGGGAGTTTCACCTCTTTTGACGAGGTTTATGAAAAATCTTGTATGAATTTAAGGTCATGTTATATTATTATATAGTTTTATTTTGATTACATAAATGATCACATATTTAACCATGTATAATTTATATAACTATCCCCACTTCTAAGAGTAGTTAAGAGTATATTCTCCTCGTTTTTATAAGTGTCATATTTTTATAATTTTCTTGTTTTTAATAAGTCTCTTAGTTCGTAATCTAAAAAATATTTTATCATTACCTATTTTATCCTTATTTAATACTCTTAGAATTTATAATTAGTTGTTTATATATATATATATATATATATATATATATATATATATATATATATATCATGGTAGTTAATAAGGTTTAAATTTTTTTCTAGGTATGTATAATTTAACGGTAAGACACATAATAGAAAAAAGAGAGTATAAAATGTACATATATATAAATCAATATATACGTATACATAATTTTATTGCAATAATTACATGCAAGTTAGGACAATTTATCATTTATCACCAAAAGTTACTATTGATTATAGGGATAATTATAGTTTGTGTCCCTAATTTTGAAGATATTTTGAAACAATAAAGCTATATATATTATGGACACGGGATATTTTAGTAATTATAAATATTATTAATTAATAAAATAATAATATTAAATTAATGTGTTAATCATTTTATATAAATATCTTTTTCCCAACAATTGAAAAGTATTAAATTTATTAATTTTAAATTTAAATTTAAATTTTTCATTCGATAGAGCAAAATTTAATTTCGTAAGATGGGTTTAATGTTAAAATTAATTTTTTTAATAGATCAAATATTAAATAAACGATTTTTCATTCAATAAAGCGATTATGATTGGTCACATTATGGTAATAGTATCACTCATTTTCAAAAAATATCTCTAACTTTAGTTAATACATTAAAATTTCTTGAGATTTTGAAAAAATGTCATCAACTTTAGTTAATACATTAAAATGTTCTCAACTTTGACGATATTTTAAAAAAATTCATATTCAATTTCCGACACGGAATGTTACGGATCAGTAGATAGGTGTAATCGAATCGAACCGAGTCGATGAACACCATGTGCTAAAGCTTGATTTGTTTAGTATCAGTCGAGTCTCGAGCTTTATTTATCGAATATTTCGAGCTCATGAGCTTATTCAAGCTTAATCGAACTCAAACAAACTTTCCAAATTTAGATTTATGTTTAGAATATTAATTATTTTATTTTAAAATAAATTATTTTATCTACAATAACATAATATATTTATTGATTTCTTACAATAAATAAAAGTAGTTAGAGATTTAACATAATAACTACTAATTATAATAGAAAGAAAATAATTGTATCTATATATTTTAAACTAAATCACCAACAACTTGTTCACGAGCTAACGAGCCAAATATTACCATGCTCAAACTTGGTTTGTCTACTAACGAGCTTCCTAAACAAACTCGAACAAACTTTTATCGTCGTACCGAATATATGAATACTGACTCATTTACATTTAATTTGATCAAATGACAGATTTCATCGTTGAACTCAGAATCATATATTTTTAAAATATCCAAAGTTGGGACATATAATGTATTGATTAAAGTTATGAATATTTTCAAAATCTCGTCAAAGTTGATGACATTTTAATGTATTAACTAAAGTTTAAAATATTTTTCAAAATTTCATCAAAATTGATGACACAAACTTATGATAATATCCTTAATTAAACATTATATTTTGTAAACTTACTCCTATGTGCACAAAATGGCAATAGTGGAAAATTGTAGAATTAGTGAACCGGCCTCATGAATATGTCTTCCTGTAAGTCTTGAATTTGTCTCATTTTTGTTATTATTATGCTATTAATTGACATGAAATAATTTAAAAATCATTTTCTCCATATTCAGTTGAGGCTTGAAAGAAAGTCAACTAGGGTTGGATTGAGAATTAGTAAAATTAATTGTCCACTACGACTTCAAGGTGGAAACTAATACAAGAATTGCATAATTAAAATCGAAACTAATCAGACAAACTTCATATTGACTCTAATAAAACATGATTATCTATTAGAAGCAATGTCATGTCAATGTTATTGTCATAATCATAGTGACAATAATATTGACACCACCGAAAGCTATATAAACAAATGTTTGAGACAATTATTGTATACAGATATATAATAAAAGTCGCATAGATATTACGCAAGTAACTACAAATTAGTAATAGTATATATGGAATATCACAAATTAAACTAGGAAAATAGAATAAGATCTCTCCAACTCATGATTATTTGGTTAAAATACGGAAGGTTAATTAAAAGGAAACAAAAAATCCCAATTAAGAAAACAGCTGCAGAAGCTTGGTTTCATCATGCCCATGGCCGTTTAGCTGCAAATCTCGATGGCACGCATACCCGCTCTCCAACGTCGTCGTACCGGACTCATACGACGGCGTAGCCGGTCTCTTCTTCTCTCTTCGGCTCGCTCTCATTCTCGCCGGCGGAGCCGCCGCCAATCCGAGTTCCAGCGCGCTGCTACTTCCACGGTCGTTGGCATCCCATGCTTTCAGCCTTTGTTCAAATCTCGCGATGCGTAGAGAGAATCTTCATTAGCTTCCGTTAACAATCCTGCCTCGAACTCCGGCAAGGGCGGAGGACTCCGCCGCGAAGCACCGTCTCCATCGCCGACTGGCACACGTGCCATTGCCCGTCCACAGCAAGCCGACGGCTCCGTTGACCGGGTTGACCGTCCTCCCGCACGCTTCAAACAGTAAAGACTGAAAGAGTGCTGCAAAATCGATTGTAGCAAGTAATTATCAGCGGCGATTACAAAATAAAAATAAATTAATAAATTTGATCCATATAGGTGCGAACCAGGTCGTTGGGATTCGGTGACGGAGGAGAGGAAGGAGACAAGGCCCGCGCGGCCGAAGAACTTGGCGACGAAGAGGGTGGCGTTGGCTTGAGATTGAGGAGTCTCGATGCATTGTAAGCTTTGCCGCAAAGGCAGTTTTCATTGCATCCTTTTCGGAGTATTCTACAGCCGTTGCAGCTCATAATGATGATTCTTAATGAGAGAGAGAGAGAGAGAGAGAGAGAGTCTTGGAGGGAGGATGGAAGGAGGGTGAGGGATATAGAGTGACACAAGCTTGGAAGTTTCAAGAATGTGATGTGGGAAAATGAGAAATTTATCTACCTACTGCTATCAATCTACAATATTTTTTTTTCTCCCATTCAAGATTGTATTCATTTTAAGTTATTTCATTTAAGATTATCTATTTTCTTTTAAAAATAATTATCTCTTCAAAAGTTATCGTCTATCTATTTTATCACTTTAACAATTTATCTTTCTCCTAAATAACCATACGAAAGAAATGAACATTTTTAGATAAAGTAGGAGTATAATTTATTATTATAGATTTAATCTTGTTTATCGCATCAAGGAATATTTATTGAATTATTTGACATATTTTATTCTATATTATATTTTCTTTTCTTGTTTTGTTTTCCAAGTCTATACTTAAACAAATATAAAACTAGTGACGATTATTTAACGGATAAAAGTTATTAAAGTTGAGACCGGTCGGATTCAAGTCGTAAATACACGTTTAATTAGGGGTGTCAATCGAGTCAACACATTCAATTTGTGCCCTATTCGATTTGGACTATATTCGCTCGGTCGATCGACTTTTTCTATTTTGAGTCAATCTTGATACTTATTTTCTTTTAACCAAAACTAGATCATATTTTTCTAATCAAAATATTTAATTCGATCAGATACAAAAGTAAGTGTTATCTGGATCATCTTACTTCATTTTTCATGTCAACAAAGTTTTTACTAGGCATTGGATAAAACAAAACACAGTCTAAAAATCAAAATTTTATTATCAAATTAAAAACAAAGTAATGAAGTTTGACTCAAGTAATAATTTTTTTTGTTAATCGGACAACTCACTGATTTTAGGATCAGTCCTATCAAGCTCGACTATCTTTTGTATGGGTCAATCAAGCTAAATTTTTTCGGATTAAAATTTTCAGTCATAACCCTTATTTTTCTTGATCTATTCAGACCAGCCATCGTTCAGGCTTAACTGGCTCTCTACGCACATCAGTATATTTTAGATACTCATTATTATATTATATAAATTTGATATAGTGTTTCATATTAGTGATGAATTAGAAGATGGGTACTATCTGACATATTAGAATCTCGTCAAACCGTATGATAGCCTCACTAACAAATATGAAGTTGGTGTATCATAGAATCATATATTAGTTAATCTATCAAAATACCTATTTTGACATTGCAAAGATGAAAAAATCCAATAGGATTTAAAAAGATAAAAGTAATAATTTTTGTGTTAAAATACTTTTTATCCTTGCAGATCTATAAAATTTGCAACCATTTCAAGAGTTATTACTTATGAATTGTCCATTTTATACCTAAATTCAAGAGTCGGAGTGAGACAACTCATGAACCCCTCCTCGGATATCTAAATTCAAGAATTGGAGGAAGGCAACCATGAATTGTCTCTTTTATATTTAAATTTAAGAGTGAAATCATGTTTAGTCTTGAATTCAATACAAAATGATTAATTCAAGAGTTAATTCAACTCAAGTCTTGAATTATAGGCAAGATAAGCTAATTTAAGAATAAGGGTAAAACAGTGATAATGACTAATTTTTGTTATTATTATATAAAATTGATATTTTATTGTGTTATCTCATCATATAATCGTGTATAAACTCTTCTAGTGGGTGTTAATAATATACAAATTGTGTTAAAGATAGATCAAGATAAGATGAATTATTCGACGCATTTTTAAATAAATTGTTTGCCCAAAACTTGGCATACAACTCAAGAAAAGAAGAGACAACTTGGTATAATTAAGTAATTGACTAAGGTCCCCAAAAAAAAAAATAAAGAATGAATTTTAAGTGAGGAGGTTAATTAAATACATAAACAAATGATTTAAAAATAAAGAATGAAAAATGGAGGAGGTGGGCGACCATTAGAAGGGGTTCCAAAGGTGTTGGGCCAAACTGAACGGCTCCGTGTCCCCGCGAAGGGCCGTTCGTTTCGGTTCCGCCACTCTTTTCTTTTTATTTATTTATTTTTCATGACTACCCTCAAAATATTCATTTTATACTCACATTTCATCTTAATTATTAGTTTACTACTTCTCTTACAGGAATTAAATAGTGTTTCAAATGTGTGTGGATTTGGATTTGGATTTGTAAATTGATGTTACATTGCTAAATAGGTAAGCATGTATTATTGCCTGGACGGAGATTGACATACAATAATTTTATCTTTACATAAATGTATGGTGATGGATACTAATAAAAACATTTAACGATAAACAATTAGTTGTATACATGATTATTGACCTTAGCTAAGAAGTGATACAGTTCCAAATCATTAATTGCATGAAATTGATAATACAGTAACAGATATGCGTTAATTAAAATAAATTGAGAATATTTAGTTAAACTTGTAGAATTTGCTTACTGGTCCCACGTTCCATACATCTATATATAATGGTATAATTATTGATTTTGCTTCCGATCTAATTATTGTGTATTAAAAAGAATCTATAATCAGATATTAGCACGAATTCAACCTTCTTCTGACAAGGATTCCATCTGCATTTTCATACAAAATCATGATAATTATGAATTATGTAAAAAGTCATGACAAAATATTGATATATAGAATTAAGAAAAGAACCTAATACAGGGAAGCTGAGTCTTGAGGAGATCATTTGATGTGTGAGATCATCCAAACAATAATTAGTTAAATATTAATAAAATTTTATAAATATGTGAACGAAAGTGAATTTAGACACAATGTGATGGATCGTCTGACACAAGTATTTGTAAAATACATCAAATTAATATGAGATGTCACCTATAAATATATATGGTAACAGTTTCAAAACTTATAGATCAAAACCCACCAATTGTCCTTTCAGCACTATTAAGGCCTTGTTATTTATAAACAAGGTTTAGGTAAGATTCCTGTCTATAATGTATACTGTTAGTTTTGGATAACTATGACTCATCTTTCACTTCAAACCCCTCATCATGTCCACTTACTTTATTACTTCATATTATAGTATTCACATTTCTTTGGGAACATTTGAAACTTTCAAACATTAGACCGAATATCTAGTAAAGTTCAATAATTTTGATGCCATATTTATAATCTGATTATTATATATATATATATATATGTGTGTGTGTGTGTGGGTAGATATATTTATATATCTGAGATCTAGCTAGGGCTACAAGAAAATTGTCGTGCCTTGTTAATAACTATTATTTATATTTTGAGGCGCTGAGCTAGCAACTGTAAATATAGGATTCATCGACACGATAATGTTAGTTTATCTTAGCTTAAATCTTGTCAAAATACATGAATACGAGGAGAAATACAGAGTGGAAAAAGAAAAACAATAAAGAAACAAGAATTTTGGCATCGTAATGCATGAACAAATGCCAAATGTGGAACTGTGGATGAATAATGTTTAATGTCCATCTTATTTTGTCTTGCTCCACAACGTATCACGATCTTTCTGGCTTTCTGCAGTTGTGTGGGTCCTTGAATTATTCGTATCTTTATAATATCACTAAACTGAACCCTAAATTATTATATATTAAACTGGATCAATAAGTAATAAATAATTAAAGTCCCTTATCTTTTCATTTCGTTTTGCTATTATTATTATTATTATGCAGGCTCCAGGGTTTAATTTGTCTTGATTAATTAGGGATTAATTTCTTCACAGACCCAATTAATGCCAAAGTAACGAAGATAGTAATCAAGATTGATATCAGAATCAAATCTAACTATGAAAAAATTCTCATAAGCATACAAAAATAGAACACAACAACGATGTGAATACGAAACAGATGTAAAATGGAAGCAATACAAGATTCATTCAAGTTACGTTTCAAGAGGGCACGTGGCCTCTTAATCCTATCCATCATGTCTTAATCGGACATGGACAACCATACTTCCCAAGTTTTTAACACATATAATTGCTACTCATAATTAATCAAATGATTATACATGGCTCATATGTAATGATATGTACTATATATACTTTTTTGGCTTTTCTTAGGAATATAAAATTATGGAAATGTATTCTGATCTCCAAATATATGTGAAGTAGTGGACCACTTATGAGTAAGTTCTTGAGCAGTAATCAATCCAGCAATGCATTTGGCAATAATTTTTTGGTGGCACTTTTGGCCTCTTGCTTGCAAGATTTATTGTTGGCCTTCCATTGTATAGAGAGACAAGTGTTGTTTACAATCTCAGAGAGCCACACCAATTAATTTTTATGCTTGATTTTGAATGATAATAATGAAGATTAATGTTTAAAACTATTTGCCAACTGTTGGGGTTTCTTTTGTCTCGGTTAACAAAATTATCAGTATATGGTTTTGTATTAAGATAGATAGTTTCCAGGCAGATTGACTTTCCATTTAAATGCATTAAACATGGTTTAATGTATTATTTCATCTCCTCGTCAAATACAATGTTTAAATGCATTTGATGCCTATCTTCTAATGTCAACATCTTCATCGCCAAATACAACCTCTGCATCTCGGAATATATATTAATTAAACCCTCTCTACAGACACACACACACACATCCTGATTGCTTTTGATATTATTATCTACTAGTTACAAGGATGAGGCACAGTGTGCATAGGAAGTAATAGGTGTGTAGGAATTTTGTACTACGTAGTCGTTAGCCTTGGTGCTGGATTTGCTGTAACATTGTTTTGAAAATGTTTTAATGTAATAAAATAAATGATGCCGGTAGATAATTGACATCAAGGAATCAAAAGATGAATGAAATAATAATGAGAATACCCATAAAGCTAGAATTTAGATGAGAAGATGCTTCTGTGGCCTGGTTTTGTAGGCATTAATTGCTTGGGTTAATTTTATTTCCAGTTTGGAATTTGGGTTGAGAGAGAGAGGGTTAGTTCTCAATAATGCTTGGAGATTAAGTTGAAAGTTGTTTAGGCATCTATTTGCGTGTACGTGAATAAGAAGAATCAATCATATCACTCACTAATGACCTTTAATTATTTTATAATAGAGAAATAATCCTTGTCGCCGCAGCCCCATGAAGCCACCAAGTATGGATATATGAATATATATTTCTATTGGTTTAATTGAAGAGCAAGATCTTTGGATATGCGGAAAATGGTGAGGACAAAAGCCAAAATATTTATATCTGACGATTATTTCAAAGTTTTCTGATCTTCTTATGGATAGCGTCTTATACTTCTTGTCTTTTCCTTCTTCTTCTTTTTTTTTTGTGGGGTTGGATAACGTCTTAGATGTTTTACTTTTAAAATCCAAAGTAGAGCAGCGTTGCCCGACTTATTTACTCATGTGGCAGTATTCAAGTCCTTCTACATCTGCAGATGCTTTCTGTTAAAATCATGAGTTGATCAATATATGCCAACATATGATAAAATATATGTGTATTCGTATTAATATCGATACGACCCAAATTATATAATGATAACTATTTCTTTCTTTTCTTTAAACGAGTCCGAAAGTTTCAACTTGCATGTACGGTCTCATCCCATAGGAGTTTGGATTAATAAAATCTTATATATGTTTAATTATTAATTCTGTTAGTTAAGATGATTTCTTTAGGGTTGTAATATTGAAACACTAAAAACAATAGGAACAAATTTTTTGCCAATTAAGTATGGGATTCATATCCAGCAGAAGAGTCGACAAGATTTAGGAACTTAAAGTAGAAACATGATCACTGAAAATTGAAGTCTCAACTGAAAAGCACACCGATCAGTATACTCTTTCTATGCGTTATTCATAATAACAGTTTTCCCATTAAAATGTACAAGATAAACTCCAAACACTTAAAGTATGGATTATTAGAAAATGTCTAACCTGTCAAAAGTTTACTTTAGGTAATTTTAGTAATTGGATAGTCCAAGCTCATGATATATTTTAGATGTGAGTGAATGAGTTATTTGCATTTCATCTGAAAAGGTGTGCTATAATTTTATCATCTCTTTCTTGATACATGTATGAATACTTCTACTTCCTCTCAAATTGCAGGAAAGGAAAGCACTTGTTTTCATTTTTCCAATTTGGCTAAACTCAATCCAAGTCCAAGAACAACAAAAACAAAACTTATCAATCACTTAAAAGGAATTTAATGCATTCGCAGTGCATATACACAGATACAACGTACAAGGCTGTGTGTAGCAAGCAGTCAATCCTAGAGGCCCTCCCGCAAGAACAAGGGCTTAGCAGCCACATAGTTTACACTCATCATACAATTGCCGACAAATGATACGTAATTTCTAACAATACCTTTACCTAACAACGGATCGGGGCTTCAAGCAAAGGCGCTGTTGGAATCCTCACCCGATAACCATTCTATATTAGATGGGAAAACCACAACTTTGTTCAACAACTAATCAATTGTTCACATCTACACCTTCAGCTGGGTATATTTCCACATTAACTCGAGCTGGGCCATAAAGAGGCGAGCCTAGCTGCCAGTTTTGCACTCTTGTAGTCGTCTCTAAGCTGAATAAACCTGATTTTGCAGCCATTTCAAATAGTATCACAGGAAGCAGTGATGAGTATAATTGAATAACCAACAAACAAAATTACATTATAAGTTGAAGAATACCAATAAAGAACACATATTAGAAGTGCGGCAGCATAAGCCTAGTGATTGAGAATCCTAGAGTAGTTCTCCAAAGAATTAAATAAACAGCAAGCACATATACAGGATACACGTGCAGATTTCTAAAATGCAATATCTTTTGTACAGATATAACTCAGAATAGTGGTACCTTTGTGCATCCTTTCGGATGCTTGGAGTTCCCTCGAACAGAGTTGAAAGACTTTCGGGAGCAACAATAAAGACATTGGCCATGCTGAGGAGAATTAATGGGATTTAATAATTAGAAAAATATTGCTAAATTAAATAAATTAATAATAAGAAAAACATGGGTACTCTCAACTGGCTTCTTGTTTCTGTGTATGAGCAAGAAATTCAAGTTACTACAGTGAAGTTACTTACATGCCCAGCAACTCAAACTTTTCATCTACTGTGGGAGCATTAAAACTGCGAACAAATTCACCATATTCCGTGATATCACGCTAAGCGCAGCCCTCCACTGCATACAAGGGAACAGATGAGGCTAATGATAAGCACGTAGATAAAGGTAATTAGCAGAAAGACAGTAAAGGTATTTGATCAAGTTAGATAGATCTGTTTGCAAACCCTCCAATTGAATCTAGCCATTGTTAATCTGCAAGGTCAAATATCACCAAAATATAACATTCTAGTTCTCTAATTTCTTCCAATGATATGGTTGGGGCGAGAACATTAACAAAGAATGTTGCCAGCACTTCAGACATAGAGACAAAAAAGAAGATGATCCTCTTGACTGCATTTACCCTTTCAAACTCAGGGCAGAAAGTAATGATTCTAGATCATAATGCTTACTTTTTCCTACTTCTGTAAGAATTCAGGTTTCATTTCTAGTAACTGATCATAACATGAAAACCATGTGTCCTGAATCCAACATTACACACCAAGTAAAGACACCATCTAGTAGATACTTACTCACCATCAGAATATATCAATCCACAACTAATAGAATCACAGCTGCTTGAAATAAGTGTCTGAAACAACTCGTCGATTCAGTAGAAGATTCCTAGATTAAGTCCCCAATTCATCAAAAGAACTTCTCTGAATTGGGTAACCAGTAAAGGGCATGCGGCGGAATGGGATAGATGAATGATAAAAGGTGGTTTATATACCTATTAGTCAAGAATTATAAATACAGAAAACAGCTCTGGACGAGCCATCTGGGCATAAATCAAGAGATACCTCGGGTTAAAAGTGAACTTCTGCCAATGATTCAGCAGCCCTTGTGCAAGCGATTCCCTGAAACAGCCAACAATTATGTTACAATTCCAAAATGCCATTGAATCCGATGATTATTCAAAAATTTCCCATTAAATCATTTGGCTTAATGTCAGATTGATTCATGGACTACAAACATGAATCTAAGATTATTGGTTAACACAGGATCAGATTCAGATCTTGCACACAATGCACTAATATTATAGAAACCTTCGTTAAAATTGATTTGCAGGCATGACATTAGTTCAATCGGTACAAGAGGCACGTGCCATTGCAGCTTATCTTTTACTACCAAAGTTTTTAATGACATGCTCAGAGAAAATTATAGATAGTCTTCTTCCCAAATAAAAGATTTTGATTATATAACCTATAAAGTGATGTCCAACTAAATATTTCTGGTAATGCCCATTTTATCCTGTTCTTTCTTGATTCACTTTTTAAATTTGCTGCCTTAAAAAAACTGCATAGATATTCAAGCACTAGGCTAACTATACATGCATAATTACAAAATGTAGAAAGGATGAGGAAAATTAAATCATGACATCATCCAAAACCTAATACTGCTTAAGAAAATATTCATACCAGCTCTGTCAGGAATGCTTGTTTGTTAAGACCTTCAAGGGCAGTGAAAGCAGACTCGAGCACCGGATAGATAAGCAACAACCCTGATATAAAAGAGAGACGAGTGAAATGTAATATTATAAAATGGTTATATGTAGTGCCTCCGAAATATGAAGATGTAAAAGGAATATAAAAGGGAAGAATAAAGATTCTATTAGATATTAAAGAAATGCTATAGCAATACTATTCATGTAGAGACATCAAAAGAACAAAGGACAGCTGATTTGTCAAATTTAACAATCTCCTCATTACACTGCATAAACTAAATATGAATATGATTTTAAACCTTGTGCAGGCATTTGTAGGTCGGTGATCAGGAGCAATGCCATCATCAGCGACCGATAATCTGTTGCTTTTGTTCAGCTGATAGCAGTCGCTCAACCTTCACGAAATTTCAAGATCAAAATTAGTTCAAAATCAGTACAGTTGGAGAAATCAGTGAAATCACAAGCAATGAATTAAAATGTACAGTTACTTAAAGATCAAGAAGAAGCAGCTGCAAACCTCAGCTATCACTGTTTCAATGCACTGCTGGAGCCCTTGTAAGCAGCACCTTCTGCACTTGACATTGCTGTAGCCATTTCCAGGAAGCGGCATGAGCACCATCCACAGGCAGTAAAAGTCGAGAAATAGTGTTTGCAAAGTACTGCAAATGCGAGTTCAATGCTTATGAAATATGAAACTATCACAATTTTTATGATTAACATCAGCAAAGATAAACAAACACAGCCTACATACTTGCTGCACAATAGCTACACTACTTCCACAACGCTGTACAGCAACCATAAAAGATCTGAAACTGCTTTCTCCAGCTGCAGCAGCAGCTTCTGCCTGTTAGCATTATTATCGCACAATGGTTAAATTGATTAGCAGAACATAACTCATAAAGCAACCCCCAAAACAAACTGAGAGAGAAAGATAGAGAATACAAACAGCAGAATAAAGTGAAAGTGATTACAGCTGAAGCAGCTGCAGCTGCAACTCGTCGACTCATACTAGTTCCTAGAACAAACCGTCCTCAATGCTGCAGCTTCAGACAGGCTGTCTCGAGATCTTTCCAGACCTTCTGTAATATATAGGCTGACCTGAAGTAGGTGAAAGGATGATAAATGGAACAAAAATAATTAATTGAACTCCTACAAGAAGAAAAGTGAAAATATAAGGAAAGAGACTCCTGGTGTCACCTGGTCCAAGAGGCAAGTGAACACAGCCCGTACATTAGCAGCAAGTGCAGCAGGCTGCAGAACGACAAGGGATATTCAATGATTAAGAACCTATTGTAATTAACTACAGTAACTAATAAGATCAACATCAATATAACTTTAACTTTGAAGAACAGAATTTGATGTCAGTGGAGGGTATAAAACTGAAGCTATATAACACAACTATGAAATAGTGATACTAAATCTGTAACACTCAGATGATATGGAAGCTCCAGTATAAAGAACTTATATACCTGTGATGAAAACAAAATACATCTAGAAACAGCTTCTTCATTCCAGCGTACAAACTCAGTCACCACAGTGACAGATATCTGGTGCTGTGAAGATGATATGGAAGCTCCTTTTGAACGTCCAATTGTTCCAGTTGATTCTGAGGACTGCTGGCTTTCAGCTCTCAGTTCCTCCATCTGAATAATACAAAACAGAATTTTATTTGAAAGATAGTTTAAGAATATAGACATCAGAAGTTGAGTCAATAAAATGTAGGAGGCCCAAGAGATAATGAAGATATGAAATTCAGTAGTCCGCACACCTTTGATTTATACATTTGTCTGAGAGAAGACTGCTCATACTCTATGTAAATATCTTTATGTGGAAGAAATAAGGACTCTGTTAAGCCTGGGCAACAGAAAAAACAAGTTCACATAACTGTGTCGATAAATGCTGCTGATATCATATGCTCTAGTGCAGAACATGTAAAATATTCGGAAGATTAAAGCTTAATAAGACTTAAGATCCAAGCATTAGTTAAAAGCTACTGGTTGTGTTTTTCAGAGAGGATTTATGCTCGTCTTGTCAGCATTGCTCAGGAACACTAAACAAATTCTCTCTCTCTCTCTCTCTCATGTTATGTTTTTGCAGATTCTAATTTTCAAATTTATGGCTCCTCGAGTGCTTATGGGTTGCTTGACTTCAATACATACTTCTGAGCAAGGTCCTCCCTTAAGCTTGGGCCACTGAAACCTTGATGCTCCCAAACATGGAAAGTTGAGTAAATTTTACCAGATAAATATTAGATCAGACAATATCAAGCAAATAAAGTGAATAACAGGGTCGTCAATAGAAAATTCTACATCTGTTCGATATATTAAATAAAGCCTAACGTTGCAGTTAACTCAAACGATGAATTCACTTGAGTAAACAAGTATTATCAAAATTTCATATATACCTTCAAGATCCAAGTCGCCACACCCCACGCCACGTAAATCTCTAGCTAGATCCTGTGTCTTTTCATATGCCACTGCTAGTAGTCTCAGATACTGTTGGTAATAGATAAATGCTGGTTAGTGTTGCTCAACATTAAACTTATAAGGAGCTATTAGCAGCTAGAAAGGAACTTTACTAATATTAGTCCGCCTTCTTCCATGCGAGGAGGACTAAGAAGAGATGGTTTAACCAATAGCTTCTCAAGGAGTTTAGGAATTCGGTCTTCCAACACACGCTGAAATTCATAAGAAAGCTCAAAATCAATATTTAAATGTATAGAATAAATTTTATGCAGATTGATGACTTAATTATTTAAGATTTCAAATGATGTTTGATACGAGACAATAGATTGGATGCCAGCAATCAAGGTTCATTCAAAAATTCTTTCTGGTTTACAAATTTTTGGAATTTAATTGTCAATAGCTCTTTTTCATCCGGGCAAAATTTAGTAATTCAGTCATTCTAGAAACCAGGATTAATTCTTGATTAGCATGATTTTGCATGCACTCTGATACTATCTGCCAAAATAGATGGCATTTAATAATTTTAGAGCTCTTGGATTGTTCTTTTAGTCAAATCTTATTTTGTTCTTCCAACATCATATAGGTTTTTCTTAAGAAAATGACGGATCAGCACAGAACTATCAGGAAAATGGCAAAAGAGCTTCCTAACCGATGCATATATAGTAGCATCACTCAAAATAGAAAAACTCAGGACCTATCAATGCAGAGTCAAGCAACAATACCTGGACTAATATTAACATGACATCATTTGGTGACGGAAACACTGCAGTTATTGTTGCTGCTTCTTTCCTTACAGTATCTGGTTGTCAATCATGAGAAAATGAGAGGAGCATATCACAGCCTGAAACTTCCATTAAATATGTGAAATCATTCAAACCTGTAATTTCTTTGTACAGAGAAGAGAGCCCACGTGCAACGTTGCTTGGACTAGGTTGAGAGCCAGGGTCACCAAGGACCAATTTGGCATCTTCATTCATGACCTCCAAATCAAACATTGGGCGAGACCCACATAGTGTTGCATAGCGCTGTTTCCCGATTGAACTGAATTCCAAAACTAATATGTGAAGATTGGCATGAAGTCTTTCCAGATACTACAATCTCTCTCTCTCTCTCTCTCTCTCTCTCTCTCTCTCTCTGGAATCCGTATTTGTTAAGAAACATTATAAGAAGAAAGTTTCACAAAGCACAAACATATGGAAGTAATCAAAGATAAATATTAAAAGTTGAGCAACACATTGGATCCCCCTGTCCCGGGGCCGCCTGGCAAAAGACATAAAGGAGAAAGGAAGAGGAGAACTATACTGATTTCCTCTTTCAAAATCAAGGTTTGATTCCTCAACTTGAAAACAAAATAAGTCTATCCAGCATGATTATGGTAAGACATAACCGGCCTAGAGAAATAAAACCAGTTACCTGTGACAAAATCTTCGCACATTCTGCCATTGTAGACAGTTCCCGCTTTTGTGATGCAGCATCAAATCTGGCCAACAATCTGTTTTCCAGTTCTGAATGTCCATTTTTAAACAGAAGGGTCATGTGACTAGACAAAATATTATAAGATCGAAATTGAGAAACTAGATGAATGCAATAAGTAACCTTCCAGCAACTTATCATTAAATGAAATACATCTTATAACAAGATACACGGTCTTTATCCAACTTACAGTAAGTATGTGAATCTAACTTAGATGTTTAAGCACGAATTGGTTTAAACAAGTTAACAGGTTGTCACCTCATCATTGTTGCAACATTACAAGGCAGAAAATACATTATAGGGGGCACCTGTTAATGAATATTATGGCAGAACCTTCCAGTTACCCTCTACAATTGCTGTACATCAGACTACTTCTGGAAACTGGTTTAATTTTGTAGTACATGCATAAACTTAATGCTTCTTGCATTCTAGTCCAAGCCTATAATCATATATCAAGATGCTAATGTTGTCCATAATGGTAAACTAATAAATTAGATAAGATATCACACCGTTGCAATAATCTTGGAGATTAGCAACTGCCACCTCTAATCCTCTGCTTGCTGCCGCATTTCCCGTAACTGATGAGTCAATGCCTTGCCTACCAATATCTTCCTCAGCAAATGATCCTGAAATCAAGCTTGTTGGTGAACATTTTTCACAGCATTATAATCAAGACTTAAGATTTCTATTGCCAAAAGTACTATTTTTCATTTCTAAGCATTTCCACCTTTTGGTTGTTACGTGTGACAGAGACCAAAACTTGATTAGACTCTAACACAAGTTTATGTATTGAACTATCAATCAAGCTAAACATAGCCTAATTTATATTTCAGGCACTGATAGCGTAGATAATTTGCCTAGAAATGTTAAAGGTCTTATAAGTTAAGAATGGCTGAAGAAGGATAGAACAACCCACTAAATAACATTATCTTGTGATGAAATACTTTTCAGATCTTCACCCCCTTTCTCAAATATCATAGATAATTTAACATGATCAAAGTAAGTCATCTCGTTCCACTTCCCTTTCTGGTCTTCGATCACAAGTTCCCTCAGCAATCAATTAGCTCAAGGAAGATAGTACTTTAGAAATTAACACCTAAGCTTTCACTGGGGTCAAGAACAGCCATTTTGAATTAAGATCTTAAAGGTGACTAATTTTGCTAATGAAATTAATTGATGTTACGGTTAAGAACAGCAAATTTGAATTAAGATCTAAAGGGTGATTTGTTTTGCCATGAAACTAATAAGATGTTAACAAAACAATATTGAAGTGATAAGTTATGGCTTTACCAAATTAGAATTAACTTGCTGTTTCAAGAAGAAGAACAGCTACGTTTTAGGGTGCAACATTATAATATTGTTTTGTGCACATATATCACAAGTTAAAAGAAAACCAAGAATCATATAAATTGGATAGAAGTACCCAGAAATTACATTAATTAAATGGTCGAAAGTGAAAATGACATCTTACTCAATTTCTGTGCTATGGAAGCTGCCTCTGCTACCCGGCTATCATCAGAAAATAGAGGTGAAAGTTCCATTAGGTCACCAGGACTGCTATTAAACTCCATCAAGTACTGCAGGAAAGATCACTTATTATTCAAACTGAATACTGGATAGCGTATCATCTTCTGCAGATAATTTTAAGGTACTTAGCCAAGCATTAAAAAAAATTACCTTGATGAGATCTATAGTCTGACTGGCAGTTTCTCGCTGAGCATCAGCACTCTGCAAAACAAAGGAGAAGTTCAAATCTGACACTAAGAAGAAATGAGCAATACAACAATTTCAAAGAGCATCAGTAGAAGAAAAATGATAGAGTATTGGACTATCTTCACTCCGAGTCTTAAAGACATGATATAATAAGAAAATAAACACCAAAAACAAAGGAAACAGGATTTAGAATCTTTACGCAGGCTTTACCTGCAGGTGGTCTCCTATCTTAGCAGCAGTTTGGCCAACACTTGATATACGTGAATCCAACCTTGCAAAACTGTCAAACAAGCCATCAACACCTTTTTCTAGCTGCATGTAATATGGAAAAAGAAACAACAATAGTTAGCAGCATGCTGCATGCCCTCATGATGAAAGCAGATACATCACAATTAGAAAGCAAGCCTTCAAATAAATAGAATATATATATATATATTAAACCAAGCTAACTAACCTCAGAAAGTGTCTTCCGATGCTTAGAGTCTTGAGCAGAAACTTCCTTTTTATCATTGTAGAGTTTCTGATCAATCTGAGACAAAAAACATCAATATTAGGGAGATCATCCAAGTGAAAGAAATAACACTGAAAGGAGATTCGCTGAGGTTTCACCTGTTTCTTAAGATCAATCAACTGCGTACATGAATTCTTAAACAAAGATAATAGAGAATCAACTTCAGGAAAAAACGGGTTCGATGGCGCTTGGGCTGTTTTTGCTGCATTCAAATGACCATTAGGCATAGCATCACTTGCACCATTTCCTTCAGAAGTATCAGTTTCTTCTTCGATATAAGAAGGCAGCAGCTCATTAACCAAGTTCCCAAATAGTGCATCGAATGAAAAGTCACCCTAATTGTATATACACATCACAAGTAATTAGCATGCCTGGTAAAACCCATTAGATGTACAAACGACACACACAACTTCTCTCTGAGAAGCGCAAGATTATTTGTCACCTTAAAGTCCTCTATGTCTAGAACAAGCGGATAGGGGTCAGCTGAGGGAGATTTGGAAAATCTCCCAGTCCTCGTCCCATTTTTAGTCTCTTTCATCTGAGCCATATCTACACATCAGAAGCCATGATGGATAACTTGGGCACCAAAACTAAATAACAAGCTGCCAATGTGAATTAGCTTAATCTAAAACGAATAAAAACGAAAAATACTGTAGACTAGAAGTTGTTCCGTTAAAACCACCAATAACCACAGATCGCTACTAAAAACAATAATAGGAAGTAACCATAAACACATTAATTGAACCAGCAGAGTCCAGAATTCCGCACCGAGTTATAAACCTAACGGTTCCAAATGCGGCAGAGAATGACTGATCAATTTAAAAAGCATCAATTAAACCAAAAAATGAGAAAGACGGCCACAAAATCGATATCCAGAACTTACCTCGGGTACTTCCGAGGTCTAACGCGGCGAAGCTTCAAAGCAGAATCAGAGACCAAGCGTTGTTCTAGAGAGAGAAATAGAAGCTTTGTACAGATCGCATTATAGTGCCTGCCTGCGTATAGGAATAGTGAAAGCCGGTATAATAATCTATATGAGCAAACAACTATAAAATGCGAAGCATAAAAGGTTGAGTAATAGCAGTTTCTTTCTGCGATGTGTTGAGGAGAGTTTTTACTGTGGGTTAAAGTTAAAGCCGTGTTTTTATGTAGGTTTTTACTGCCTTGAACTAACCGCCACAGACTGAAAGAAGACTTTTTCCTTTAGTTGGAGATGAAAAGATTGTCTTTGAGATTGCAAAGCGAGTAAAAAAGGAAACTTAAATTTTGACCCATTACCGTTTTACAAGTCTATTGACAATTATATGATCTTTTTATGGATGAGGGAACATATGGAATCCAATTAGATGATATATAGAATTTAATCTCATTTATTTATTTCATAAATTTTATGGTAGAAATTTTTCCAATTTTTTGAATTTTTTTGCTAATTTCGTTACAATAAAGATAGATTAGTAATTTAATTTGTTATGTGATAAAAAACAAATCATACATATTTTTGAACATACTTATACATATAAATGAACACAAAAATATATATAAGTTTCAATTTTAAAGCATGTTGGAAACGCATGCCCAGTCCCATTGGTCAACATGCATGTTTCTATTATTTTACATGCATGTTTGTGTTTAGTGACATGTTCATGCACAACGTGCTCTCGTGCATTGGTATGCGCGCTCCCAGTGTCCATTGGCTACTATGTTATGTTATTTTATATGTATGTTTTGTGTTTTTATGTGATGCCCTTCTCATTTTGCCCCTACACAAAATGGGCTGTCATATGTCAAATTCATGTGCGTTCATGTATTCAAAATATATGGTTCAGATTTAGTGTTACATACTATTTAAGGATATGGTATAACATGAACTCAACCCTCTCTTATGTACTTTTTTAAACGATCTCTATAATTCTTAATGTTTGAAAAACAGAAGAACTCTTAATTTTTCAGATTTGTAAAATAAAAAAATTCTTTTTGATAGAATTTGTGTTTTTATTATTATTTCTTTTGAATTTCAAGAACTGGATACGCCATTCATATTAGTTTCCTAGTTGGACTTCATATTTTAATTATTGATTTATTGTTTTAGAATTATAGTTTGGTAAGGGTTGTGTTTTTCTTTGATACTTATGATGTAATATCAAGTACATGTATTATACTTATGAATCAAGATAACATGGAATAATATCGGTTATGCTTATTCATCTAAATATATCTAGAGAATACCAAGGTGTATCACCACATTATGACAAAACGCAAGTCACCAAGACAGATCATTCATCCAGATCTGTCTACTCAGATCTGGATCGTCATAATTACTCAAGTCGAATCTAATACGACGATACTTAAATGACATCATCAACTAGACTTACCAGATGTGAAGACTCTTGTCTCCGCTAAGAGGTGATTACTTATATATACATCTTTTTCGAATTACACGCAATCCTTGTATTATACACCTCATATCTGGAAGGATTTAGATATATCCAATTTCTATTTGGTAATAATTTATATTTATCTTATTTTATATTTTATAATCTATAAATACCCTTATCATACAAAAGTCAAGTACGTAATCAGATACTTAATCTTAAGCTTTTAATAAATCTTGAACATTATACATCACTAACTTGAGCATCAGGTACGTAATCTTAAGCTTTTAATAAATCTTGAACATTATACATCACTAACTTGAGCATCATAGTGTTTACTTAGAGACCTCATCCAACTTTGTTTTCCAGATGATCGACAATCGCACACTATTACGACGAACTGAGGAATATTTTGGGACGCACCCATGTTCATCGTCTAATCATTATTACAAGGTAATTCTCTTTATCTTTATTCATTAAATTTATAAGTTGAAACTATCACAAGATAAATATTATATCATGAACTTAAATATATATTACAAAGAACTAATAAAGCTAGCCTTTTGAAGCAAAATTCCCAAAGATAGCATCAATTAGCCAAAATCGCGTTCAGGAAGAGAAACGATATACGCAACTAAATCTTCCTCCTAAATTCAGTTACCTCTGCAAGTAATAATAGTAATAATAATTAGAACATCGATAAATTCCGAGCGAACCAGCCACAAGAAGAAGGGGCAGCGAAAATAAAATACCAATTTAGTAGCCATCATAAAGGGTAGCTTATGAGTGTTATTTTCAAATACTCCCCCCTCCGCTATTAATCTTTACTCAAATACAAACAGGACTTGCCTCCGGGATTTCTCATAACCTCTCCTCTTGCAATATTTTTCTCCATTTCTACCAGATCCACACAAAAACTACAACTAATCTATCTTTTCACTGAGTTAGTAACTTTGAGTCGCAAGCAACAATCTTCACAGAATCAACAGTTTCCTGGCCTTCCTCGCTTTTCAGCTGAGCATTTTGTAAAATGAAAGTCCACACATTGTCACAGAATCGATAGGTATGAAGATGTCCCTGCAGCAACAAAGTCATGAAGAAGATACAACAGTTGTATTACTGAACAAGATGAAAACAATGGCAACGACTGCAGATGCAAAATTCTAGGTCCACCAGACCAAAATTGGATACAAGAAAGTCATAGAAAGAACAACTGCCAAACATAAAGATTGCTCTCTACCATCTACATGTTACCATAGTCTTCTAAATGGCTTCTCAACTAAATTCAAAAGAATGATGTTGAAGCGCCGGCCAAGTCCTATATAGAAATCTCACAAAGATAATGAAGCAGTCACTACCTGAGAGATACGTGATATGATTCCAAGAGCTCAAGAAATCTACCTAGCACTAGTATAGTACCCCAAGAAAACTCCATACTACAAAAAATTTCTCAATCGAATAATAATTCACAGCAATAAAAGAGAAAAGGCCAACTTGAACAGAAAACCACTGTAAACTATATGTTTCTCTGGAATAGTAGGCAAAATTTCGCAGAATTTACTGGTATATGTATCCCTGAGAATCTTGGCAAATTCTAACATGATATTATAGTGAATTGCTTTTAGATTATAATGCTGATAAATCCTTGTAATCTGTAGAGATAGTGCTACATAATCCAAACCACTGATAACCATCTTACCAAATATCTTGACTACGTACATATTCTTCAAATTATTTTATTGTAAGCCATTAGTTTCTGTATAAATATCAGTACAGTCGAGATGACCCTTCTATCAATCTAAGTGAAACGAAATAAAACAATGATCATGAAGATAACAACAGTAATGACAATACTAATAGTTGTAGACAGCAATACGACCAGCAGAGAAGTAGTGAACTGTTTTTATGCTTCAATCAATAGATGCACTTTTAGCACAAAGCATCAGCTTTCACTCCATTAGCCAGTTACATTAAGAAGTCATGTACAATAAACATGGTGAAACTACTGCATAATAAAGTTCATTCACCTTAATGGAAACCTTGTTCTTCACATCAGTCTCCAGAGCTTCAGTCATCGACTTCAAACCAAATGAGCAATATTAAATATAATTCAAGTGCAGAGCATGCATGCAAGTAACAGACTAGAGACAATAGCCAATCCTAAAGGACTCGAACCCAACTTCTAGTGAGACACAGCCATCAACTTTCAATCCCATTCATATGCACAGTTATCCAAGTATCAACTCCAAGAAGAATGTCAAATTCTGAATCCATTTCTGACTTTATACAATCTCCATGCACATATATTTTTACGGACTGGCAGTTAAATTTTTTGCGATGAGAAAAAATTGGTGGAAATGTTATAAAATGTGTAATTAGTGAAAGCATTGTTTTTCATTATTTGTCTCATGACACTGAATTACATTAAAAAAGGTAAATGAATGAAAGAATAAAAATAAACTCAATTCTTTCAAGATAAAAAAAAAAGAGAGAGAGAAGTATTAATGCTCGCTTCAAAATCAGTATTCCGACAATCACTTGACAACTTTCAATATTACCTAATTCTATGAAACAATCACACCTCTTATCTGATTCCCAACCACGAATACGATCCCAAATCAGCTCAGAAGAGTCAACATTCATCATAAATATCAAATACACCAAGAAACTGATAACCTTGTCAAATTGAATTAAAACTTGAATGGCGAGCTCGGGGCTCAGAACTCCGCCAGAAACCATCTGATCCAAAGTTTCTGTCAAGCACATTCCGATCGTCGATCTCCTATACAGCTCGAAGGTCGCCATTCTTCTCCTACAGTAGTACTACACCTACACTAACATAGTCAAAGTGGTGGAAAAACAAAAATAAAAAATAAAAAAAATCAAAATCAAAATTCAGTTCTCCTTCACCTAACAAATCAGACAGAGAGAAAAAAAAGCATAAGAAATCGAGCAAATAAATTCACCCGCTTGTCCGATTGACTAGTCGTTGCCGATCCAGAAATCTTTGCAGAGATTCTCCGCGTGCGAGGAGCGAGCGAGTCTGAGAGATGGGGAAGAAAAAAGAGAGGGAGATGATTTGGGCTTTTTATACCCTAGATTTTAAGATGAGGGATTATATAGCGAGCGCAGGAATGGCAAGGAGAAAACAAAAAGACTATTTTGCCACTTACGGTTCTTCACTATTAAGTGGGATTCAACTGGAATTATAAACTCTCAATTGGGATATATCTGGACTTGCGCATTTATGTTTTGGGGTTAACTATATTTGCCCTCCGTTCGCGAGTATCATATTTTTAATTTTAGTATTAAATCATTTATAATGCAAAAATAGTAATAGCAATGAAACAAATAAATATAAAAATTCTATTCATTGCAGAGGGTACATTATTTGTATTGCCAATTTTTAAAATAAGTTGAAATTATAATAATAAATATTTTTTTAAAATTGAATCATGTGAAAATAGATAAGTATGAATTAACTCGTGTGTGCCATTTAATGAACATTTACAAATGAAATGAACTTCCATTTACAAACTGGACCTGTATGTCATACAATTTATTCATATAAAAATATATGAAATTTTAAAACTTGTAACTATACCCAAAAAAATAATTCATAATTGAGATTTATATGATTTAATATATTTTGTTATTGATTTTTATCATAGATCGAAGCATACTAATTAAAAATTACATATATGTTATAGGTATTGCATATGAATGTAGGTTTAACGAATGTAACAATTGCGGGCCGCATGAACCAAAAAAATTGTAGCTTTTGCATGAAATGTGTAATTACTTTTATAAATGAAAATTAATGATGTTAATTTTTATTTCTCAAAAAAGACTTTGAACAACTACCCTCGGATTTCAATTAGAAAATATGTACTAATACATCTCAGTTAATTTTTTCCATGTTATCATATGTCACCCTAAACTATATATGTCACCTCATACAATTCCTCATTTTATATATGAACGTTAAATTAATTTTTTTTTCCCAAATTTTTCTACCCATAAATATAAATGAAATAGCTATGCAACTATGTTTTATATGATTATGATTGACATACTTTATTTATATTGATAATATTAGAATAATATAAATAAATATAATTATAGATACATCATATGATTCTTGCAGTAATTATAGTATGTCTTTTATACGTTTAATTTAAAGTGATATGGCAAATACGTAATTTAATTTGATAATTTTTATTTAATAAATAAAAATTAATTTTGTACTTAAAATGAGATATTAGTAGGGGTGAGCAAAAACCGAACCGGACCGAACCGAAATGGGCGGTTTGATTCGGTTTTGAACAATAATTCGGTTCGGTTCGGTTTCAAATTTTTAAAACCGAAATTAATTCGGTTCGGGTTCGGTTTGGTTAAAAAAATTCGGTTTTTAAACCGAACCGCCCGAATTAATTATTATTATATTTTTATTTTTATTTTATTTTTATATATATTATATATATATATATATGTGTGTTATTTATATTATTAATATTTAAATTGGTTATATTATATATATTTATATATATATAATTATATTTATATATTATATTATATATATTATAATATTTATATTAATTTTAATTTTAATTCGGTTAAAACCGAACGAACCGAACCGAACCAAACCGAATATTTCGGTTCGGTTTGGTTCGGTTTTATCTGATAATTCGGTTCGGTTCGGTTTGGGTTTTTAAAAATTGATTTTGATTTTTGGTTCGGTTCGGTTTTGAACCGAACACCAATGCTCACCCTAGATATTAGCATTGATAATTAGAAAACAAAAGGAAAAGGATTGAATTAGTCCTTTGATATATCATATATACATAGAACAAGTAACGATATATAAGTAGGGAGGTTAACGTGAGAACCATTTTTATTGTGAGCGTGAGAACCAAAAATGATGAATTCTGATGAAAGTTGATGAATCCACGAGAATGTTATTGAATCCAAAAATAAAATTTTGTCCCTCGTGGATTCGAACCGGGTGAAAAATTACAATTGTTGAATTCATTAAGTTTCTCAACGGATTCATCAACTTTCATAACGAATTCATTTGGTTCTTAGTTTTAGGATAAGAATGGTTCTCATTTGAACCAAACTCTATATAAGTATATATATAAGAATTGGTTATAGGGAAAATCACCCCTTAACTAAGAAGTAAAAACTAATACAAATCATATATAATGTTAAATCTAATGGTCTGAGTTACTTCTATGCATAATTAAGCATGTTGGATTTGTATAATGAAAGCAGTTTTGGTTGAGCTTGTATACAATGTTTCCTGTTACCATTATTACAATCTCATATCTGAATTGTTTACTTGATTGCATATATATGTCCCCTTATCTCATATATAAGTTAGATCATACGATTGTGTTGTAGATCACGTGTCCGTATGATTGGTCGAGCTTAATGAGATATAAAAAGTATCACAACCGAGACAACTTGAGGACGAGTTGTCGGTATAGGCTGCGGTATAGATAAGAAGTGACTTGACTTGGTTGCTTGTCTATATTGGTACGTCTCTAACGTATTGATGGATCACAGTGATATAAGTTCTTCTATCTGACCGTCGTGAAGAACCTAGATCTCGGTGACTTACGTTGATCTAAACCTCGATAAGGTATTAGGTGAGTATGAGTTGCTGACCATCACTTTGACTTGTTATGGGTAAGGGTTACATGAGATAACCCAAGATTCTCTCATCTTGGGTGGTGGCGGTCTTGTATGTCATGCTAGTTACCGTGTCGAGTCACCGTATCCGTTTAGGATGATATCGTCCCTTAAGGACACAAAGGTTTATTGTACTAAACCTGCGGTTGAGTTATCTCAAGTACAATAATAAGGTTGAGTGGTACTACTTAAGGAATTAAAGATATTAATTATTTTAAGCGATCGAAATCTTGTAAATAATTAATGGACGTCGATATCTTAAATACGGGATTCAGTAAAGTCTAAGTGCAAGCCCGACTCAACTTGAAATAAAGGGTAAGTCAACATTTATTCTCTAGTGGCATGAATAAATATTTATGAATTAATTTATGTTTGGATGAACATAAGATAATTAATTTATTTGAGGCCCATCTTTATTCCTCGCATTTGATCCCAGGTTTGGCCCATCCAGCCCAGTAGCTTGATGATTTTCGCCTCCTTATAGAGTCCCTCCGGAACTCTAATTGATCCTCTCTAGCTTAAGTGATATTATTATATTTATTAGATATGCATAAATTCTATCTTGATATGATTTATGATTGCATTATAAATATAAGGTGAGAGAAAATCAAACCCTAATCCAAAAGAAGCAAATTTCGAAATATACTATTCACATAGTTGGAATTTTCGAAAATCTCTAGGGAAGAAGGCGAATTTCTATAGCACTCTCCGTAGATTGTCCTCACTCGGCATTGGAGTTTAGGCAATCGGGATACAGTCCAGAAGATCAAAGCACGAGTCTTGATCCATTCTTCCCCGACAGATTCGCAGGTAAACACGAGAAAACTACTACGTGTTGCAATTAATTATATAGGTGCATGCTAGGCATATAATCAATGTATGGTGAATTAAACATCTAAGATAGATCATCGGGAGAGGTTAAAATCATATTTCCCTACAAAGCAATCAGATTCGACTAACACATGGCATCATTTGAACGCGTGAAGGATATATTGGTAATTTTTAATTTCCACCCACCCATTGAAAACCACCCACCATCCTTAATTACCCTAATCAGTAGTTTGGACCACCCCCATTTACCCACTCTCTTTCAATTTGTAATCTTTCAAGATCTCTCTGAATTTTACATCAAAAATTATATATATATCAAATCATCACTTGAGACGCTAATATCTCAACACTTTTTTTAACCCTAACATTATGAAATTTTTTTAAGTCTTGTTCGCACGATTAGTATATATATGCATAAATAAGTAGAAAAGTTTGCACAAACAGACATATAATAATGCACAAGGATGAACATGTGTATATATTAAGCTTATGTGAATAGCACGTACTTAATTACTTTTATGTTTTCAGTTTTTTTTTAATATAGTCCATATATTATATTTGTATGCTACTTATTAAATTTAAAAATACATTGTTGCAGATAATGATGGATTCTGGTAAAAGGGAAAAAGAACATGGTAAATTAACTCGTAAGTATATAGCTTATATGTATAAAAATCGGTAGCAAATTAAATTTTTTATTTCGGTTCGGGTATAACGGATTAACCAACAGTTAACTGATTTCGATTTCGGTTCGGGTACAATTGATTTCGATTTCGGCATCGGTTATCTCATTATAATTGATTAACCGACGATTATACCCGATTAATATATGGTATTTTGGTTTGTGGGATAAAATTGATAGAAAATAAAATTAAAAATTTGAATTAGAGAAAATGCAAGTTTAGTAATTACTTCGAAACAAATTAAAATTTAATAACCAATTTGATACAAATACCATAATTTAATAACCTTTAAATAAATTAACCCCAATGTTTGTCTTTAACTTTTTAGAATTGTTATCCCCTTACCATATTTTTTTAACCTTTTATTACTGACTTTTTATTTGTGTTGTAGGTTGTTCTCGTTGATTCATCTTCCACCTTTAAATGTTTGATAGCTTTTTAAGTTTCACTGTGTAATCTTTAATAGTTATGATAATAATTTATACAGAAAATTGTACGTTTGATATTTTGTTTAGTTCGGTAATGTACGGTTGTATATTTGCCAATTTTTCCGTAAAAAGAATTTACCAATTTAGATTTTATAGTGAATTTAACAAATCAATTTACAGGTGGGAATCGGATCGGCCCAGTAATAGGCCCACCAAGTATAGATTGGACTCAAATTTTTAGTAGTCCAATTCAACGTTGTCTGAATATATAAAAACTAATATAAAAACAAA
The DNA here is from genome assembly GCA_036937905.1 of Salvia rosmarinus. Lineage (NCBI taxonomy): Eukaryota > Viridiplantae > Streptophyta > Magnoliopsida > Lamiales > Lamiaceae > Salvia > Salvia rosmarinus. The sequence continues at coordinate 22,341,023 of CM072819.1, read as the reverse complement.
CTTTTTTCCAAAAAACTGAACAACATAAGAATTAGGTTAGCCATTTTTAATCGGGCTCTGGGCGGATATACATGGGATTTGCATCTGGCTTCACTCTAATACAAGTCTCAAACTTTTTATTATGCTAGTGTGGTATATTAAATCGAACTTAAAATTAGTATAGTTTAAAATAATTAAATAATTAAAATAAATTAGTGTTTATTGAATTTTTTTCTCTCAATGTGATATTAGATTCTACAATTTCTTTCAAATCATTTAATAGTATAGACATTATTAATCAAATATAAGTTAGATTATTTGTATAAAAAAATTCCAACACATTACAGCATAGACATTATTAATAACAATATAAATAAATAAATAGAATTATTCTTAAAATCCTAAATATATCCCGAAAGCAAATAGTCTATATCATAGCAATGTTTCTGGGTTTGATATATAAGTTGCATACTATTGATTTTCGACGAAAATTATTACGTTATAATTTATAAGTAGAAAGTTGACAAACAACTAAATATTTGGAGAAAGTTTAGTTACCATCAGTTGTTGCTTGGGCGGAGCACATCAATGAAGCGAAATGATGAAGCTGAGGTTCAGCCATCCAAAGTTGTTAATTATGCTAGTGCATGAAAACGAACCAAAATAATAATGCCAGGGTTTAACCATTTGAACTCGTCTAAAATATATATAAGCTCACCTGTTAAATATAAGTTGTTACACTAATTGATTATTTATTTCGATAATAATTGAATATTACAATCTAAAATCACTAATAAATAATATAATAACAAAATATTAGAAATTGTAGAAAATTTCACATATGAATGCATGTTAATTGTCGGACCTATATCCCGGAAACCTGCTACTTTCACGTTCCGCTCCCGCCTAATAGCCGCTTAGCCGAGATGCCTTGGCTGCTCCACCAAGACTCAATACACAACGGAAGTTTTCCTTGAGCGATATATATATATATATATATATATATATATATATAGATATAGATATATATAGGGTTGGGTTCTCGTAGTACCCGGTCCTCAGATAGTATGTAGTACCCAATCTAGACCACGCATTTTGAACACGTGGTCGCACCACAAGCTGACACGTGGCTGCTCCTTTTCTTTTTTAATTTTTGCAAGGGGTAAAATGGGAAGAAATCAAATCAGCCTTCTTCTTCTTCACCTTGGTGGCAACGGACAACGCCGGCGGCAGCGGATGGCACCGGCGACGACGGCGGCAGCACCGACGAACAACAACAATATAAACAAACAACAACAAATAATAGATTTTGAAAGAAAGAAAAAGAAGAAAAAAATTTGAGAACAAAATTGATGGATTTTAAGAAAAAATAGAAGATAAATTTGATAGATGATTGAAGATTCGAAAAATATAGTGGTTATGGCGGTGGTTCACGGCGAATTTATCGGTAATCTAGGAAAGAGACGATTGAATTGACATAGAATGATGAATGAGAGATTTGCTGTCGAAAACCATAAAAATGCATTGAACAAAACATGAAACTGCATTGAACAAAATATGACAATGCATTGAGCAAAACATAAAACTGCATTTGCCACAAAACACAAACATGCATTGAACAAAGCATGTTCATGTATTGAACAAAGCACGTCCATGCATTGATCAAAACATGTCAATGCATTTAACAAAACATAAAAATGCAGGCCAACGGGCGCACGAGCGAGCCGAGCGATGTGCGAAGCACGAAGCGCATCTTGGCACGCCATGCTACGGGTGCAAGCTTCCAACCGCATACATTATTGTGTTCAATTGCATGCATTTTTTGTTCATTTGAATGCATTATTCAGTTCAACTAAATACATAGTTTGTTTTCGCAATCACATAACAAATCAAATTACTAATCTACCCTTACTTTTGTGAAAATCAACGAAATTAAGCTTAAAAAGTCCGAAAAAATCTCAACCATATGATTTATGAGATTGAGTACTACATACTATCTCAGACTCGAATACTATTTGATCCCTCATCTATCATATATATATATATATATATATATATATATATATTACAAACTCGACTTATAAGAGATTCTATTACTTGCTCCCTTCCCAATTTGCTAAAATTGAAAAACATGATATTGTTTTGAAAAAAAAATTTAAAAACATTACAACATTTCTATGAAATGAATATTATTTTATCGGATTAAGGTGGTGTTTACTTTGCATGATTATGTTAGATAGATAAAATTCATCCAACATAATCAAGTGTTTACTTTGAATGATTAATATTTGAAGATATCCCAAAGCTTAAGATTATTTTAATCCTTTGAATTGTTCTCCATTAATTTTAATCCAACCAATATAGGTAGGATTGAAATAATCCTCCAAATAAAGGAATAATTATTTATCCCAATTTTAATCCTTCATTAATCATTTGTAGTAAACAAAAGATTGATGGATAAAAATTATCTTATCACACATTTAATCCATCAAATAGTCAATCCTTCAAAATACTAATAATGAAAATAAACACTCCCTAATAGAAAATAAGTGCAATTTATATGCAATCTTTAAAATATAAATTTTTAATTTAATTAATTTCTATTATCACATATATAGATCTATGACTATCTAAATATTCACATACTAATTAATTGTAACAAAATAATAAATATATAATATACCTTTGTTTATATTTAAAGTAAGTTTCTGAATGAGACAACGATTAATGTGTAACCTGTCAAGTTTTATAGTGGGGTAAGACGATGGTTCAAAAAGATGAGGCTAGAGTTTAGTTAGGTGGATCCGTCTATAATGCATATACTCGTGATAATCCCAAACTCGATTAAAAAGTGATTCTTACTACATGTTCTCATCTCAAATCCATATGGTGATATTCATAATTATCCAAAATCATTTAAATTTATAAATACATGTTGTTACAATAATTGGTTATCTGTTTCAACAAAAACCTCAATAAGATAAATTAAAATCCATAATAAATAGTATAAACAACAAACTATTGAGAAAATGGAGAAGATTCATGTAGGCATGTCGATTAGTATTCACTCATTTGGTATTTATATATTCATATTTGTCACAAATTCGATTGAAAATGCTTTTAGCACTCGTTCTCATCTAACACCCGTATAGTCTTAACCACTCACTAATTATCTGGAACTATTAAATTTTATAAATATAAATTCTTACAAATTTGATTATCCATCTCAACAAAAATCTCTATATTAAAAATTAAAATTAATAATAAATAGTATAAATAAAAAAGATCTAAAAGTGAGGAAAATTCAAAATTCACATATTTATTTATAAAATATCTAATATTCAAATATAAGTTGTTATAATAATTGGTTGGTTGAGGCTATAGTTCGACACGTTGATAAATGATTGGACTCGTAGAATAAATATTAGTAATAAATACCAAAATATTTAGAAAACAGAGAAAATGGTTAAACATAAGTTGTTACAATAATTGATTATTTGTATGAATAAAACTCGAACAACATTACAAGTTTAACATTGATAATAAATACTATAAATAACAATAAATTCATTTTTCCTATGTCCAATTTGACGATACTTATGGATTTGATATAGAAGTGTCCGTATCATTTTACATAATATAATATGAACAAAATATAATTGTTTGTCATAACTTCTTATCGACATATATAATATAGAAATAAAGTTATTTGCATAATTTGTTATTTTGGATATTCATGTATAATATGATCTAACACATATATAATCTATGAATCATAATCTCTTTGATATAGTAAATTGTTCATTCTTTCATATATATTCAAGATAGATTGAAATATATTGATTCACTTATAGGTACTTTAATGTTTTATGTGAACCTATTAAATATATTTTTATGTTGTATGTATGCATAATTAATATAAACACATTTTTTTTCGTATATATTGCATTATATAAACTAATAAAATCTATGATATAGAATTAGACAATAATACATTTCTGAAATATAATAAGAATACTGAGAAATATCAATGTATTAATATATTAGAAAAGATATGCATCCGAGAAAATATCTAACATATATATGGGGTGATTCACGTAAGAATGCAAATATTAGTAAGAAATAAAAATGTAGCATTGAACGTATAAAGTTATTGTACCAAAAGTATAAATTTGTTGCACCAAATTCGGTGCAACAATTTTAAATTCAGTGCTACACTTTATATATTGAATTTGGTGCAACAACTCTATACGTTCAATTCTGCATTCTTATTTATTACCAATATTTATATTATTACATGATCCATCCCATATATATATATATATAATTGCAACTAACAAATTTATAGTCGAACAAATAAGTTATTGTTAATAACTTAATAATTAGTAAACATTTAGGAAGATCAAATATTATACATTCACCATATTTCATGTACATAAAAAACAAGAATTCATTCATGTAATATTTAATAATTTTCAGATTTTCACATAATAATTGAGATAAAAATAATTATTTGGTGACAAATATAAAATGAATCATAGCAAAACAAATACGATCATATGTATATTACTGTTTTATATAGATAGATGATACATGTATACTAATCTAATATATAAAACTATTGTATTGTAGTAAGTTAATTAGGCCCAACTTAATTTGAGTAATTTCTTTTGGCATTTGTAATGTATTATATGCAATATTAGTTAATCCAATATTTATTTTTAATGGCAATTTTACTTATTGCATGTAACGTATATTATCAACAACTAATTAATACTCATTAACTGTTAGATTACATACCTTGTTTAACAATCCATTTATACATTGAGAAAGCAATTTTGAAAAATAAGAATAAAATTTTATGGAGATGCCACGTAGGATTGAGAATCAATATATATGGTGCCTCAAATGTGTAATGAATTATATAATTAATAGATAGATGATATTTGCAAACTTGCGAAGAAACTATATCTTGAAGATTTCATTGAACAAGATATTATTTTATTAGTCGAGACATTATAAGCATGATATGATAGTGATGTGAGAGTTTAAAGTTTCTACACTTAAATTGAGTCAACTACTTACTAAGAGTGAAAAAATTGAAGGTATGAGTATGAGTTAAGATATTATAAGCATGATATGATAGTGATATTGATTTCAAACTAGTTGGGCCATGTTTATCAGATCCATTTCACTATTTTAAATAATGGAAAACACTACAAATTTCAATAAAAAATTCCGAGTAACATTATACATGCAAAAATATCATTGTTTAAATAAATTAAATAACGCAACAAAAAAAAAGGATGAGTTTATAAATGAAACCACTACTTTCCAAGCCCCACAAACTAAATTCTTCAAATTTGAGCAGGAGAAGCTTAAGATAAATGACAAATTACGTTTTATGTAATTTTCATGTAACAACACGTAGAAGACCCAAATGTCAGTTATTACTTTTGTCACATTCGTACATTACAATGCTTGTTAAACGTGTGAGTTTGTTTGCACAAGGGGAAAAAATGTGACAAGAAACGAATCGACATATTGTTAATTTATTTTCCTCATTGCAACAAACCCACATCCCAAATCATCTTGTTGCTCGTTATTTCCAAATTTTCATTAGTGATAGGCTATTTATTTGTGTACTTTTATATAATTTAGTTTACATGAAATTAATTTACATCACATAACTTATAAAGTTAAAACATGCGTGAATTTAAATTGTTAGTTAAGAAGTCGTCATCATATCATATTATAGTATAACTCAGATACGTGCTTTAATTCATTTATTCAGCCACGATGTAATTTGACGAGAGATCTCACGGGAAGTAATCATCATTCACACACACACACACACAGAGAGCTTAAACTCATGTTCGATGCATAATTTGACCTTACTTTTTTTCCCTTCAAAATTCAGATTAAAAAAAGAGTGGCACAGTCCAAGATAGGCTGTAGTTTGGGTAATAAACTTTTTCCCCCCTTAAACAATAGTAATTACTAATTACTTTTAGAGATTGAAATTATGATGATAAATTATGTCTTGTATTTAAAATGCCACTAATTTCCAATATGACTTATAGCTTATACATGTCAATTACTCAAAACTCGGGTTAAAGCCAAATGGTAATATCCATAGGGTTCGGTCAATATAAAAATAAGTTAAATAACGCACAGTCAAATCTGTATTTTTGAAAAATTGCAACTATAGCACCATATTTTAATTGTTCTGCAATTACATTCCCAACATTACAACATAAATTGTCCTGTGTACCTTAAAAGTAAATTGTTTTACCTATGAAATGACATAGTTTTATTATTAGAAAACTTTTGAATGTTATAAGTGCAAAATAGTAATAAATATAGCTATAATTGCAACATTATATATATTATATATGATTAAAGAATTCAAAATTTTCCATTACTGTCTAGCAACTAAGGGTGGGAAACGGTTCGGTTTCGATTATCCGAATCGAATTTGTCCAAAAAGTGGAACCGAAACCGAATTTAATCGAAACCGAACCGATTATTACGGTTCGGTTTTCGATTAACTGAAAAACCAAAAAAATAATAATTAAAACAAATGAAATAATAATTGAAAAACTGAAATTTACTTAAATATAATTAAAATAATAATTAAAAGTTGAGATTTTACAATTTTTAATTAATTATGTAAAGTAAAAACTATTTCCGTTTACAAACCAGTTGGTTATCGATTAATCGATAATCAAAAAATATTTCAACTTTGAAACAGGACACCAAATCGAAATCGAATTTTTCATTTTTGATTAATCGAAACCACTTCCATTCGATTTTAACTGAAAACAAAACATTTTTTAGACAATCCTACTAAAAGGCCGCATAACGTACTACACATTACTCTATATAGAACTATTCTGAAGAGTTGTAAAATTCATTCAAACATGAGATTATTTTATTTAAATATACAAAGCCAATTCGCTGTCCAAATTATTCTCCAGAATGAGCAACACAAATAAATTTATTATTTTTAATTTTCATGTTCAAGATGCCAGTTGTACAACCACGCAAGGTTGATTTCAATGAACGATTGACCCAATTATCAAATACATAAATGATTTACACGTTTCCTTTTAGTGGGATTTTCTCGAAAAAGGAAAAAGGTTGAGGTTATACTCCAATAATTTAAATGTTTCTGTCAGGGAATCTTTTAGAATTAATAAGATTAAATTTCTTCTGCGTCATTATTGGCTGTCTATTATTTCTATATATCTCCGTGTAACATAATTAAGTGTTTTAGTGGACGATACGAATTTTATTAAATTTGGTAGAAGTATTTTAAGTAGATAAAGTATACCACTGTAGATGTTTTTTGAACGGAGAGATAATAATTTTTTGATAAATAATGAATAGTTATGAAATTGAATAATAAAAGTTGATTGTTGGATAATGTGGTTTTTTTGAAAAATATGAATGATTGTGAGGTTGAATATAAGAGTTGAGTGTGAGATAATGACCTAAATAAGAAAGTGATATACTATTTATAGATTTCAAATAAGATAATTATGATACATTGAGATATATTTATTAATAAAGTTAACAAACTATAATAGTATAATTAATTTTTTGTTACATTGAGTGTTGTAGATGTGGGACAAGTTGAGTTGTTTTATTTATTTATTTATAAAGGAACGCGTGAACGGAACAATATTTATATATGCTAAAAAAAAATCTAAAAGCTATCTTCTTTATATTATTATTATTTGATCGATAATCGTCAACAACTATGTGAGGACCATTTAGAAAATGAAAAGGTAAAAGAAGCTAATAATTGAAGCACCACAAGTAGTTGCCTTTATCATGTTACTACATCATTGCTACTACTTGGCAAAGTTCAATGACGATGCAGCATCCATGCAGAAGAATGACTCATTAATCTTAGAATTGTGGATGTAGATTGTATAGGCTAGCTAGCTGTGTTAATTTGTTGTGATGTAATTCTTCCCAAATTATGCCCCTTAATTCTAAACCTAACACAATGAATAAGATATGTACTTTCATTTTATCTTTTCTTTCCTTCTGGCAGAACATATAAAGGCAAGCATCAAAGTATTATGAAATATTATTTAAAGTGAAAATACATAATTTTAGTCTAATAAATTGATTTTGTGATAATTTTAGTCTAATAAATCAATAATAAATTAATAAAATCTAATGAATTGATTTTATGATAATTTTAGCCCGTAAGTGATTTTTCGGCATCGAAAAACACAATCGGCACCACAAAATGACATATAGAAAGCATAAGTCAGAAATGTAGTTGGAAAAGACGCATGGATTATATGTCATTTCGCAGTACCGACTATGCTTTTCGATGCCGAAAAATCACTTACGGACTAAAATTATCACAAAATCAATTCATAAGGCTTGATTGATGTATTATTTATTTATTATGCTAAAATTATCACAAAGTCAATTTATCATATTAAAATGATGTATTTTCCTTAAAAAGGATAAGTGAGTACAGAAAGACAAAATCATAATCTCATTATATACTATAGATCCAATAACTATTACAATGATAATATTTTAATATTATGAAACATTATTAACATAACCAAACATATAAGTGTTTACAAGCTATTCAAATGTGATAATATTGTGAGAATGTTTTAAAGATTGTATGAAAATTATAATTGATCCAAGTTCATACTTCATTTGGCAATTAATTTTAAAATTAATTATTAATATTGCTCCAAGTAGAATGATTAAGAGGAGAATTTGATGGACGGATGTCAAAAGAATTGAAAATTTAACTTTAAATATTTGTTGGATTGGTATACTGAAAGAGATTGATTGAATTTGTATAAATATTTCTTGTTACAATTACTTTTATCCTATCTGAATTGTTTATTTGATTGTATATATTGTCACATTAGTTCATACAAAAATTAGATCATACAATGTATAGAAGATCACAGAAGTTTATATAATTGGTTAAACTAGTTGAGATATAAAAATGATCACAGTTAAAATAATTTGATAATGAGTTGTGAGTATAAACTGCAATATAGATAAGAAGTAACTTGACTTAGTTACTTGTCTATGTTGGTACGTCTTGACGTATTGATGGATCACAGTGAGATAAATTCTTCTATCTTACCGTCGTGAAGAACCTAGATTTCGATGATTTTACGTTGATCTAAACCTCGATAAGGTTTCAGGTGAGTATGAGTTACTGATCATCATTTTGATTTGTTATGGATATGGATTACATGTGATAACTCAAGATTCTCCGTATATTGGATGGTGGCAGTGCTTGTATGCCATGCTGATTACCTAAATCGAGTTACCGTATCTGTTTAAGATGACGACGTCCCCTTATAGAGCTCAAAATGTTTATTGAACTAAACGGAGAAATGAAATATCTTAAATACGGAGTGATATAAATAATTAATAGAAATGAAATATCTTAAATACGGAGATTCGTAAGTCTAAGTACAAACCCGACTCAACTTCGATAATAAAGGGTAAGTCAACATTTATTCTCTAGTAGAATGAATGAATGTTTATGAATTAATTTATGTTTTAGACTGACCATAAGATAATAATTAATTTTATGTCTATCTTTATTCCTTATATTTGATCCATGGACTGACCCACCAGGACTTATTACCTATGAAATTTTCGACCACCCCCTAGAAATCCCACTAGTATTCTTTTCTGATTATTGTATTATCTATTTAGTATATCTCATAATCTAGATATATATTATCTGATATTATTAAATATCAAGAGATAATTATTTTAGAAAAGAATTATCTTCAGAGAAGAGGATAATTATTATATTTATTAGATGTGTTAGTATCACATATATAATCATAGGGGTTAAATTTTGTGGTATTCTCCATGGATTACTCTCACTTAGTATTGGAGACCATACATCCAGAACATAGTCCATAAAATCAAAGTTGGAGTCAGTTATTGATCAGATTTACCAAAAATTAATAGGTAAACACGAAAAACACCTATGTATTGCATTAATTATATAGGAGCATGCTAGAAATATAATCAATTATAGTGAATTAAATATATAAGATAAGTCATCGGGAGCACGGGTAAATTAAGGTTTACCACCAATATTCAATATTGTAATAATATTAATAGCAATCTTTTATATTTATTTCAAACTTGTAGCTTCCAACATCCAAATCCAACTAATTAACCACATTACAACTTATGTTTATTTTGCTCACAATTCATAAATGAATGACTTGCAATAATTGGTCTAAAATAATACGAAATAAATTACATGGAATTGTATTATCACGTGATTTAGTTGGTAGATTTTATTTTATTTCACGCCATGAATTGCTTGATGTTGATGAAGGTTTTGCTCGCTAACCAAAATTCTAACGAATAAAACCAGATTGGAAGGGTGTGCATTTTGATGGATTATGACTTGTTTTATGATATGTTGTTTGGTTGGCTGGATTCGATCATGTATTTAGTCCGGGACAATGCCATGTAAGATAGATTCAACCTGGTCGGGATAATACTATTTAGGATTAGTCTTGCTTTATGAGTATTGGCCCCCCGAAGACCAAAATTAACGTTTGATAATCTCGAACCAATTTAATCTTGAGTAACTGTACGAACATAATTCATAAACTCTTGCAACTATTGCAATTCAACCGTATATATATTTTATTTTAGCAAACTCACCCACAAACTTTTAATTTGTCATAGTTTGAGGCGCATGCAAACTCCTAAAATTGGCAAAATTAAATTGAAATCATATTTATTAATCTAAATAGTCGTATAGTTGGAAAGCTACACGTTCATACTAGGTTAGAAGAAGCAATAAATTTGAAGAAAGTGAGATCTAATTTAAATTTAATTTTGCCTCAATGCAACTGTGATTTGCCAATTAACCCTACTATTAACAAAACCATGTGTAAAACGCAATAAAGTTCGACATTTATGAAAGTCAAGATTGACAAATAATACAAGTATTTCGAATGAGTGTTAGATTAGATGCTATTAACATTTATGTTTTTGGATAGACAGACACGTGGGGTATATATATGGCTTCTGAACAGTTGAAAACCGAATACATTTGACTGGCAGGTACCTCAAAATCTAGCCGCCTACCCCACCACCACACACACATATATAGATTTATTATAAGATTGGATTAAAATAAAAACTCATATATTATATATTCAATGCAATATTTTTATAACTATCGTAATAATATTTTTTATATTCCAACCATTATATATACTTTTTAGGAGATCTCAGACATATAATGAGGGTGATGGTAGGCTGAAATTTTCTCGGATATACAAAAGTATCAAAAAGCAAATTTTGATGTGAATACTGTAAAAATAGGATCTTGAACTTTTATGGTTTTATAATTGGATTTTTTTATAAGTAAGGATATCAAGTCTTGAACTTCTAATCTTTTTGCCTCATGATATAACTATAAACCCTGATCAAATTATGGGTAGTCAAAGAGGATATGATAGTAATATAAAATAGAATTTAAGAATCTAACTGACTTCAAAGTAAAGTTCGAAATTACAATATAATATAAAGTTTGAAGATATTTCACGTCCTCCAAATACGTTTATTTAATTCTGTTTTGATCCATTCACAAAAATGTTAACTTTCTTTTTTTGAAAATATAAATTCTATAATTTTACCCTAAATCTATTCATTTATTTATAAAAAAACCATCAATGACCCATTTTTTTACTCTATTATCTATTAATATCTCTATGACCAACCTTTTAATCTCACTATTATTAATTAATTAATTAATTTATTATCTCTATTTATTATATTAATTTTATTAACTTTATACTAAAATAATTAACTCTTCAAAATACCTATTTTTATCACTTTAACCACTTTATCTCTTATCCTAAATTACCGTGTTAAAAGAAATGAAATGCTGTGATATGAACGAATATGGGGAACAGAATGAGTAGTATTTATCCAAAATTATTTATTTTGAAATCTGACTGTTTAGATTTATGTTTTATCTTTTCTTTGTTCTTTTGTTTTTGGGGGCCGCGTGCCATTGTGGGCCTGCCCAATAATTCCCCCTATTTTTTTTTTTTTTTTCAATTAATACAAATTTTAAAGATCGTCACGGTGGATTCGACCAAGGGACCTTTGGTCTCGAAGATTAACCACTCTACCATTAATCCACACAATCCTATTATTTTCATGTGTTGTAATGTCAGTTGTCACCAACGTCCGAATGTCGTGTTGTATATTTATTCTTATATCATCTAATAACATTATCATGAATATACACTTCTCACTCGTAATATTGCTAAAAAAATAAAACAGGATCAGTGCAATGGCTAGAAAAAAATTAATAACATTGTAATATAATATTACTCCTCCTATTTATAATAGTAAGAGACCAGCATAACTGCAAATTTGGCTCAACTTTTAAACATAAGCAATTAAGATATTGATTTTTAATTGGACGTTATTGAAAAGAAGAATCAAATTTTACGATGATCGATGCAGCTTGGCCATGGCGGAATCAAATCAGTAATGAAGAACAGCCAATTACTACGACAAGAGTCTGTTGCTCTTAATTCATTGCATGCTTAATATAATGTCTTCAATTTCTCAATTCAAACTCGAATTGAGGCTCAACTGTGCATTTTTCAGTTCTAAATTTTTATAAAATTGACTCATAAATAAAAAAAAGTTGAGGATTTTGAACAACGTTCAGATTAAAAATTTGTGACTCAAATTCATAATTTTAATTTTCTAACCGTTAAACGTATCAAATTTATATGAAGTGTGGACAGTATTTATATTTGAAATAACCTAGAATATTGATACTACGTTAAAATAAACATACATGTCCCCACTCTACAGCCACATTTTCTTCATCACTGCGACAATTAGATTTCTTTAGCTTTTGACTAAAGCATCCTCATAGAGCAAATATAAAATTATCAACTGGGAGTCGTTAACAACAATTAGATTACAAAAATAAATCAATTAATTGATGCAAAGACCAACATCTCTACTATTATATATATATCAAACAAACCCAAACCCAAACCCAAAAGAAAAAAAACCAAAGAAAATGCCTTCCCTCAAAAGTATGAATAAGATGGCTTATCCATACTCTTCTCCACCACCACCACCACCATCTCCACCATGCAACCCCTCCTCCTCCGCCACCACCATCTCCTCCATGCAGCCCTCCACCACCACCTCCGCCTCCCCATTCCCCAGGGTGCCACTGCGGCCACCACCACAAACCACCCACCGCCCCTTCTCCGGCGCCGTCCCATCACCACCCACCACACCATCACCACCACCACCACCACCACAAGCCCTCCGCACCACCAGCACCAAATCCTAGTGTTCCTACAAAGCCGCCACACACCCCGGCCGCACCACCAAAATCGCCGCCACCTTCATCAAACTGCCCCCCGCCACCACCCAAATCCGAAACACCTTCTCATCCGCCGCAAAAACCAGCATATCCACCCAAAACACCACCACATCACCACCACCACCCACCCTCACCCGCACCAAAACCTAGCGTTCCGGCAACACCTCATTATCCCCCAAAATCACCACCAACCATCCCGGCTCCTCCGCAAAATTCCCCGCCATCACCTTCACCAAAACCCAATGTGCCGGCAAAGCCTCCAAAGCCACAAACACCTCATCATCCACCAAAAAACCTCCAAGCGGCCCAGCGGCTCCCCCAAAATCGTCGCCAGGTTCATCACATTACCCGCCATCACCATCACCAAAACCCGGAACTCCTGCAAAGCCGCCGAAGCCATCAACGTCGTCTCATCCACCAAAATCGCCGCCAGCTGGCCCAGCGCCGCCTCCAAAATCAGCGCCGGGAGCGCCACATTATCCACCAAAGCCCGGTGCTCCCTCAAAGCCGCCGAAGCCTTCTCATTTGCCGAAAACACCACCAGGCGGCCCCGCGGCGCCACCGAAGCCTCAGCCAGGAGCACCGGCCTATCCGCCATATTATTATCCACCGGGACTTCCTTCATATCCACCAATAGCTCCATCACCATTTTTCCCACCGGCTCCCAACTCCCGCACTCCATTTTCACCGCCGTCGAACACTATCGCTACGCCGCCCGGTGGTGGCGGCGGCAACAACCACACCACCGTTATTGCGGTGTGTGTCTCTTTAGGTGGATTGTTCTTCCTCGGTTTCATAGCAGTTGGCCTCTTCTGCTTAGCCAAGAAGAAGAAGAAGCCTATCATGGTTCCAGCGGCAGCTGCTGCTGAGTGTGAGCCAGAAGAAGCTGGCGGCGCAGCCGCAGCGGGGCATGGGCATGGCGGAGCTGCGCACGGTGGGCCACACTCCCAAGGTTATCATTAGCATGGCCAGATCAAATGGGTCTTCACGAAAATGTGTGTTTGATCAAAGAGATTGGTAAATTTGGTTTTTGCGTTTCTTAATTTCTTACTTCTCCAAAAAAAATAATTTTCTGATGCAGTGATATATTTGTTATTTGTTGCACTAAGATATTGAATAAATTGTTGGAAGTGAAAGTGGCCGTTGTAATATTCTTGATATCGTGGGGTGTTGCATCAAATAATTCTGATCACACTGTAAGTTTTAGTTTTTTACAATATTGGATAAGTGGTCGTATTTAATTTGTTGTAATTTGCTTTTTTATTATATCCGCTGTTGTCATCTGTGTACGTATTTTATTTTAGGGAAATAAATGTAAACCATGATACGAAGTATGGCATAGTTAAGTATACTGTATCAAATAAAAAATCAGATAAGTGATAATAAGAAAAGGCAATTGTTGAGGGCGCTATATCTTTTTCTCTTTTGACAAACTCTACCGGCTCTTTTGAAAGATGGGAATGAGTCAATTGACAAACAAAAAAAAAGAGCCACGATTCACTTATAATTCATATATAAATAACTCGAACCGACAATTCAAAAAGGATAAGATGTTATAAAATAATTAATCCTTTTTAAATAAAAGACAACTGATTAACCTCTGAGCTGTCATCAACGGAGAAGTCGCATATATATAGAAAATTTCTCTGGGTTACCACTTACCATGTGCATGAATTATCATCAGCACGATGCGTCCAATTGACTATTAAAAAAATCATCCATATTGACATACTAATTTGTTATTTAAAGAATAAAGATGATACCGATTGGTCCCGACTTTCTTGAAGTATATAATAAAAATATTCAATTAAATTTATATACAGATACCTTTAGTAGTTCAACAATTTATAAAAGAAAAGAAAAAAGTTTAAAACGGAAAAGGACACTCCAAAAAAGTCCACATACCAATTAGCACTAATGTATAAAAGACAATAAAGTCTTGTCTTAATGTGGCTGTGGGTAGGGTATGCGTTTTGCCAGCTCTGCAGCTGCATAACATAAATTTTAATGAGGAGACTAAGAGGGTGTTTGGCTGAGCTTATAAGCTCCCCAAAACAGCTTAAACTAAAAACAAATTTTTGCTTTGTTTTATGTTCTCACCAAACACCCTCTAATTCAAAGGTCGGATCCAATCATATATATAAACACACACTTACGACGAAATTCGTGGAGTAGAACGCTGTCTATCATCTTCATAGCTATGTCCTTAGCCCCATGCAACTAGCCTAGAAATATATATTTTTTGTTTTTCTTGATTTCTTGAACTATCCCATTTATAGACCATGTTGGATGAGCCATAAATTTAGCCATGTAATTATTTGCAATCAAACTTTCATTTACATGTATAATATGAAGTATTTTTGAACAATCATGTTCTAAGATTCAAGCTTTGATTTGCACGGTTTTCTTATTACTTGACATTAAAGAAGCCTATATGGAAAAAGGGCATCAAGTTCTTTTACGATGAGCTTTGCATCTCATTTTTGTTATTAGGACAAACTCATCATCAGTTTTAGAACAAGATATATAATATATAGGACTTTTAAACCACCATTTTCAGTGTCATTGAAGACTACTTCACCATGGACATCATTGTTTCCATTATGTATAACCCTTTCCATCATCTCATTCACAAAAACAATATCAGAATCATCACCTTCATTATCTTGTAAGTCATATATTGTAATACCCCAAACTTTTAATTAAGTAATTAATCAATGATTAATGATTTAATAGGGCATTGCATCCTTAATAAAAATAAATAAACATGCTTATGATTTGAAAAATGTGATGTTACTTAATAAAATGAAATATAATCTATAAGTTAATTATAGAATTTTGAATGAAAGCTTTTGTTTAAGAATTTAAAATAATGTGT
Organism: Salvia rosmarinus; assembly: GCA_036937905.1. Classification (NCBI taxonomy): domain Eukaryota; kingdom Viridiplantae; phylum Streptophyta; class Magnoliopsida; order Lamiales; family Lamiaceae; genus Salvia; species Salvia rosmarinus. The sequence goes on along the minus strand of CM072819.1, from coordinate 22,324,749 downwards.
CGATTGATTATTTGATCTTAAGGATCAAATCAATTCTATAATTTTTAGGAATGACTAAATTTTGCTATTTAGGTGTTATAGTTCCCTAATATATAATAAGCATAATTAAATGAATATGCAAGTATCAAATGTCATAAAGTAAGAAATTTAGAATATAAGTTATGTATATAAGATTAGTAGTATCAAATGAGAAATAAATACACATATTATATTATTAATATTATATATATATATATATATATATATATATGTTCTAGAAACTAAATGACTAAGCAAGCCTACATTAAATAAACTTGGAGAGCAAGTATATGCATTTATTAAGTTGGTGAATAATCACTTAATTAATTAATTAGAAACTAAAATATTTTTGGTTATAAATACAACCTATCTACACTAGTGAAAATTTTGTGAAAAAAAAATAATACTCTCAATCTCTCTCCCAACTCACGGTTACACACACCACACACACACTTGAACTAGAAAATTTTTCCTAAGCTAAATTCCTTCCATAAATCCATTACTAAGCTTGATTTCAAGGATTTCCAAGGTATAATTCCAACCTTTCTTCAATCTTTAAGTATTAATATTGTTATATATTTATGAATTTGTGAACATGATAGTTGTAGGATTGTATGAGTGTTCTTTATAATTATGGGTGATATTGATATTATAGTTAAGAATTGATGGATTAAGTGTGGAATTGATGAAAAGTTGATGGTTATGTGTAAGATTTATGTTGAAATTTAAAAACCCTAAATTTTATGCTTAGGCTAAAGTGAGAAATTATTGATATTATGTTAGAAATAAGTTGTAATTATGTGATTCAAGTATGCTTAGACTAAGAAATTGGAAGAAAGGATAACAAAAATAAAAGTTAGAATATATATATTATTTTCGAAATTTTCGAAAATATTTGGGGAATGAGATATTGATTTTATTTTCTTCATTTAACTTGGTATATGAGTTTAATATGATGAAATAAGTATTCTATGAATTTAATAGAATTTTCCAAGTTCATATGTTGAAATTTAAATATTTTAGTTTAGGTGTTCAATGGTTATATATGTGCTAAAGTTAATATATGATATTAATATTGATGATTTGAGCTCACATATGATACTAAGGTGAGAGGTTGAGAAGAAATTAAAGAAATTACAATTTATATATATATAGATGAAATTTTCGAAAGTTTTAGGAGAAGGGAAATTGAAATTTTAATGTTGCTCTTCATATATTTTATGTATTGTAAACATATTAGGTAGATAATGAGTAATAAAGCTTAATTGAGGAGTTTAGAATTTAAAATGTGAAAAGTTGAATTTTGGAAACATATTATGTTGAAATGAAAACTTAATAACAAAGAAGTCATATTATATGAGGTGTAGTGATTAGAAATGGTTAGTATACTTAAAAGTATATCAATAGTAAGAAAAATATTAGTATTAAAGAAGATTTATTGTTTATGACTCAGTTACGTGAAAAAGTTTAATGTAGGCGATTAGTTGAAAATACTATGCTTGAACAACTTAAGAAAAGAATACAATGTTCAGATAAAGGATGCAATGACCCGAAAAGACTTAAATTTCTCATAATAACAAGTTTAGGCAAAAGTTGTCTAAACAAAACCTAAGAAATGAAAGAGAAAAGAAAGAGAAAGTTTAGTTAAATAAATAAGAAATATTGTATATGTATACTAATGTTATCAAATAATTAAAGGTACATCAAGAAAATGGAAGACAGTTAAGGAAGAAGAGGAAGAAGAAAAAGGAGGGCTAATAAAGCTTACCGACTAAGAACGGCAGTTGGGGCTTGAACTAAATAAGAGCACGTGCTAATTTATATTATTTCATTATGTATCTTGCATGAATTTTAAATTCATTGACTTGCAAATGTTTGAGCATGAGCATGATGCATAGCTTTCCACGGAAAGAGAAAGAAAGAAAAGAAAGAAAGAAGGAATGAAAGAATTTACCGACGCGGATAGCGACCTTGGTCATAGCGTGTTTGAGAAGGAGGCCTACTTCTCAACACATAGACAGAATCCGTGGATATGGGAAGAGAAATATGTCTGCAGACAAAGATCATGCATATGCATTTGTTTTAGAATTGTGAAAATGAAAGCAAGTAAGTATTTACTTTGAAAAGCATGCACATGTTTTTCACTAAAACCCCTGTGTATTGCAAAGCGATGGCAAGTCAATCTTATAGCTATAAGAGCAAATTTTTAACTATTTTCGGCATATGTCCACTGAGTGCTTATGTACTCACGCCCTGCATGTATTTCTTAACATGCAGGTTGAGCTTGGATTTCGGAGATGGAGTTGGAAAGGGACACTGTGGTTTTTTGTTTGCAAATGTTGTTATGTTGTGATTAGCCTTATGATCGAATCACTTTATGTTAATGTTGGTGATAATATAGTTGAACTCCTTATTATATTATGGTTGAGAATGTCCTTGGTTTGAATGGTCATTTTGATCTGTGGATAAAGTTGATATCGAACTCGTTATATTTTTGGTTATTGAGGTCTGTTTGATTGGATTGTAGTCATGATTCTTGGAAATTGTTAAAGTTGAAATTGTGTAGTTCTAATTTGTTGAAAGTTGTCTTGGAAAAATCGTTATCCATTTTATTGCCTTGCTGATAAATAGAAACCTTATGTAAATTGTTATACTTTGTTGCCCGGAGTTACATGTCTTCACACATGTAACTCAACTACCCTTTCTGTTGCCATACTCTGACTTGAGAAATGATTATTTGTTTATCGTTTTGGAAAGATTGATTATTTTGATCATTATATTTCCGTTAGTTCTTGTGTTCATTTGATTCTATGTAACTTATATATATACTATTAGATCACCATTTATAGTCCACATGATAATATTCCTTAATTCATCTCCCGAATTATGGCCGTCCCAACTTTCTTGAAATTCTTACTTCCTCATTAGTCCTAAACTTTTATGTTAAGTCCCTAAGTCACATCCTAATCTCTTGGTTAAGAAATTGGGCTGTGACATATATAGTCTATCTAAGTCAACAAATTCACAATTTTTCTCATTAGTTCATTGGATCTCATATGTCATTACTCCAACATCTTTATGTTTCTATATACTCATAAACTTTATCTCTACTGTGGAAATGCATAATCTTAGAACCATCAACAAATAGAGACATCTCAATGGTATTTGTATCACTTTTCAGAGATCGTAATCCATCACTTAACATGTTTTCAGGTTTAAACTAAAAGAATGACTTATATATTAACGACTGCTTTAATTCCTAGTTCTTTAGCCATGTTTTAAACATCAAGTATTGATATCTTATCACTACTAAAATAATCAACATACCCAAGCATATTTTGTTTTAACTCACTAGAAGCAACTTTTTCCAATTGGTGCATATGCATATTGAAGTATTCAAATTCAATCCTTGAAATTTATGAAACTCAATTTCAGAGGATGTGTTCACAAATAAACAAGACAAAAATTGGGTGAGCTCACCCTTGTTTTTTGTTAAAATACTTATATATTAATTATGGTTAGTAAGGATAATTAGATTTTGTTAATTTATAATTAAATTTATTAATTTTTAATTCAAAATTAGAATTTATTAATTCATAGTTATGGTTTATTAATTCACAAGTAAGGTTTATTAATTCATAATTAAGGTTTATTAATGTAAAATTCGGATTTATTATTTAAAACTAGGGTTTATTAATTCATAATTATGATTTATTAATTCATAATTAGGGTTTATTAATTCAAAAATTAGGGTTTATTATTCAAATTAGAGTTTATTAATTCATAATTAGGGTTTATTAATTCAAAATTAGGGTTTATTATTCAAAAGTAGGGTATATTAATTCAAATTAGGGTTTATTGATTCAAAATTAGGATTTATTATTCAAATTAGGGTTTATTATTTAAAAGTAGGGTTTATTAATTCAAATTAGGGTTTATTAATTCAAAATTAGAATTTATTATTCAAATTAGGGTTTATTATTCCAATTAGGGTTTATTAATTCCAATTAGGGTTAATTATTCAAAATTATGATTTATTAATTCGTAATTATGATTTTATTAATTTATAATTCAAATTTATTAAATTAATTAATTTTAATTATAATTAATTTAATAATAATTAATTAATTAATTAAGTGGTCACTGTGCGCGCATAGCGCAGAGGAGACCACCCCAATAAACAAACTTTAATTGAATATTTGATGTCTTATGTTAAAAATGAATACACCATATTCAGATTTGTTGCCTCTAGGATACCTTAATCCCCAATCTATTGTCATATTTTGCATGAAATCAAAATTATCAACACTCATTCAGGCAGTAAAACGTCACCAACAATATCTTCTCAATCATCAAATGTTGTTTACCCATCCTCTGGAAAACAAGACTAGAAGTAATTTTAGTGAATGATATTATTTACATAAAATTAAATACAACTATCAAGGTTAAAAGTAAATTAGGAAAACGTGACTTCGAGAGACAAGAACCTTATATATTGTGAAGTAAAACAAAAGCAAAGAGAGAAAACAAACCTTATATTCTGAATCAGAAGGGAGGAAAATCATAGCAGAAGAAATAAGAGAGACTTTTAGGAGAAGAAACTCCTCCAGATTTCACAACTGCCAATTCCGTTGTTGTGCTGCTGGGAGTTTTAGGATTTTTTGTTACATTTACCTTAATTTTGAAGTGATGAGACAAATATTTTTTAGCGTGGGACATGAATATCAAAGTGTATCTGGTTCATCCCCTAAAAAAAAGTGTATCTTGTTCATTAGTGGACAATTCTAACCGGATATTAACACACACTTGCCCTTTTTAATTTCAACGGGAGCTAGAATTAAACTTGAATGACAAGACTACCAAATTTTAGTTTAGGAATTAAGAATTAGCACAAAATTAAGTTCGTTTGAGCATGTATTTCTATCGAATAGAATACAACACTTAGTATCGAATATTATTATCGCAACTAAAAAGAATGAAACAGTGATTTAATGAATATATCTTCAAATATGTACATATATCCCAGTTAGGGTTCAACCAATACTCCTACTTCTGAACCTATAATCCTCTTTCTGGAGGCGGCGGCAGGTTTAAGTCGATGTTCGGTCTGACGTAGCTGGTGGCGCCGCCGGTGTGGGAACTCTCTCCACTACCATCTCCGGCAATGCGGTTGAAGGAACTTGAGTCACATTTAGCGGCTTTTCTCGCGAGCGTCGGTCCATCGTAATGCTTCCGCTTGTGACCGCCCAAAGCCTGACCGGTGGCGAATGTCTGATGGCAGCAGGAGCATTCGTGAACTCTTCTGCCCGTGGCGGCAGAGTTTCTGCGGCGGCCTTTATCGGTGTCGGGAACAGCGCTGTTTCTGATCTTGATGCGGTGACTGGTCATGTGCCCGCCGAGTGCTTGGGAGGAGTGGTATGGCGGCGGTAGAGGCGTATCGGGAGAGGCTGCTTCTTGCTTCTTGGCGATCGCGGCGGCGGGGGTGGCGTCTCCTGCGGAGTGAGAAAGTTCTTGGTGTTTCTTGGGAGGAAAGATTGGTGAAACGGTGTCGGTTACTGTGGCACAGAAGCAGTCGACGGAGGTGGCGAGCAGAACTAGGGACTCGGCGGCCGCGTATTCATCTGCGTCAAGCTGCAGCGGCGTAGGCCGCTTAGAACACTGCGCTCTCATCTTCCACCGGAGAGCGGCGTCGTCCATGATCAGTGTGTGTTTTTGTGTGTTATGAGTGCAACGAAAAGTGTGGAAATATTGGAAAGAAAGTAGTGGAGAGATTGTAGATCTGAATTAGGAATAAAATTGTGGAATGTTCATATTATATAATAAAAAAAATGAACCGACCTATGTTATACAGGGATGAGTTTTAGAAGTTTGTATATTAGTATGACTCTGTGATCAGTGTGATTTTGATTTAAGGAAGGAGTGTGGAAGCAATTAGGACCTAAGTAATGTATATCCATGTAATGTATACTAGATCTTTTTCGTTAGTTCTACGTAGTGAATCGACGAAGGTATATAATATTTTATATATGGTAATATTCAGTTCAGATTTTTTTCCTAACTTAACTTTTTTCACAAAGAAATATATATATATAACGTCACAAATTTACCTAATATATATTCCGGTAATATCCTACCTATGACAACTTATTTTGATAAAAAAATATATTAATTACGATATTTTTTAATTCATAGATTAATTACACTTGCATATTTAACAAACAAAATCAATGGTGTAATAAGACATATACAAAATGACGATGAAAATAAAAATCAATGAAGTACTAAGACATATACAAACTAGTGATGAGAATAACTTACCTTTTTGTTTTGTATTATTTTTCTAGCAAATCACTAATAAAGCTAACCATGCATGAACTAATTAGATGTCCACACTAACTACTTTAGACTATTTTACATGTCAACATTTATAATATTAAAAGACCATCTCACTTAGTGAGATTTTTGCAATATAAACGTAATTGTTATCACTTTTTCTTCTTCTTTCACTTGCTATATATATTCACAGTGCTATTTAAGTTACTACAAACTCTAAGAAACGATGTAAAACCACTAGTAGAATATTCATTAATTCTTTTGCAAAATACTAGTATTTTTTAGAATTCTACTTGTTTTTTTAGATTTTTAATCTTCGTTCCTTATGTGTACATTATTGACGTTTCTTTAGTAGGGAAAAAAAGAAAGGTAGAGATTAAACCCTTTACCTAACTCTTTACGCAAATCAATTTTTTTTCCATCTAATGCAAGTTCCATTTCTAACAAGAGAAATGTTAAATGCACATAATATATATATATATATATATATATATATATATATATATATTATATTCCTGGGTACCCGGTCCCCAAATAGTATGTAGTACTCAATCTAGACCATATATTTTGAACACGTGGACGCACCAAAATTTGACACGTGGCAACCCATTTGTCGATCAGGGGCAAAATAGGAAGGCACCCAGCGGGCGCTGGGTGCCCGTCCGGCATTGGGTAGGGGAGTCCGCGAGCATTGGGGTCTCCGTGGGCGTTGAGTTTGGGGAAAGACACTACAAAACACAGATAATGCATAGAGAATAACGTAACAATGCATAGAGAATAACATAACAATGCATTTAAAATAACATAACAATGCATCGCACACAACCGGTGTTGGGTGCGCGTTTTTCTTGCCGACCGACCGGATAGGGACGCTGGGTGCGCGCCGATGCTGGGTAGGGATGCTGGGTGGGCTCCGACGCTGGGTAGGGGCGCTGGGTACGCGTCGACGCTAGGTTTGGGAAGAGCCACAACAAAACATAAATAATGCATATGAAATAACATGTCACTGCATTTAAAACAACTAAATACTGCATTTAAAACAACATAACACTGCATCGCACCCAACCGGCGTTGGGTGCGTGCGAGCGGGCGCTGGGTGTGCGCGAGTGGGGGCTGGGTGCGTGCAAGCGGGCGCTGGATGCGCGCGAACGAGCGTTGGGAGCGCGTTTACATCATGCATTAAAATTGAAACTCATATGCATGTTTGTGTTCAAGTGAATGCATTTTTGTATTCATTTGAATACATTGTTCAGTTCAACTAAATGCATTGTTTGTTTTCGCAATCACATAACAAATCAAATTACTAATCTACCCTTAATGAAGCGAAAATTAGCGAAACTAAGCTTAAAAAGTCCGAAAAAATCTGAACCATCGGATCTATTAGATGAGTGGATGAGATTGAGTACTACATACTATCTGGAGACCGGGTACTATTTGATCCCTTATATATATATATATATAGAGAGAGAGAGAGGAGATGGATCAGATAGGAAATGATAATTTGGTAGGAAATGAGAATGGATCTGGGTATTTGATTCCCTGGATCCATGGTTAAGATTTAAGAGATGAAATATGTGCTAAACTAACATGTGCAACATATTAATTCTGATTATACTACACAAATATGAAAGATATGCTAGACTTACATATCTATTCTTATTTCCTATATTTATTTCCATTCTCACAGGAATCATCATCTCTCTCTCTCTCTCTCTATATATATATATATAAGGTTGGGTTCCCGTAGTATCCGATCCCCAGATAGTATGTAGTACCCAATCTAGACCACATATTTTGAACACGTGGCCGCACCACAAACTGACACGTGGTAGCTCATTTTTTTTTTTTAAATTTTCGCAAGGGGCAAAATGGAAATAAATCAAATCAGCCTTCTTTTTCTCCTCCTTAGCGGCGCGGATGGCGCCGGAGACAACGACGACGGCAACGACAGCGGACGGCGCCGGTGACAACGACGGAAGCACCGACGAACAGCAGCAACACGATACACAAACAACAACAAACAACAAATTTTGAAAGAAAGAAAAAGAAGAAGAAAAATTGAGAAAAAATAGAAGATGGATTTGTTAGATGATTGAAGAATCGAGAAAGATGGTGGCTATGACGGTGGTTCACGACAAATTCACCGGTAATCATGGAAAGAGACTACGGAATTGACAGATAATGATGGATGTGATATTTGCCATCGAAAATCATAAAAATGCATTGAACAAAACAAGAAACCGCATTGAACAAAACATAAAACTGCATGTTACCACGAAAAACAAACATGCATTTAACAAAGCACGTTCATGCATTGCTCAAAACATGTCCATGCATTTAACAAAACATGTTCATACATTTAACAAAACGTAAAAATGCATTGTTGGCCAACGGGTGCCCGAGAGAGCGAGCGTCGGAGCGACGCGCGAGCACGAGCGCATGTTGGGCGCGCCCGCGCTCTGGGCATGAGCTTCCAACCGCATGCATTATTGTGTTCAACTACATGCATTTTTGTTCATTTGAATGCATTATTCAGTTCAACTAAATGCATAGTTTATTTTTGCAATCACATAACAAATCAAATTACTAATATACCCTTACTGTAGCGAAAATCAGCAAAATTAAACTTAAAATGTCCAAAAAATCTCAACCATAGGATCTATATATGAGATGAGTGGATGAGATTGAGTAATACATATTATCTCATGCTCGGGTACTATTTGATCCTCTCTCTCTCTCTCTATATATATAAAATTGGATTTTTTTGGTCATTTTCCTTCATTTCCAAAAATTAAGGGAACATTATGTTTATATTGAATTTTTAATATTTTACATAATTACCTCCTTCATGGAAAATCGGATCCTTTGTCTCTAAAATTTTGTCTCACTATGTCCCACAAGTACAATGATAAATAACTGTAATTGTATATTTAATACCATTTAATTAAGCTGTGGGATAGAATGGAACAATTTTTTGGAGACCGAGAATCTTATCTGCCTTCACATTTATTAAGGAAGGGGTACTAATATTTCCTATTCTAATTTGAAGAAGGAAAATGCTTGATTTTTCCTTAATAATCCTTCCATTCAATAGTGCATTAATTATGACTATCATAATTTCCTAAACTCTATGGTTGTGTTTTTTTTTTTGGATATTTAACCCAAAAAGAAAAAGAATTAAGGAAGAAAATAAAATATAAATAAATGTGAAATAAGATATTTTATTTGAAAAGAAAGGATAAGAAACTTTGATAGTTTAATGTGGATGTAATCATGCGGTTAAATGAAAATTTCATATTCATATTTTTAAAAATTATATATATAATGAATCACGATAATTTTGGGATTAAATTTTTTTAAGATGAAAAAAAATAACTAGAAGAAAATATGGTAAATAGACAAAAAAAAGATAAAAGTGTTTTTAACACTAGTCTAGAAAGGATTTGATCCTAAGACCTAGCAACAAATATTGTAGACCTAGCAAACAACAACTCTCCAATAGTGGCATCTGCATAAGTTCAGTGAACATAATTGTTCTTATGTATTGTGAACGAAAGTATTATCTTTTTAATGTGCGTTTATATAATAACATTATGTCATGAAACGATAAGATATATAATTCTGAACTACAGTGTATGAAAGCATAATAAATTAATCAAGTGTCTTATAATAATAACAGTGTATCTCTCTAGTGTATAAAATGATAAGATATAGTAAAATTGTTTTTAAATATTGGAACTATGTAATAAATCTTTATAAATTTGAGATATGTTAAAAATGTTTAATGATTTTTCATAATTTTATTTTATAGTGCGTTAAATATTAATACATAATAGGGGTCACCCAACCCTTGCCGCCAGACTCTTATCCTTCAATTGTATATCCAGTACATAAGATAATAAGATTGTAGAAAGATTGATATTTAAAATTAAAATTATATAATTACCAGTATAATTCAATACAAAAAATAAATAAATTTAAAATGAAAACTCTCTCTGTTGTTGGAATCGGCCTAGTTGCAAAGAGAGCACAGCTTTTTTTTAATATCTAATGACTAGAAGAAAAGGTGGTAAATAAACAAAAGGACTAGAGTGTGTTTTAATACTGATCTTCTATTGTATATCTAGAGCATAAAATAATAAGATTATAAAAAAATTGGTATTGAAAATGAGAATTATATAATAAATCTCTATAATTTCAAAGCTAACAAAAAAATGAAACGAAAAAAATTAACTAGAAAAAATATGGTAAATAAACAAAAGGATCAAGGTGTTTTTTTAATACTGGTCTTTAAGTGTATCTCTAGTGCATAAAATGATAAGTGATGGGTCCCAAGAACATACTGTCAGGTGTATAGAGAGATGGAATACGCCTAACTGAAAACTTTTTAGTTTTCATCAGTCTTAGCGAAGAATGGCTGAGATAGTTGACAATCACGCTGAAAGATAAGAGTTATCAGATAGTGAGACTAAGACTGAAACTCAGTATGTGTGTGCAAAAAGCGGTGGAATTGAAAGGCTGAACTAAATCAACTCAAAAGACTTCTTCGAAATAGAGTTTAGATGAGAATTGAGTCAGACAAATAGAGAGATAAATATCAGATGCAATCGTATGGAACTATCAGATGTTGAAAGTAAAACGAAGTAAAATAGCAAGCATCAAGGTAGTAAACAACACAGAGATTTAACTAGTTCGAAGAAACTCCTCCGATATCCACGAACCTGACGAACATATAAATTTCAATTAATCTTAGAAATTCTTTGTTTTATACTTCCAGGGGAAGTGACTTTAGATCCTACGTACACGAACATGAGATCTTCTGTCCATGGGTTATCAAGCCAAGATCTCTCTTCTTTTTGACCCAGTTCACTTTAGGGCTACTCGTCACCATTACTTTCAGTAGCTACACCTTGTTGCCTACTCATTGCTTCAACTTAGCCTTCGTACTCTCTTGGACTTGATTAAAGGCTATATTTTCAACTAATCGGATGTGCCTTTACAATGAAGAACGAATCTAAAGATAGACACTCATCTAAGCTCTATTAGAAATATTACAATGTAAGAATAACCTAAATAGAAAGAAAGATTGAACTTATGTAATTTCACCATAGACAAAGTGGTGAAATCTTAAGCAATGAAGAACGAAGTTCTATCCTAGTCTCTCCAGAGTTGGAATGAAGGATGAAGTTGAAGTGTGTCATCTTTACTAAGACATCAAACTTCTAGAGCTCATATGGTAGAGAACATATATGTGTTTTCATCTCACTTTCCACTGCCATATATTCTTATGTTTCTCTCTATCTCTCTCTTATTTTCAAGTGAGAAAGTCTCGTATTTATAGATGATATGAGGTTAAACTTGTCGTTGGAAAAAATTCGTTTGAAATTCAAATTCAATTTGATAAATACGATCGTTGGACTTGTTGTCTTGTACTTTGTCGCTTTGTAAGTTAGATAAAAGCTTCTTGCATTTATCAATGCATCTGACTCTTCTACCTCAACTTAAGTCTTCTTTCTTCAGTTGAACACGTCTAATCCCATGCTGACTCCCATTGACTTCTTCTGACTTCATCTTTAGGTAATCTATTCCTTGATAAAGCTACGATTGACTTTTTTTACGAATGAACTATCTTCAGAGTCCTCCAGGTTCTCTAAACTTCATATATATGCCTCAACAATACTTTATGAAGTTATCTAATCATCAATTCCCCATAACATGGCTTAATGGATCCTTTCAGTATATATACTTAGTCTTTCTGTCGGTAAATCTTTCAATATTGAGCTCATCGTTTGATGCTTTCAGTTGATAGAGCTTTAAGCTCGTTGTTTGCTACTTCTAACGTCACTAACTTGATCTTTCTACTTAGAGCTTGAAGGTCTTTTTTTCTGATCGCTATATTTCTACCAAAATAAATGATAGTAAAAACAGCAAGTATATATATCGTATCCACAGGGACTGCGACTCGAGAACACAGCAAATAATCAACACATAATTTTGATTATTATCCAGGCAACAAAATCAAGAGAGGATATTATAAACTAGACTCAGAAAATAAATAAGGAATAAAACCAGATATGAAAGACTGATCCTAGGGATGTACTTAACCTAACCAGATTCACACAATTAACCTATTAAAATGTTTACCAATTTAATCCACATTCAGATGAAGGATCACTAATGTAACTATAGTTTCCGTCAGGACAACCTATAGTAGTGGGTTAGCCTAAACTCTATCTCCGTCGGGTCTCAAGAGAAGTAAGCTAATTACCAAAAGCACACAAAGATATAACCTCCTACAGCTTACCTATCTCCGTCGGGTCTCAAGGCAAAAACTGTATTATAAACTCCAGATATCGATTATGCAATTAATTCCGCAGAGACATCAATCACATAACTAGCATGCATAGATATTGATCAGATACCAACACATGAGAATTAAAGCCAAGATTTATAAATCATGAAGGGACGGCAAAACAGTATCAACAGATAAATTACACGAATCTAGTCAGACATACAAACCACAAGATCAATACGGAATTTAGCTACGCATAATTAAATTACTAAAGCAATAAATAAATAAAAATAACATAAACTGAATTAAATAAATAAAACCGTAGGAATCCACGAAGAATAATTGTAGCGACTTGAATCCGGAAGAAATCTAAACTTGAATAATTAAACTGAGAATTGAATGTAAAAGAAATTGAAATACTATACTGGAAAACAAAAAGAAATTGAACAATTAATAAATAACTATTCTGGAATCAAACGTGCAAAAGAAAAAAAACTTCAAGAAATAAATTGTGTTCTGTTCTTTAAAGCTGTCGTCCCCTTCTAATGTGTGCGTGAATAGCATATATATATACATCTATGTAGCCCTACACCTCGCGATGCGCGCTGGCAAAGGACTCCCGCAAAGACGTGTCGAGAGTGGTTCAAAAGGGCTGAAATTCGGCTCTTCCTCGCGAGCTAGAATCGCTACCAACGGTCGCGATCACGGATTGCGAGGCGTAATCCCTGCGCGCGACTTCGCCGTTTAGCTCCGTTCTCTCTCGTCCGGACTCCGAATTGCGATCCGTTTGCGTCTACGGACTCCTATCGAGATTCTCTACAACATAGTATACTTTGCACATCCATATTTTTCAAATTCATTACGTCATATTCAACGTCGTTTTCAAACAGTTCTTCTTCGCACGAGCTCGCAACTGGGCTATTGATTCCTCTTTATCGTGATCCACCTTTTTGACATCAAAACCTGTGCTAAAATGATATGAAACATACACGGCATAATATCTTCCAAGGTAAACATAAATATATCAAAAGACTGCTCAAAAGATCACTTATCAATTATAAACGAAACAAATATGGCCTTATAAATCAGGTAAAAATGAGGCTTATCAACTCCCCCAAACTTAACCTTTTGTTTGTCCTCAAACAACTTAGAATAAGAGAGAGATGACCAACGATAGGCAAAGAGTCGAATGATAAAAGCAATAAGCCTCAGAGCAATGAACAATTCAAATGAATCAAATTACAACATCTTTCATTAAACTCCACATATCATAAACATCATAAGCATAAGCCTTCTCAAACTTGAATCCTCACGACATGGATATATATATAAGAAATCTCAAACACTCAAGTGTATCAAGGAGGATGTGTATACTCTCAAAGTTTAAAAACACATGTAATCTACCATAGGCTTGCAAATCGTATAATTCTCCATTGCTCAAATATGTGCTCAAGAACTAAGATCAAAAAGGTCTTATAAGAGATTATAATGAAAAACACCATCAGTATCAGAGATTATAATGAAAAACACAAATATGTGCTTTAAGCTAAGTGACTCATAATCCCATAATGAAAAACACCATCAGTATCACAAGACATAATCCCAAACTTTCACAATTTATTTCAATTCTCCATACCAAGAAGTCATTTTTCTATTAAGAACCTCACACTTATTATATAAGTGATATACTCATCTCAAAGCACCAGCTACTTACCCATTTATGTTCTTTTCACACACTCGTGTCATTTTTTTATTTTTTTATATATATATATTTTTTTTGAACTTATATATGTAAGCAACTATTTTTAACAATCACTTTCTCAACATTTATTCTCTTTCTTTCCTTTCTTTTTCTCAACCCTCAATTCAAGCAGCCAAAAATCTCTAACTACATAACCCAACCCACGGCTATATGAAAGAATAAGGTAGGCTCAAACGGGCCCATCAAAGGATAATAAAATAACAGGTTAGTGTTTGGATAGTGTATAGGCTAAGAAAAGAATGCCTAATATCATCTCATAATTCTTAAGTACATCAATGCAACCTCGAAAAGAACCGGAGAAAGTTCTAGAAACACATGTTATTTCAAACTATTCACACGAGAAGAAACAAGATCAAAGATATGACGATTAAAGCTCAAGTCTCACGGTGTTTCAAAATGTGATCATGTTCTCAAAGGCTCAATACTCACAATAATCATAACATGTTTCGTCCCACAAAATCGGTTGCAATCAAATTTTCTAATAAAACAATTCTCATCATCTGCTCGTCATTCAACTCAACCCACAAAATGACACAAAACCCAAACACGAAAAACAAAACAAACACAAACAAAAGAAAATGAACAAAACGAAAACAAACCAAAACAAAGAAAAACATTGGGTTACATCCCAACAAGTGCTAAATTTAAATGTCTTTAGCTAGACCAATACTAACCTCGATCAATCGGCGATTTGACAGCCTTCTTCCCAAATGCGTGCTTGCCTCGATATTTTCATTTACCAGACCACCACCGAGTGTGGAAGTGGCCTCCCCCAAACTTGAACAAGTCACCGAGTTCCATGCCGAGTCCATCTCTTCTTTGTAGCACCCTTGTCAACTAGTTGGTTGACCTCCAAGCTCGAGATTTGGCTAGCTGCAATAGTGGTGATTGAATGACACTCTTCATGCTCTGCACTATCGTGTCGCGGGATGACATCATAGATTGAAATTTTTAGCTCCTCATCGTTGACACGAAAAGTCGATCGCCTTCCTGCATATCAATTAACGCACGACCAGTTGCTAGAAAAGGTCGACCCAAGATTAGTGGTTGATTTTAAATTCGGAATGTCTAAAATAACAAAATCGGCAGAAAGACAAAATCCCGAATCCTTACCAACACATCTTCGCTATGCCCTTAGGGTATGCGATCGACCGTCGACCATCATTAACGAAATGGAGGTCTTCTTCAGTTTGCCCAACTCTAAGCGATTGAACACATTTAATGGCATCAGATTTATGCTCGCCCCCAGATCGCATAACACATTGGGAAACGTACGCTCTGCAATCTCACACTCTAGCGTGAAGCTCCCCGGATCTTTTTGTTTCAGTGGCAACTTTCTCTGCAAGATAGCACTGCACTCTTCAGAGAGGTTGATCTTGTCAAATTTTCTCAACTTCTTCTTATTTGCCACTGCATCCTTGAGAAATTTGACGTATCCGGACATATTCCTTGAAGCGAGCGTACTCTTCATCATATTTCGTTTTCCCAAAGTGCTGGGGAAATGGGGCTGTAGGCTTTGGAAACGTCTGATCATTCCCTACTCTCTCTCGCGAATCCTCTCTTTCTTTGCCTCGCGAGACGCCCTCTCTGCCTTCTCGCGGCGCCTGCATCGACTTCGCGACCGTTTGTCGCGAGGTGCTCTCTGTCTGTCTTCGCGTCAGGAGCTCGTGATCCTTGGTCGCGATGCCGGGTCGCGAGGTGTGATTATGCGTCAGGCGCGTCTTTCCTCGCGAGATCCTTCGCGACTCTTCCTCGCGATGTAATGTTGCGAGGCGAAAATTTCCATCTGCCGTGGCTTTCCTTGCGACTTGGTCTTGCAATGATGGATCGCGATGGCGTGTCGCGGGGCGAGAATTTGTAAGTTCATCTTTCAGGCTTTCTTCGTCTCTTTCATACTCCGGATGATTTTCATATGAAGCTCCACTTCTCAAATAAATTGCATTGCACTGATTTGGAGGCATATGATTCTTTGGATTTTGCTCAGTGTTGCTTGGGAATTGCCCTTGCCTGTGCATCACAGCTCTCTCATTGGCCATCCGCCCACTTGGTTTTCCAACATCTTCAATTGTTTTCCATGGCTATCACCGTATTGTTGATGGCGTTGACCGTGTTTCCGGAGAGTTCATCCTATTCCCAAGTCTGGATTTGAATATTTTGCTGAGCCACCATTTGTTGGTGATTCGTTGCTATTTGTGATTGCTCGCCAACAATTGTTACATCATATCCTCGAGGCTCGCTTCTTAGGCTCCACAATCATTCCATTATTAACAAAGAAACCGGTGGTGGTTGTTTGAGCATTCTGCATCGCATAGGAAAAATTAGGATGATTCCTATTGTTGGATGATAGGAGGATTCCCACCGATTCCCCGACCATTACTCCTTCGTTCACAAATTGAACCTCCTCGATATTCTGCGCCATGGCCACAAATATCCGTCCTTTCTCTCGCTTGCATCTTCCGCAGCAGAGTTGTGAACTTCTCAACAAGTCATCATATTTATCATCCAACTCGCAGCAGCCCACTCTTCTCGATCGGGCCGCTCTCCATCGCCCATTGATAGCTATTGGATGCCATCTCCTCAATAATTCTCAATGCTTCGTCTATTCCACGATTGAAGGCATCCTCCCATGATGCATCTACAATGCTACGGTGTTAGCATTGAGTCCACTATAAAATTGTGTCACTTGTTGCTCGGTGAAAACCCATGTCGTGGACACTTGCGAGCGGTTTTCAATCGCTCCTGTGCTTCAATTATGATTCATCTCCCAATTGTGAAAATGGAGATCTCGGCAATGATCTTCGCGCCAAGCGGTAGAAAGTACTTGACAGAATTTCGCACAATTGCTCCCATGGAGTGATTCTTGATCCGTCCAAACTCTTGAACCACTCTTTCACCGACCGCAGTTGAAAATATGAACATCCGCATCCGGATGGCGTCACCGGCACTCCATTCTCGCTGATAGTATCACATATATCAAGGAATGCCTCTAAATGCACGTTGGGGTCTTCGCGACCCTCCCAAACTGTTCGCTGATCATGCCGATGAGGCGGTTTCACCAAAGTTATTTGCATTGACGTCGTCCTCATCCTCCACCTAGGAATTGATCCGTCGGTGGCTTCGTATATGTGATTGAGCGGTATAGCCGTGCTCGCCACCTATCGACTCATCTCGATTATTCGGTAGCACATTGGCGCCGCATTGTTCCAAGATCTCCTCTATCTCGCCATTCTATCATGACCTTGGGGTTGCCTATCTCATTGCTTGTCTTCTTTCTCGCTCTCTCTCGCATGTGATCTTTCAATCTCAAGATCCAATGGAATTATTTCTTTCCTTTGAGATCTTGTAATCATGCACCTACGTAGAGATAAAACAAAATCAGATCTGAGAAGCAACACAGAAATAAAATAAATTTTTTTTATTTTCTATTTTTATAAAAAAAAAAATTAAAACGCTTGAATTAATAACTACAATCCAGAAAATTATCACTATGCAATCTAAACAGTCCCCGGCAACGGCGCCAAAATTTGATCGCTATATTTCTACCAAAATAAATGATAGTAAAAACAACAAGTATATATATCGTATCCACGTGGATCATGACTCGAGAACACAAAGATATAATCAACACAGAATTTTGATTATTATCCAGGCAACAAAATCAAGAGAGGATATTATAAACTAGACTCAGAAAATAAATAAGGAATAAACCAGATATGAAAGACTGATCCTAGGGATGTACTTAACCTAACCAGATTCACACAATTAACCTATTAATATGTTTACCAATTTAATCCACATTCAGATGAAGGATCACTAATGTAACTATAGTTTCCGTCAGGACAACATATAGTAGTGGGTTAGCCTAAACTCTATCTCCGTCGGTCTCAAGAGAAGTAAGCTAATTACCAAAAGCACACAAAGATATAACCTCCTACAACTTACCTATCTCCGCTTGATCTCAAGGCAAAAACTGTATTATAAACTCCAGATATCGATTATGCAATTAATTCCGCAGAGACATCAATCACATAACTAGCATGCATAGATATTGATCAGATACCAACACATGAGAATTAAAGCCAAGATTTATAAATCATGAAGGGACGGCAAAACAGTATCAACAGATAAATTACACGAATCTAGTCAGACATACAAACCACAAGATCAATACGGAATTTAGCTACGCATAATTAAATTACTAAAGCAATAAATAAATAAAAATAACATAAACTGAATTAAATAAATAAAACCGTAGGAATCCACGAAGAATAATTGTAGCGACTTGAATCCGGAAGAAATCTGAACTTGAATAATTAAACTGAGAATTGAATGTAAAAGAAATTGAAATACTATACTGGAAAACAAAAAGAAATTGAACAACTAAATAAATAACTATTCTGGAATCAAACGTGCAAAAGAAAAAAAACTTCAAGAAATAAATTGTGTTCTGTTCTCTAAAGCTCTCGTCCCCTTCTAATGTGTGCGTGAATAGCATATATATATACATCTATGTAGCCCTACACCTCGCGATGCGCGCTGGCAAAGAACTCCCGCGAAGACGTGTCGAGAGTGGTTCAAAAGGGCTGAAATTCGGCTCTTCCTCGCGAGCTAGAATCGCTACCAACGGTCGCGATCACGGATCGCGAGGCATAATCCCTGCGCGCGCGACTTCGCCGTTTAGCTCCGTTCTCTCTCGTCCGGACTCCGAATTGCGATCCGTTTGCGCCTACGGACTCCTATCGAGATGCTCTACAACATAGTATACTTTTTACATCCATATTTTTCAAATTCATTACATCATATTCAACATCGTTTTCAAACAGTTCTTCTTCAAGACGAGCTCGAATCGGGCTATTGATTCCTCTTTATCGTGATCCACCTTTTGACATCAAAACCGTGCTAAAATGATATGAAACACACACGGCATAATATCTTCCAAGGTAAATATAAATATATCAAAAGACAGCTCAAAAGATCACTTATCAATTATAAACGAAACAAATATGGCCTTATAAATCAGGTAAAAATAGACATGTCCGGGCTTTCCGAACCGCCGGGCCGGCCCTAGGCCCGGCCCTAAAGTCAACGGTTCGGGCCCGGACCGGCGATCAACGGGCCTGAACCGGAACCGTGAGCTAGGGCCTAGGGCCGAGCTCGGTTCATGCGAAAACAGGCCCGGAACCGGCGGTTAACCGCCGGTCCGAACCGGCGGGCTTGGGATGGAACCGTCGGTCCCGATTATAGCCGTTGGAACCGGCGGGCCTAGGGCCGAACCGGCGGGCCTAGGGCCTAGGGCCGAACCGGCGGGCTCGTAGAGCCGTTGGAACCGGCGGTCCGGCCCTAAACCGGCGGTCCCAACGGCTAGAAAACGGCTAGTTTTCGATTTTCACCCCAAAATCACTCCTATAAATATATCCATCATCCTAACTCTATCCTCACTTCAATCTCTCATTTCTCAACCTTAATTCACTCATTTACATCTAATTTTCAAGCTTTCAAGCTCTCATTCTCACTCAAACTCAATCTCTCAAGTTCTCAAGCTCTCAATCTCTCATTCTTATTCTAAACTCTCAAACTTTCTCACTTCATCAATCATCATGTCTTTCTTTAAACGATTAAACAAGGGAAAGGAAGGCCGCGATGAAGGAGCTCCAGTGAGGAGGAGACATTCCAACTCAACGTTCACGAAGGGCCTTAGCGGCGGAGAAAATCTCAAGCAAGTTGCCGAAGGTTACTGGTCAAAAAGATGCTCGATTTTATGAAATGGTGCATCGAATGGAAAGTCCCAATTTCGGTGGCGTGAGCTCGAACGACCAAGACGACGATGAAGAAGGCGACCAAGAATATGACGACTTTGACCAAGATACGCCGCCACAACCACCAAAATCAAAGGAACTTAAGTCCAACGTTTTGTGAAGACTTTAGAGTACGTAAATTTTACGTTTCTTACAAATTAGTTTCACAATTTTAATTTCATGTTCATAGTTCTTACAATATCTTGTTATATTTTCTTTAGAAAAGTGGAAGTGTTAGGCGAAGCACCTCTTCCCGACGGTCGAAAGAGATCGTTGCTTATTGCAACTATTGCACGAAAACCTACAAATGGATCGAGAGGAGGTTACGGAACGCTCATAGGCACATGGAGGTTCTCATCCTCATGAGTATGGAATATCAACGAACCAAGCTCAAATTAAAACCCTTCTCAATATTCTACAACGGCACGTCCACTTTATTTAAATTTGATAAGGGAAAATATGAAGATGCGATGGCTAGATATTGTGCTATGGAAAACTCCCTTTAATTATGCCGATAGAGTTACGTATGAAGAATGTTATAAAGAGGACTTGGTCCTAATGCATGCAAAGTTAGTAGAAGTATTATGCTTAAGAAGATTAGGAGACAATGCGTGGAAAAAAACATGATTTAATGAAATATTTAGTTCGTTTAGGTCATAAAGTTTCTATTTGTGCCGATGTTTGACGGATGCTTATAATAAGAATTTTATATGGGTATTATTTGTCATTGGATTGGTTCAAATGGGTTATGCAAAAACGTTTAATTGCTTTTAGAGAGTTTGAAGAGCCTCATAATGCTTTAGGTATTGCTAATATTATAATTGGTGTGTTAAATGAGTATTCTTTGATTAATAAAATTTTTTCCGTTGGTTTTGATAATGCTTCGGCAAACACCGCTAGTATTCCTCAACTTATTGAAGCATGCGCACCTTCTTTTGAAGGAAAATACTTTCATTCTAGATGCATTTGTCATATTTTAAATTTATGTGTTCAAGATGCACTTAGTATTTTCAAGATTCCGTTAGTCCTATTAGAGATGCTATCAAATGTTTGCATGCTTCAAAAACTTGTGGGAAGAAATGGCAAAATATTATCGTATAAAAATATTGCTTATACATGTTTCAAATTGGATGTTTCTCATCGTTGGAATTCTACTTATGAAATGCTTAATAGTACTATTTCATATAAGGGTCATTTATGTGATTTTTTTAGAAAAGAGTTTACATCTATTCAATTACATCTTAATGAGTCTCATTGGGATGCTTGCATGGATTTATATCGATTGTTAAAGGTATTTCATGGTGCAACGAAACAATTATCGGGAGTTTATTATTGCACTTCTGTTATGGTTTTAGAACATTGCATGCATATTGCCATGTCTTTTCGTAGTTGTTTTAGTAAACCATCTTTATGTAGACATGTTGACGGGCCGGAACCGCCGGTTTAGGGCCGGGCCCGGCGGTCCGGCGGTTCCAAATGTGACGGCCCTAGCCCGGCCCTACAAACTAGTTGGCGGTTTAGGGCCGGGCCTGAGCCCGGCGGTCCCGGTTCGGGCTCGAACCGCCGGTTTAGGCCGAGCCCGGCGGTTCGGCCTGTTCGCGCAGCGATTTTGTATCGATCCGTTCTCTCGTCCGAGCTCCGATTTTCGATCCGCTTTGCGCTCACGAACTCGTATCGCGATATACTTCAACTCTTATGAAGGGTAAAATCTCCAATTCTATCTCAATTTTTCTGAAAATTCAATCAAATATGCAACAAGTATCAAAGTCCAAGATTTTAACAAACTTTTAAGTTTTAACTTTTAACTTTAAGTCTAAAGCTTAATAAACTTGTAAATATTTTTAAAGTTGTAAAATTTGTAAACTACTAAACTTGTAAATATTTTAAATTTGTAAGTGATTTTTTTTATGTTTGAACTTGTAAATACTTTGCATTTTGCATTTGTTAAAATACGATAAATATAAAATATGTGTCAACACTTTGCATTTTTAATAAATGATGAGTAAAATTACATAAATCCATTTATGACTTTTACATAGGGATGAAAAAATAATAATAATAAAGGACTTGAGCTCAATTTAATTTCTAAAATTGAGTTGCCTACATATCCTCATAATCATAGAGGAATCAAAGTCCATGTAGTTTTTTTAATTTCTAAATGCTCTACTCCGTCTCCGCACCCGATTCGATCGATCCGCTTCGGTGAAGGCCTCGTCTTCGCTCTCGTTACCATCTTCCCATTGTGGTTCTTGAGCTCTAAGGTCGGCCCTACACCAATCATCGAGCAACATTGTAGCTTCAATGTTCGCCGCTTCATGTTGCTTCTTCTTTGATCAAGCATTAGTCCTCCAATGCTAAATGCTTGTTCAACGGATACGATGGATGCCGGACGGCAAATAACTCCTTGCCATGATTGAGAGGATTGGGTACTCCTCTTCTTCGACCACCACTTCAAGACATCGATCGAAGGACCGCTATCTTCAACACCAAAGACAAAAGGAGTTTGCAAATATATATCTAATTCACTATTACCTTGTCCTCTCGGCCTTCGAATGTTCTATTTTGGTACATCAAGTCATTTGTTGCACCAAAGGATCAAACTCATTCATATCAAAAGGAAAATTAATCGTAGACATCATAGAAGAAGGAGGTGGAGTTTTAATATCATCATCACTACTATATTTCGACCTATATTCTTGAAAAGATTTCTTAAATTCTTTTCAAGATTATATTTGATTTGATCTACATCCGGAGATCAAAATAAACTAATTCTCCTTCTATACTAGCACCTTGAAAATCCATTTGCCTAAAAGCATCATAATAAACATTAAGCATTTGACAAGTACCATCATATTTCCATTTAGGATCTAAACACTTAGCAAGCAAAAATTGTAGGTATCTCCTAAAATATTTTAGCCACTTTTGAACCATAAAATAAATTACACCACATAAAGATGGTTTACTAAAACAACTACGAAAAGACATGGCAATATGCATGCAATGTTCTAAAACCATAACGAAGTGCAATAATAAACTCCGATAATTGTTTCGTTGCACCATGAAATACCTTTAACAATCGATATAAATCCATGCAAGCATCCCAATGAGACTCATTAAGATGTAATTGAATAGATGTAAACTCTTTTCTAAAAATCACATAAATGACCCTTATATGAAATAGTACTATTAAGCATTTCATAAGTAGAATTCCAACGATGAGAAACATCCAATTTGAAACATGTATAAGCAATATTTTTATACGACAATATTTTTGCCATTTCTTCCCATAAGTTTTGAAGCATGCAAACATTTGATAGCATCTCTAATAGGACTAACGGATTCTTGAAAATACTAAGTGCATCTTGAACACATAAATTTAAAATATGACAAATGCATCTAGAATGAAAGTATTTTCTTCAAAAGAAGGTGCGTGCTTCAATAAGTTGAGGAATACTAGCGGTGTTTGCGAAGCATTATCAAAACCAACGGAAAAATTTTATTAATCAAAGTATACTCATTTAACACACCAATTATAATATTAGCAATACCTAAAGCATTATGAGGCTCTTCAAACTCTCGAAAAGCAATTAAACGTTTTTGCATAACCCATTTGAATCAATCCAATGACAACTAATACCCATATAAGAATTCTTATTATAAGCATCCGTCCAAACATCGGCACAAATAGAAACTTTATGACCTAAACGAACCAAATATTTCTTTAAATCATGTTTTTTTCCATGCATTGTCTCCTAATCTTCTTAAGCATAATACTTCTACTAACTTTGCATGCATTAGGACCAAGTCCTCTTTATAACATTCTTCATACGTAACTCTATCGGCATAATTAAAGGGAGTTTTTCCATAGCACAATATCTAGCCATCGCATCTTCATATTTTCCTTATCAAATTTAAATAAAGTGGACGCACAGTTGTAGAATATTGAGAAGGGTTTTAATTTGAGCTTGGTTCGTTGATATTCCATACTCATGAGGATGAGAACCTCCATGTGCCTATTGAGCGTTCCGTAACCTCCTTTCTCGATCCATTTGTAGGTTTTCGTGCAATAGTTGCAATAAGCAACGATCTCTTCGACCGTCGGGAAGAGGTGCTTCGCTAGCACTTCCACTTTTCTAAAGAAAATATAACAAGATATTGTAAGAACTATGAACATGAAATTAAAATTGTGAAACTAATTTGTAAGAAACGTAAAATTTACGTGCCTAAAGTGCTTCACAAAACGTCGGACTTAAGTTCCTTTGATTTTGGTGGTTGTGGCGGCGATCTTGGTCAAAGTCGTCATATTCTTCGCCGCCGCCTTCGTCGCCTTCTTCATCGTCGTCTTGGTCGTTCGAGCCTCGTCACCGAAATTGGGACTTCTTTCCATTCGATGCACCATTTCATAAAATCGAGCATCTTCTTCGACCAGAACCTTCGGCAACTTGCCTTGAGATTTCCTCCGCCGCTAAGGCCCTTCGTGAACGTTGAGTTGGAATGTTTCCTCCTCACTGGAGCTCCTTCATCGGCCTTCCCTTTCCCTTGTTTAATCGTTTAAAGAAAGACATGATGATTGATGAAGTGAGAAAGTTTGAGAGTTTAGAATAAGAATGAGAGATCGAGAGAGCTTGAGAACTTGAGAGATTGAGTTTGAGAGTGAGAATGAGAGCTGAAAGCTTGAAAATTAGATGTAAATGAGTGAATTAAGGTTGAGAAATGAGAGATTGAAGTGAGGATAGAGTTAGGATGATGGATATATTTATAGGAGTGATTTTGGGGTGAAAATCGAAAATAGCCGTTTTCTAGCCGTTTTAGCCGTTGGAACCGCGGTTTAGGGCGGACCGCGGTTCCAACGGCTCTAAAGCCCGCCGGTTCGGCCTCGGCCCTAGGCCCGCCGGTTCGACCCTAGGCCGCCGGTTCGGCCCTAAACCCGTCGGTTCCGGGCCGATTCGCGTGAACCGAGCCCGCCCTAGCCCTAGCTCACGGTTTGGTTCAGGCCGTTGACCGCGGTTCGGCTCGAACTGCTGACCAGCGGGCGAACCTGAGTCGAACCGCCGTTCAAAAAACCGTGCATGTATATCTTTATGTGGTGTAATTTATTTTATGGTTCAAAAGTGGCTAAAATATTTTGGGAGATACCTACAATTTTTTGCTTGCTAAGTGTTTAGATCCTAAATGGAAATATGATGGTACTTGTCAAATGCTTAATGTTTATTATGATGCTTTTAGGCAAATGGATTTTCAAGGTGCTAGTATAGAAGGAGAATTAGTTTATTTTGATCTCCCGGATGTAGATCAAATCAAATATAATCTTGAAAAGAATTTAAGAAATCTTTTTCAAGAATATAGGTCGAAATATGGTAGTGATGATGATATTCAAACTCCACCTCCTTCTTCTATGATGTCTACGATTAATTTTCCTTTTGATATGAATGAGTTTGATCCTTTGGTGCAACAAATGACTTCGATGTACCAAAATAGAACATTCGAAAGGCCGAGAGGACAAGGTAATAGTGAATTAGATATAGATTTGCAAACTCCTTTTGTCTTTGGTGTTGAAGATAGCGGTCCTTCGATCGATGTCTTGAAGTGGTGGTCGAAGAAAGAGAGTACCCAATCCTCTCAATCATGGCAAAGGAGTTATTTGCTGTCCCGGCATCCACCGTATCCGTTGAACAAGCATTTAGCATTGGAGGACTAATGTTTGATCAAAGAAGAAGCAACATGAAGCCCATGAACATTGAAGCTACAATGTTGCTCGATGATTGGTGTAGGGCCGACCTTAGAGCTCAAGAACCACAATGGGAAGATGGTAACGAGAGCGAAGACGAGGCCTTCACCAAACGGATCGATCGGAATCGGGTGCGGAGACGGAGTAGAGCATTTAGAAATAAAAAGAACTACATGGACTTTGATTCTCTATGATTATGAGGATATGTAGGCAACTCAATTTTAGAAATTAAATTGAGCTCAAGTCCTTTATTATTATTATTTTTCATCCCTATGTAAAAGTCATAAACGGTTTATGTAATTTTACTCATCATTTATTAAAAATGCAAAGTGTTGACACATATTTTATATTTATACGTATTTTAACAAATGCAAAATGCAAAGTATTTACAAGTTCAAACATAAAAAAAATCACTTACAAATTTAAAAATATTTACAAGTTTAGTAGTTTACAAATTTTTACAAATTTAAAAATATTTACAAGTTTATTAAGCTTTAGACTTAAAAGTTAAAACTTAAAAGTTTGTTAAAATCTTGGACTTTGATACTTGTTGCATATTTTTGATTGAATTTTCAGAAAACTTGAGATAGAATTGGAGATTTTACCCTTCGTAAGAGTTGAAGTATATCGCGATACGAGTTCGTGAGCGCAAACGGATCGAAAATCGGTGCTCGGATGAGAGAGAACGGATCGATACAAAATCGCTGCGCGAACAGGCCGAATCGGCGGGCTCGGCCCTAAACCGGCGGTTCGAGCCCGAACCGGGACCGCCGGGCTCAGGCCCGGCCCTAAACCGCCATCTAGTATGTAGGGCCGGGCTAGGGCCTTCACTTTTGGAACCGCCGAACCGCCGGGCCCGGCCCTAAACCGGCGGTTCCGGCCCGTCAACACGTCTAGGTAAAAATGAGGCTTATCATTTTCCTCTGACAATTTAACTGATTCTTTGTTTGAGTTGAAATATGACTTGACACCTTCAGTTCTAATTCCTCTTCAGATACAACCTATCAAGTTAAATACAATTCCCTAACAAATGAACTGACTAACGGACAGTGCATCAGTGGCTATAGGAGATATATATTTTCATATATCTATTTAGTTAAGATTCTAGTATTTATGAAAATAATGTTTAGGCCCCAAATTCCAAACAATAAGATTATAGAAAACTGATATCAATAATTAGAATTATGTAATCACTATAATTTTGAGATATGTCAACATGATACTAGATTCTAAAAATATTTTATGATTAATTTCAGAATTCTCTATATAATAGATTGAACACTGACCACATTATTCGATTATTTCATAAAATTATAATGGAATGAAAAAATACGAGATATTAGTGAAATTGTAATTAAAATTAAAATTAAAATTAAATAATAAAAAATTAATAGGAATAGATATAATGCTAATGATAGGATCGTACACTAACCATTTTATTCGATTATGTCATAAAAACTATAGTGTAGTGCAAAAACATTACGAGATATTAGTGAAATTGGAATTGAGTAATAGAAAATTAATAGGAATCGATGTAATTCTAAGAATGGTGTCACACATTAATCACGTTGTCCAAATACTAAATTTGGGCAGCCAATGCCTGACATACAACAATGGTCGTCGATGTCTGACACCATGCAATGGAGCGCCCGATCCCCGACACCTGACAACGAGCATCTGGCGCCCGACTCGAGACATCCAACAAGAGGTTCTCGACACCTGACACCATGCAATGGAGCGTCCGAGCCCCGACACTAGATAAGGTGCGCCCGATGTCTGACATCATGCAACTAGGTGCCGAAACCCTTGCACACGGCAAAGGGTGCCCAAATCCCCTAGGATTGCCATTGAAAAATAATAATAATATATTAGATAATTTCAAATAAAAAAATTATATTCATAGAATCAAATGTTTTAATTTTGTAATCTTGCAATAAGAAAATTGAATTATATAACATAAATTAATAAATATTCATTAAGTCTAATCAAATTAAAATTCGAATACATATCTTACACTATTTGATCATTAAATTCAAAACATATTAGAATATACATGCAAAATATTAAATAATTATATTAAAAATAAAAAAATATCCCTATATATACATATCAATCTATTTTCAAGTTCAATATTAATTTATATAGTATAGTGGTATAAGTAGTTGCCGAAAGATATAACTCTTGTTTAGAACTTGATGAGTTCCTATGAATTATAAATGAAAAGAAAGTTTAGATATGTAAGATATACATGTACTTTTATTTTGAAATGTAATTTGGTCAGATCCAAGAAATCGAGTGCCATTTTAGAAGTGTTGTTGATGGGGGTACGTACTGGCGTATGCGGGTGAATACACCAGTTAGGTAAATTTAAAACTTTTTTCATAAAATGGGTTGGCATCGTAGAAAGAGTTATCATGAATCGATCGGCGATCGATGTCGATTACCGATAAGTTCAAATAAGGAGAGTCTTGTTCATAGTGATACTAGTTAACAAAATTACCGACTGCCGATGTAACTGGTCAATTAGACTGATAATTGATGTACTTGTTGAATGTGGTGGTTATGTTTTTATCTTTACTGAAAACTCAAACTGCATAAAACACTTAGTCAAATATTGGCTTAGTCAGTTTTTAGTTTTATTTCTTCGTATTAAACTAATACTGATAGAGTGTTTCAAAACAATGTTATGTTGTTGTGTGTTGGTGATGCTCAGCTCAATAATATGTAATGTAAATACGATACTGAAAGTAAACAACACTTGGTTTTTATGTGGTTTGGAGATATCAGCTCCTACATCCACGGACTAATTGTTCAGTCCATCCACTAACTGAGTTTTGGTCTTTTTTACAGTTACAAAATATAAACCTAGATATAGGCTTTAACCTTTTCGGTATCCCAACTTGGCGTTCTTCCTACGCTTACTGGTCCAAGGAAACCTCTGACTGCTTATGGTGCAGTTGACCTACCCTCTTGCCTATAGGTGCAAGATAACCATGTTTTCAACAACTAACACTTTGTTGCCTACTTGCTCAACTTCTGCTTAAACTGAGAGGTTTTATAGAGGGTTTTCCAACTAAAAGATGAGTTGTTACAAGCGATAAACTCAGGAATTCTAGATTTAAGATATATACAAGGTAGTATCCTAGAACTTAAATGAGTGTATATTGAAACCTTGAGCTCATAGATATATTTGAGCTCTGAAAGTTTACTGATAACACTGTAAACTTCTTTCTTCCAAATCGTTGTGTAAAAGTTCTTGAGCTTTGAGCTTTGATTACTTTAGAATATTCGAATACGCGAATTTTGGTCACTTTCAAAGGTTGAATTATGCACATATTTACAGATATGATGATGAATAGTATCGTTGGAGGGAGCATCAATCTCATCCATTCTATTTATCGTTTGAATTCTTCCATTTTGAATCCCCATACATCGTTGTCAAGGTTGCAAGGGTTGCATCATCGTACTTTGTACCTCTACAACTCTAAAAATATGATCTGGCTTGTCAGGATCTTCTACAGATACGATACGACACGTGACGAGTCAGACACTCAAGGTTTGAATATCTCCGTATTTCTTCAGTTGAGTCGACTCCGTGTTTTATCAAGACGTTGACATCGTGTTGGGCGATCGAGACCGCTCCGCCTTTATCGCCAGGTGGACTCGTCTTTATCAGTTTGGGAACCTGAGTCAATATGATGCTTTCAACTTTGACGTAGAAATAATCAGTTTTGATTTTTCATCAGTCAGCTTTGACTTGGTATAGCCAGCTTAGACTTCTGGTAGCCAGCTTTGACTTCTGGCAATGAGTTTTGACTTGGTGTAGCCAGTTTTGAACCCAGCTGTTAGTAGGGATGTCAATCGGGCCAGCCCGCTCGGGTTCGGGCTAACCCACTCGGGTTATTGGGATATTCGGTTCGGGTTATTCGGGTTGACATTTTTTTTGGGTTAGAAATATTCAACCCTAATCCTAAACTCTCGGATTTCGGGCTAACCCATCGGGTCAATCGGGCAGAAAGCTTAAGAAAAAATAAAATAAACTATATATATATATATATATATATATATATATATATATATAGGAGATAGATCAGGTAGGAATGAATAATTTGGTAAGAAATGAGAATGAATCTGGGCCTTTGATTTTCTATATCAATGGTTGAGATTTAATTTTCGAGTGTGCTACTGCTTTGTATTTTGTGTGCTACACGGATTATTGTGCAACACTATAACTCTTCTTGTGCTACTGAATGAAAGATGTGCTAAACTAATATATTTAGCATATGTGCTACGAATTGATGAAATATGTGCTAAACTAACATGTGCAATATAGTAATTCTGATTGTACTACACAAATATAAAAGATGTGCTACTATTCTTATTTTGGTACATTAAGGAGCTTTCTCACCATAACCAACCCATATATATATATATATATATATATATATATTATTGATAATAATATATTTATAATAAATATTTTATACTAAGCGTTGGATTAAAAAACAAATAAGTGAACAATAAATATAACACATTGCAAGTTCTTTTTTTTTTTTTTAATCTTATTATACTAACTTTGAAGAGCAAACAATAAAAATTAAAAATAGTGCTCATAACTAAATTCTTTTTTTCTGATATGCTTTAATATTCGCATTCCATGTAACTAAATGGTATCTAATAATATAATACAATTATAGCGGAATTAAAACCTATATCTAGAAAAAATTTAATAAGTTAATTTAATATAATACTATTTAAATTATATTACAATATCAAAATAGAAAATAATGCTCACAACTAAATTATTTTTTTAATATATCTGAATATTCATATTCCATAATAGCTAATTCACTATTTAATATATATTTTATAAGTTAATTCACTACAATACCAATTAAAATTTATAACTTGAAAAAAAATTAATAAGTTAATTCACTATAAATAACTAAATAAACAATCTATAATAGTTACAAAAGTTACTATAGTTAAATATGAAAAGTAAATTTTTGAAATCAAGAATTTTGAATTTCTAACTATTAGATAAAGGGAAAAAAATGAGTTGAGTTTTTTTTTTAATGTCGGCCCCCTGGGCTGACCCGCGACCCGACCAGGCCAGCCCGATTAACCCGTCAACCCGAATGGGCTAGCCCGAATAGTCCGATTTTATATTCGGGTTACGATTTTATAGCCCAACCCATTAATTTTATCGGGCTATTCGGTTCAACCCGTGGGTTTTGACCCGTATTGACATCCCTAGCTGTTGGTATGACACTTAGTCATATTTTTTACTTCTTTGCTTTTAGCAGCACCGAGTCTTCAATCTCCGATCTTCAGTTTTCAGTCTTCCGACGTCAGTCTTCAGTCTTCGATTTCACTCTATAGTAGCTTTGTTCATCAAGATCATCAGACATCCGTCTTCGCCTTGATCCGCCGACTTGGCCTTCAAGATGCTATCTTTAGTCAGTGCTTCTCTTCAATTGCACTGGTACTGATACTCCTATCAGTATGACTAACTTCAGTCTTGCTTGAACTCCATTAGTCTTTGGTCTGTCCAAGCTGGTAGTTATTCTGCTGAAACCCATAGTCAAAAAGGTTAATTCCATAACATATGAGCAACACTATGTTACATCAGCATGACAATCAACAACAGGTTTTGAAATCTAATCAAAACATACAGTTAAAATAGATTTTTTCGAACAATTGTTTTTGGATAATTAGATGATTAAATCAGAAAAAAAATGAATTAATTAGGGGAATGAAATCGAACGCCTTTTGTTTATGGAATGAATTCAATAATTATTTTTAAATTAATTGATTGTGCTTTAAAAAGAATACACAAGTTAATTCATGCCAATTTCAACCGCAAATTGTAGGTTATGTAAATTAGTCATGCAATATAATAATTAGGTTCGCAATATTGTGCGCGTTCCTTATGGTACGTATGGGTTGGATCGGGTTCGATTAAATCTGACCCAATCTAAATCCAATTCATTCATTTTTGTTCATAAATATTATAATTTTATTAATCAAAATTATTAGTTATATTGAAATTATGTTTTTTGGTAAAAGATAAAAAAATAGTAGAAAATCACTATTACTTTGTTTTAATTAGAACCGTCACTTTTATTCATAGTAACTGTTTTTTTATGCATAAGAAATGTCATTTTTAATCATAAAAACAATCACTAATTTTATCATAAATACTATTACTTTATTCATAAGAACTTAACTTATTTTACTAATGGATTGGATATTAAAGTCAGACCCAACCTGCACACACATATGGTTGCGCATCGGAGAATTTGTGTAATAATTAATAATAGAACCAACCCATAAAAACTTCACTAATTAAATCAAAATTTTAGGGATATACATAATATATGTAACATATTACATAAATTTAACACTATTCTTTTAAAAATAGTTAATTTGCTAATACGTGTGCAAAGATAAAACGAAAGTAAAAAAATATTTATCTGAAATCGATAGTGTATATGTATACATATATATAATATGATAGTACTCGCATTTATATCGTATTATCATTATTGTAATTAAAAATAGTTATTATTTAAATTCCTATATTTTTGTCAATTTAATATAAAAATTTAAAGGTCATGTCAAGTGGACTTGAACCCGATCTCGATATTAATCACTTTAACCCTTGGCCAACACACGCATACTTAACCCCCGCAGCCCAATGGCTAAGGTGGGTTCCTGTGACCGAAAGATCACATGTTCGAACCTTACTAAACGCTTCTATGGATTTGAGTGTGTCACACCTGGTTTTCCAAGTGTGGTTTGCAAACTATTGCACAGGAACATAGGGTTTACCCAGTGCGCACCTGAACGTGAGAACCAAATGAATACATTGTGAAAGTTGATAAATCTACCGAAAAAGTTACTGATGTCACGACCCGACTATTTAATTACTTAATTAACTAAATAATCAAGCCGTGACTGGTTTAATTAACGATAATCTTTCAATAAAAGAGTGATTTAGAAGATAGGTTTTGGAAACAAATGCATAATATAACGTTTGTAAATAGAGTGAGCCAACCGCACTCGTAAAATATCCAACTACATCAATTATCAAAATGAGTACACACCTCACCATTTATATACAAGGTTTCAAAATATTTACATGGTTTATCAAAAGTACGGTTTCAAAGTTTTCAAAGTTCTAGCAGCGGAGGATTTATGAATATCATGTATGAAGACATGATATTCAGAAATAACCAATCAAAATAAAAGATCAAGATGATATCCCAGCTCAGTTTCCCAGCCACAGCTCCTTCATACTCAACCTGCATAATAAAACACTTATCGGGTGTGAGTACTCGAAGTACTCAGTGGGTAAATGCTATTATAAAATTCATAACTTATAACTTTGTTCAAATAAACTTTTCTTTCAATTGATTTTAGAAATCCGCAGTTTATAAGTTCATACGAAACATTTATCTTTATAACATATCACCACAAGTCGTTTTAAACATACCGGCATAACATACCCGAGTTGGTCCCGAAGGATCACAACCACGGTCATACCCTATCTACGTCATTCGGTAAAGGGAAGTAGGCCTCCTCCCAAGACCATGGCGGCCTACATGAGCAAGCTCACGACCATCTACCGCAGCAAGAATTAACAATTTCCTACCGCAGATAGGTAATTGTCATCATACCCACAATGTGGTAAAACATTTAGCATGATTATCATGTGGTGATCAAATGTTTTCACAAGAAATCAAGTTCATAACATATCATGTGTTTAGCTTCAAAATAAAGTTCGTAATGCATTACCCACCTCGTGACGTTTGATTTCACGGGTTCACTTCTTCGTCCTTTACTTCGATTTCCTTTACTTGATCCTTAAAACATAAAAATTATGATTGATTTTAGAAATCTTTCTTTCTAATTCAGCTATATGCTAACAACTATCAATTAACGATAACATGTCTTACTAACGTTTAATTCTACCGAAATTTCGGCAGAGTAACATCTGTAATATGTATAGCCCAAACATAACAAACTACTCCAAAGTCATCCCAAACTCCCCAATATCATCATCACATTATCAAATATACATTTATGAACTCTATGGAGATTAATATCACATATTTCAACGTTAATCGCCAAAGGCGATTTAACTACACATTTCGATATTTTGAATATCTATAGCCTATTCAACATCAAATATCATCTAATTATACTTAATTAGCGTCATTGATCATTATTTCATCATTCATTCAAGTCTTACTTAAGAATTTTCACATAAAATCATAACTTTAGTCTTAAACTTTAATTTTCTAACTTTTGATACTTATGTTCAAAAATTCCCAATAATTCTACTTAAGCTTTATTTTTATCATAGATCTCAAATATCAATTCAAATCCATCAAATAAAATCAAGAAATCATAGTTCTATGCTTGCCTTCATTTTCAAATTTTGAATAATTAGTATATGTTTGAATTAAATTCCTATAAATTCATTTTACACATTATTCATATCCCTAAGCATGGATATCAAGTTAAATTGATCAAATAAAATCAAAATCATCAAGTTCATATCACATGTAATTTTCGAAAATTTCAAGAATTTAACAAACATAATTTAACTTTTAATTTCTTTAATCATATGATGTTTATAAGCATTCCTAAACCTATATTTAAGTTTAATTCAATCATATCATAGCATTTGAATCATATTCAAAATTTAGGGTTTAGGTACCATTCTTTAATTTTTCAATTTCATGAATTTAAACAAATTAAATCCATAACACATGTTAATCTAACTCTATAAACATAATTAAATCAATACATCTAATAAA
The DNA here is from genome assembly GCA_036937905.1 of Salvia rosmarinus. NCBI lineage: Eukaryota > Viridiplantae > Streptophyta > Magnoliopsida > Lamiales > Lamiaceae > Salvia > Salvia rosmarinus. The sequence goes on along the minus strand of CM072819.1, from coordinate 22,289,993 downwards.
ATTTAAACAAATCAAACATAACCCAAATTTTGAAATTTTCGAAAATTTCATAAGCAATCAACATAAAATTCATCCATTTAATTAATGATAACTTTGCATAAATGAAGTATTTACCTTGCTAGAATAATTTCTCTTTAATTTCCAAGCTTAATTATGTAGTAAAATTGAAAGTAGGGTTTTGTGTGTGTAAGTGTGTGTGTGTCGAAATTTTTGGGAGCAAAATGGGGAGGAAGATGATTTTTATTCATGTATTATACTTCTAGATAGTTAATTTAAATTTCATGTGCATTTATGTAAAATTTCAAGATAATTATACACAAATTTCAAAAATATTATAAATGCACCCTTAAATTTACTAATTCCAAACTTTAATGTAATTTAATTAATAGGATTATATTTCAAGTAAATTATAAAATCTAATATAACTTATATTCATGATTTAATTTAGATTCATATAGCATAATTTAAATCACTTTATTTAATAAAATTCAATTCATTATTAAAATACTTCTTAAATTTCGAAAATTACATAAATAAGTTCTTTAATCATTATTTATTAATTAAACCAATTTATTCAAGACTTTAATAGCTTGAATAATATTTTATTTCATTTAAAAATAATAATATATAAAAATAATTAATGTAATTCATAATATAGTTTCCAAGTAATAGCATTTTCATACACACAATTATAAATAAACACATAATTCACATTTTATCACATTTAAATTCATTTCTAATAATTCTCTACATTTTCCGATTCCATATAATTAAATCCTACGTTAATCGGATTCATACCGATTAATATTTCACTATATTAAATTTTACGAATTCTTAAGGCTTAAATAGCTTTTAAGCCTTTAATAATACTTAATTAAACTTTAATAATTACTATAAGATTTTCGGGTTACTACATTCCCTCCCCCTTAAAGAAATTTCGTCCCCGAAATTTAGTACCTTGTTAAATAAATCGGGATACTTTTCCTTTATCTGTTCTTCTAGTTCCCACGTCACCTCTTCTGGACCGTGATGTTTCCACAGAATTTTTACTAAAGGAATAATCTTATTCCTTAACTTTTGCTCCTTCCGGTCCAGAATGCATTCAGGTCTTTCTTCATAGCTCAAATCAGTATCGGGAACTATCTCATCATAATGAAGGATATGTGTTGGGTCATACACGTATTTTCTTAGTTGAGAGACATGGAAAACATCATGTACGTTAGCGAAGTTAGGCGGCAACGCTAACCTATAAGCTACAGGCCCGATCCGTTCCAATATCTCATAAGGTCCAAGAAATCTGGGTTTAAGTTTCCCTTTTACTCCAAAACGGTGAACTCCTTTGGTTGGGGAAACTTTAAGGAAGACCTTGTTCCCTATTTCAAACTTCAATTCTGTACGACGATGATCAGCATAGGACTTTTGTCGGTCTTGAGCTTCTTTCATTCTTTGTTTTATTTGTCGTACAATTTGAACCATTTCTTCGATCGCTTCTGGGCCAAGAATCTTCCGTTCTCCTACCTCGTCCCAATACAGAGGTGATCTGCACTTTTTACCATAAAGTGCTTCATAAGGTGCCATGCCGATCGTAGCTTGATAACTGTTGTTGTAAGCGAATTCGATTAATGGTAAGACTTGTTCCCACTGATCTCCTCGATCAAGCACCACAGTCCTGAGCATATCTTCGAGGGTTTGAATTGTTCTCTCAGTCTGACCGTCTGTCTGGGGATGAAAAGCGGTGCTAAAATTTAACCGAGTGCCCAATTCTTTTTGAAAAGTAGTCCAGAACCGAGAGGTGAATTTGGCATCACGATCTGAGGTGATTGAGATCGGCACTCCATGTAGCCGAACGATTTCCCGAACATAAATCTGTGCCAATTTATCTGCTCCATACGTTATCGGAATTGGAATGAAATGAGCGCTCTTGGTTAATCGATCAATGATTACCCATATGGCCGTATTTCCTCGTCTAGACTTGGGTAAACCAATTACAAAATCCATAGCGATGTGATCCCATTTCCATTCAGGCACTTCAAGAGGCTGTAACTTTCCGTATGGTCTTTGATGTAAAGCTTTTACTTGTTGGCATGCTAAACACCGTTCGACGTAGGAGGCAATGTCTTGCTTCATCCCCGTCCACACGAACTTTTGTTTAAGATCCAGTACATCTTCGTATTTCCGGGATGTGCCGCATCTGGAACCTTATGAGCTTCATTCAAAATTTCATTTTTCAATTTCGTATCGTTAGAGTGCGATATGCGATTACCAAACATAATCGCATTATCTCCAGCTTCATGATATTCGGAAAATTTCCCATTCGAATCTTTGCTCGCAGAGTTTCGAGTTGTTTATCTTTTCTTTGCGCCGATAATCGAGCTCTCAAATCCGGAAGTACCTCAATGATGCTACAATTCCTTGAATATTTCGGAGGTAACACGCTTCCGACTTCATTCTCTCAAACTCTTTAATAATTCTCCTTGGTCCGTTAAAGAGTTCCTAATTTCTCCCGACTTTTCCTACTCGTAGCGCCTCGCTACGACATTAGCTTTTCCGGGATGATACTTGATCTCACAATCGTAGTCTTTGACCAGCTCGAGCCATCTTCGTTGTCGCATATTCAAATCTTTTTGTTCAAAGAAATACTTCAAACTTTTGTGGTCCGTGAAAATCTCACATCTCGATCCGCATGCATAATGTCTCCATATTTTCAATGCGTGGACCACTGCTGCGAGCTCCAGATCGTGAGTAGGATAATTGTGTTCGTGAATCTTCAACTGTCGTGAAGCATATGCGACGACCTTTCCTTCTTGCATTAAAACGCATCCTATTCCATTTCTCGACGCATCCGTGTATATGGTATAATCTTTTTCTGGATCAGGTATGGTTAAGATAGGAGCGTTGGTCAATCTTTCTTTGAGTTCTTGAAAACTGTCTTCGCATTCTGGAGTCCATTGAAATTTTATCCCTTTCTTTAGCAGTTGCGTCATTGGTTTAGCAATTTTAGAAAATCCCTCAATAAATCTTCTATAGTACCCAGCTAAACCCAGGAAACTACGAATCTCATTTGGAGTCGTAGGTGATTTCCACTCTTGAACTGCTTGGACTTTGGCAGGGTCCACTTTAATTCCTTCTGCCGAGACTATATGCCCTAAGAAATTTACTTCTTTCAGCCAAAAATCACACTTGCTTGAACTTAGCATATAATCTCGTGCCTTAGCTTTTCCAATACAATTCTCAAATGCTCCTCGTGTTCTTGTTCGCTCTTTGAATAGATTAAAATATCATCGATAAACACTAATACGAATTTATCGAGATATTCATGGAATACGCGGTTCATGAGGTCCATAAACACAGCTGGAGCATTTGTTAATCCAAACGGCATCACTACAAATTCGTAGTGTCCGTATCGAGTCCTAAAAGCGGTTTTCGATATATCCTCGGGTTTTATCTTCACTTGATGGTAACCCGATCTTAGATCGATTTTCGAAAATACCTTTGCTCCTTTCAACTGGTCAAACAAGTCGTCAATTCGAGGAAGCGGATACTTATTCTTCAATGTCACCTTATTCAATTCTCGATAGTCGATACACATTCTTAAGGTGCCGTCCTTCTTTTTGACGAATAACACTGGTGCTCCCCAGGGTGACGCGCTTGGTCGAATAAATCCTAAGTCCAGAAGTTCCTGTAATTGGACTTTCAATTCTTGCAATTCTTTAGGAGCCATCCGATACGGTGCTTTGGAAATTGGCGCGGATCCTGGCTCAAGATCGATCGTGAAATCCAATTGTCGATCCGGCGGTATACCGGGTAATTTTTCTGGAAATACGTCTGGATATTCTCGAACGACTGGCACATCCTCAATCCTCCTATCCTTCTTGTCTTCCTTGCTTAGGCATATCAGATAGGCATGATTTTCGTTACATCTTATCAACTTTTCTGCCTGTAAAGCTGATATCACAGGCACCCTTCTTCTTTTCTCATCAATCCCATAAAAGCACGTGGGTTCTTTTCCCGGTGGTTGAAATGCGATTTCTCGTTGTTCACAACGAATCGTTGCGAAATTTTCCGTTAACCAGTCCATACCCAAGATAATATCTACGTCCCACATGCATAAGAGGCGTAATGATTCGGCTTTTAACTGAAGTGATCCTAACTCAAATTCTAAGTTAGGACATACTTTATCAACTACTGTCGCCCCACCTACTGGAGTAAGTACTTTGAAACCTACTCCAGATGATTCTACGGGAAGTTCAAGATTATCTACGCATGCGGTAGAAATGAAAGAATGCGATGCTCCCGTATCAAACAAAACTATAACAGGTACACCTTTTAACTGGGCCATACCTGTCAGATTTCCCGTACTCTTTTCTGATTGTTTCTGTTTCAAAGCATACGCCTGTTGATGTTGAGGTTGAATTTGTAGAGATTGAAATGGCGTCTGCTGAGCTGAAGCCTCTGGGATTGCAGTCATTTGCGGTGGAGGAAGTTGATAGCGAGGTGGTTGTGGATATCCTGTCATTGCTTTCACAGTCTGAACGAGTCGCGAAGATTTTCCTCTTTCTCTCTCCGCCACATTCATCGTATGGACAGTGAGTAAGTGACCATACTGCCCACACGAATAGCAAGTGTTGCTCCCACTCCGACATAAACCGAAATGTGTACGGTTGCACTGAGGACACATGGGTGGTCCTATCTGATTCGGAGGAAAGAGTGGTTGTCCAGTAGTCGGCGGTCGGAATGATCTCGACACTGCGGAGCTCTGCCTTTGAAACGGTCTTTTGCTTGAATTTCCTCGCATCTCCCATTTTCTTTTTCCTTTATGTTTTTGTTCCATTTGGGAGGATTTTATTGGTACAATTCCTTGTGGTACGCCAACATTAGTCTCAGCAGCATGCTTTTCAGCTTGAATCTCCATTTCCATGTCCAACGACGGGTTAAGAGTTTCACAGTAAGACATGGGTGGTTGAGCGACTAAAATAATTGGATTTCGGTCGTAGTCCCGAACGAAACATCTCGCCATCTTTTCATCGGTTTCCACTTTGTATGATGCATACCGAGATAGTGTGCGAAATTCTCGATCGCATCACCACGCCCTATTCCCTTGTTTGATTCATAAACTCAATTTCCTTCGCCTCCTATAGCTTCGAGGAATGAATTTAGCATACGCTTCTTCCTTGAACTGCTTCCCATGTAAAGTTCGCCAATTGCTCCGAGTAAGGGTTTTCCACCGCTTCCCACCAAAAATCCGCAGGTCCTTTCATCAGAAAATTTATGCACAGCAAACACTCCTGATCGTTGCATTCCAAAAATCTGAATATCCTTTCCACGGTACGTACCCATTCCTCAGCTTCGGCAGGACTACCAGCCCCGGTAAAATTTGGTGGGTTTTGACGAAGGAAAAGCTCAGCTATTTTTCGATTTGGAGGAGAAGGTTCACGATCATCAAGGCTTTGTTCAGGAAGGTTTTGGGGAGTGGTCTGACTAGCTCTTTCTTCAATATTCTGGCTTCGTCTTCGAGGAGGCATTTCACTTCAAAAGAAATTTATTATTTTCATAACAGTAAATGAAATATTAACAAAGGAAAGGGTTGTAATCGCATCATCAACAAGATATAATCATCACAATGATAAAACATAATGGTTTAATCACATTGAAGGAAAATTAAACAGTTTATAATTTACAAGAAAATTGCCTCGTGAGGACTTTTACACAAGTTAGTTTCATATATACAGCTGGTAGCTCGCCTACTATCTTAGCTAGTTACCCCGATTTTTCCTTAACCATCTACATCTTCTTCAAGGTCTTCCTCGTGGTCCTCTTCGTTCCTCTTCTGGCTCTTCTTCCCTTTTATCTTCAGGAGTATGAGCATGATCAGTGACTGAGTGAACGGCCTCTCCTGGTAAAAGAAGGGAAGGATCGGATAAAGAGGGCATTTCGTCAGCAGCTAGAGGTCTCAAATAGGAAGTGCCAACAGATAGTGGTTGTTCAAATTCCTGAGCTACCTCAGTGGGAGACATGATTAAGGATATTTCAGGAAGAGGAGATAAAGGTGGTGAAGGAGTTTTCAGAGCAAATGGTTGTTCAAACAGATCTAAATCATCTAGGGTCCACTGAGGTCCAAGAGGAAAAAGATTATCACTATCAGAACAAGATTCGAGAAGAGGACTAGGAATGACAACCTCACGAAACATAGGTTTAATTTCTCCCATTTTGGATGAAGAAAATCATCTAGAATCGATGAATCATGGAATAAATTGATCAAAAGGACGATACGGTAACTCGGGGATCTCCTATTTTCGATAATGCCTTTTATAAGGTCTACGAATCGATCGAGATTACCGACTCGCACTCCATATCAATGTGTACATAATTGAGTGTTTGATGCCCATCCCCGCCAAGAAGGAGGTAAAGCATTAACCAATGCGAGAAGTCCATCTAACTCGATCATCGCACTCTTTAAACCGATCTCCACAAGATCATAAACTGTTTGAGAGCAAACGGCAGTCTTGCTCTCTCTCGATTCTAAAGGAAAAGAAACTATCGACGCCTAATCCAAATGGCCTATTATCAACATTCTTTCGAGCAACAGCCTTCCTTCGTACCATCCTATATTCAAATATAACTTTTATACTAATTAGAAACAACATAATCACATATCATTTATTTTCACACATATCATCTAAGAATGTTCAACATAATCACCTTTCATTCAATTATACACATCACTTACAGCTTACTTTACCTGGTTGAGCTGAAGAGATGGACTGGAACACTGAGCCTTTACCAACGACTTAAAGGTTTACAAGAGAGGTTGGCTCAAAGAAAGAAAATTTACAGGATCAAAGCGAAACAATGCTCTGATACCACTCTGTCACGACCCGACTATTTAATTACTTAATTAACTAAATAATCAAGCCGTGACTGGTTTAATTAACGATAATCTTTCAATAAAAGAGTGATTTAGAAGATAGGTTTTGGAAACAAATGCACAATATAACGTTTGTAAATAGAGTGAGCCAACCCGCACTCGTAAAATATCCAACTACATCAATTATCAAAATGAGTACACACCTCACCATTTATATACAAGGTTTCAAAATATTTACATGGTTTATCAAAAGTACGGTTTCAAAGTTTTCAAAGTTCTAGCAGCGGAGGATTTATGAATATCATGTATGAAGACATGATATTCAGAAATAACCAATCAAAATAAAAGATCAAGATGATATCCCACTCGGTTTCCCACCACGCCCTTCATACTCAACCCGCGTAATAAAACACTTATCGGTGTGAGTATCAAGTACTCGATGGGTAAATGCTATTATAAAATTCATAACTTATAACTTTGTTCAAATAAACTTTTCTTTCAATTGATTTTAGAAATCCAGCTTATAAGTTCATACGAAACATTTATCTTTATAACATATCACCACAATTGCTTTAAACATACCGGCATAACATACCCGAGTTGGTCCCAAGGATCACAACCACGGTCATACCCTATCTACGCTATTCGGTAAGGGAAGTAGGCCTCCTCCCAAGCACCATGGCGGCCCACATGAGCAAGCTCACACCCATCTACACTGCAGACAAGAATTAACAATTTCCTACCGCAGATAGGTAATTGTCATACCCACAATGTGGTAAAACATTTAGCATGATTATCATGTGGTGATCAAATGTTTTCACAAGAAATCAAGTTCATAACATATCATGTGTTTAGCTTCAAAATAAAGTTCAGAATGATTACCCACCTCGTGACGTTTGATTTCACGGGTTCACTTCTTCGTCCTTTACTCGATTTCCTTTACTTGATCCTTAAAACATAAAAATTATGATTGATTTTTAGAAATCTTTCTTTCTAATTCAGCTATATGCTAACAGCTATCAATTAACGTATAACATGTCTTACTAACGTTTAATTCTACCGAAATTTCGGCAGAGTAACATCTGTAATATGTATAGCCCAAACATAACAAACTACTCCAAAGTCATCCCAAACTCCCCAATATCATCATCACATTATCAAATATACATTTATGAACTCTATGGGAGATTAATATCACATATTTCAACGTTAATCGCCTAAGGCGATTTAACTACACATTTCGATATTTTGAATATCTATAGCCTATTCAACATCAAATATCATCTAATTATACTTAATTAGCGTCATTGATCATTATTTCATCATTCATTCAAGTCTTACTTAAGAATTTTCACATAAAATCATAACTTTAGTCTTAAACTTTAATTTTCTAACTTTTGATACTTATGTTCAAAAATTCCCAATAATTCTACTTAAGCTTTATTTTTATCATAGATCTCAAATATCAATTCAAATCCATCAAATAAAATCAAGAAATCATAGTTCTATGCTTGCCCTTCATTTTCGAAATTTTTGAATAATTAGTATATGTTTGAATTAAATTCCTATAAATTCATTTTACACATTATTCATATCCCTAAGCATGGATATCAAGTTAAATTGATCAAATAAAATCAAAATCATCAAGTTCATATCACATGTAATTTTCGAAAATTTCAAGAATTTAACAAACATAATTTAACTTTTAATTTCTTTAATCATATGATGTTTATAAGCATTCCTAAACCTATATTTAAGTTTAATTCAATCATATCATAGCATTTGAATCATATTCAAAATTTAGGTTTAGGTACCATTCTTTAATTTTTCAATTTCATGAATTTAAACAAATTAAATCCATAACACATGTTAATCTAACTCTATAAACATAATTAAATCAATACATCTAATAAAATTTAAACAAATCAAACATAACCCAAATTTTGAAATTTTCAAAATTTCATAAGCAATCAACATAAAATTCATCCATTTAATTAATGATAACTTTGCATAAATGAAGTATTTACCTTGCTAGGAATAATTTCTCTTTAATTTCCAAGCTTAATTATGTAGTAAAATTGAAAGTAGGGTTTTGTGTGTAAGTGTGTGTGTGTAAATTTTGGGAGCAAAATGGGAGGAAGATGATTTTTATTCATGTATTATACTTCTAGATAGTTAATTTAAATTTCATGTGCATTTATGTAAAATTTCAAGATAATTATACACAAATTTCAAAAATATTATAAATGCACCCTTAAATTTACTAATTCCAAACTTTAATGTAATTTAATTAATAGGATTATATTTCAAGTAAATTATAAAATCTAATATAACTTATATTCATGATTTAATTTAGATTCATATAGCATAATTTAAATCACTTTATTTAATAAAATTCAATTCATTATTAAAATACTTCTTAAATTTCGAAAATTACATAAATAAGTTCTTTAATCATTATTTATTAATTAAACCAATTTATTCAAGACTTTAATAGCTTGAATAATATTTTATTTCATTTAAAAATAATAATATATAAAAATAATTAATGTAATTCATAATATAGTTTCCAAGTAATAGCATTTTCATACACACAATTATAAATAAACACATAATTCACATTTTATCACATTTAAATTCATTTCTAATAATTCTCTACATTTTCCGATTCCATATAATTAAATCCTACGTTAATCGGATTCATACCGATTAATATTTCACTATATTAAATTTTACGAATTCTTAAGGCTTAAATAGCTTTTAAGCCTTTAATAATACTTAATTAAACTTTAATAATTACTATAAGATTTTCGGGTTACTACAACTGAACTCACAATATTTCGTAATTTTTGTCTGGTTCGAATCCTATGAAAGGTGAAACTTCCATTTTTTGGATTCAATAACTTTTCACAATAATTCATTAACTTTTACAATGAATTCATTATTTTTAATTCTTACATTCTCACAATAAAGATGATTCTCATTTTAAACTTAAAGTGAATGTCATCAATTATGTTAAAGCTGGCATCATTTTGTCAAATACGAAGTACTATGAGGTAGGAATTAAGTGAAGTTTATATTTACTAATTTGTAATACATCCTTATAAACATATTGGAATGTTTATATTTACTAATTTGTAATACACAAAATATATAATTTTTTTAAAATGACAGTGTGCTATATATATATATACATTTTATGCCTTGCTATTTAGCTTCAAGTTTAAATATAGATACAATAGTATCCTGCATACACGTAGAAAATTCTATGAACCATTATACCGATGTTATCAATGATATATTGGATTTTCATAACAGGAATTGAGTATAAGTATATTTGAATAAAATTCATATGGTATCGCATTATTCCATAGAGTATATGTACATGCACACGAAACATATTGTTTCATTGAACCAAAACATGAAATAGAAAATCTTCACGCAAATATTTAAGTCGCTTGGCCTATACTATACACGAATGCGTGTACGCACTTTTATAATATGTGTAGGGAATAAATTTAAGCAAAGTAATGTCATCCATACGTGCAGAGTACACATCTAAACTTCCAGAAAATCACTCCTTCCGCCCACCGCCATTGCCACGTCACCTCCCCCGCCCTTACCTTACCTTATATATAAACGTAATTCAATCCCCCCCAAACTCAAACTTCCGACGGACGCTCATCAAACCTTTCCTTCTCAGAAATCCACTTTTTCCCTCTCTACAATCACTGTTTCACACACACACCGATTCGACTATGGCTCTCGAAGCTCGTAGTCCCGAGGCGCCGCCTCACCCTCGCTTCTATGATTATAGCTACGATTCATGTAGGAGAGCGAAGCGCTCTAAGTGCGTCTCAGATGACGAGTACTTGGCCGGCTGCTTAGTTGCGCTCCGCAGCGGCGGCGAAGCCTCTTCCTCCGCCGCCGGTACGACTCCAACCGCTACCAAATCGTCTCCTTCGGCGGCTCGGATTTACACGTGCAGCGTGTGCGGCAAGGGCTTCTCTTCGCACCAAGCTCTCGGCGGCCACAAAGCGAGCCACCGCAGCAAGCCACCGACAGCGGCCGCCGATGACAGGAAGCCGTCGAATTCGACATCCACCGACGCCTCGAATCATCAGTCCGCGCCTGGTCCCCACAGGCTTCACAAGTGCTCCACCTGCGGCAGGAGTTTCCCCAGCGGCCAAGCATTGGGCGGCCACATGCGGAAGCATTACGGCGGTTCTAAAAGTGGCGTGCATTCTTCTGACGGTGGCAACGGTGACGGCTTCAGTGTTGTCACGTCCTTTTCCGGCGGTGGCGCTGTCAGCTGTTCCTACGATGACGACGATGGCGACGTGACGGCGGTTGCGCGCGATTTGGACTTGAACTTGCCATCGGAACAAGAACTTGATTTAACGCTTAAGTTGTAGAGTCCTTTTATATGTGTCACTTTTTCCTTCATTTTTTTTTGTGAGGACACGGTTGGGTTTTTTTGGCCCTTGACAATTTTATTTCAGCAATATCAAAGTGACAAAATTTCTTATAATTAGCGTAACCTTCTTTTCACAATCAGATATTTCTTGGTGTGTTTTATTTTCTAGATCTATCTATTTCAATTACTGCATTTGAAGAATGATGAATTAATTTTAAGTTGTACCCTCGAAAAATATTTCAGCTAGAATCTCTATTTACATAATTTGTGAATATAAATAATGTGTAACTTATAATATTGTCTCATTGTATGTATACTGATTTGACAAACCAGTCGATTTTACTTGTGAAAATTTCTTAATGACTTGTTATATAATGAATCTTTATCATTCTTGTTAATTTCAAAAATTATAATTTAGCTTATTTATTATAATTTTTTTTATTAATTAAATATAGAAATTTAAAGAGTGCATCATTTATCTCTCAAAGTTAGACACATAATATTGTCGACCCTTCGTTATGTGATAAGCATATAATGCCAATTAATCAATAGAAGGTAGGATTTACTTGAGAAACAATTGTGATGTGTCGCTACTATTTCTCCTCAAACTTGTAACAAACACCAATAATTATTTATGATCTTTTTGTATATAAGAATTTTAGATTTCAACTGATTTTTTTACTTGTGTATTAAAGGATTCCGGAATCAATTTTTTGCATTTCGCGTAATACTTAACGGAATTTACAATCCCTTCAATTGGAATTTGGAAATGAGGGGAATATTCTGTTAAAGAATTAATCATTCAATTGTAACAAGTAAGCTCATAATTATATATATTAGTCTATAAGATACTACATTATGTGCGCGCTTTCTTGTTTGACTTTACAGTCGGAGTGGTTAATCCTTCCGCGTACTTTGAATTAAATTGGTTTAATGAATTTATGTTTCAGGTTATTATAATCAATATTAATATGTCATTGATTACATGGCGCTGCTATATTAGTTGCGCGTCCAAAAGTCTCCAAATAATAAATTCTTATAAAAGATCGACCACGTAGTTGTTTGTATATTTTATCTGTTCTTTTTTAAGTTTTTTATTTTATTAGTATTTTTTCTTATTTTTTAATAAGTGTTTTAATTCGTTATTTGAAAATAAAATTAGATTATTTTTTGTGTCGTCTACATTTATACATGTGTCATGTGTGTACACGAATGAACGTGGAGATTCGCATGTATGCATGTTTATGTCTAAATTTTAAACAAATGTTAAGACATATATATCTGGAATTATAAGAAGAGAGTGGGTGGTAGAACTGAAAGTTTGAGCTTCTAGGGTAGCGTTGTCTATTCTTCCTAGCTCCGTGGATACGAGCCAGAAAGAATCGGGCAATTTTGTTAGGTCTAAATAAGATTACGTATCGACCGACACGATTGTGGCTCCATACGTACTCATAGGTTCTTGAAATATTAGGTAGTAGATATTTTAGGCGCAAAATATTGTTACCAAAGTGAGTGTATATATATATAGGGACAAATATAAATAAGCAAGTATAGACATTCTCATATATACTTGGCAATATGTATAATGTTATTTATAAGTTAGACTATTATAATTTGAATAGTTTTTCAGAGTTAATGTCCGTTTTAAAGAGGAGGGAAAAAACACGGTCCTAGTTAATATTACACTTTAGGTTCCAAATAAAAATTAAAGTCAAATATGGACCAATTTGAATTATATTTTGAAGCTCAATCTACCTCTTATTCTATGTTTGAAAAATACCAAGATAAACTATTTGGATCCTGAATTTGTATTGTTTAATTGAGTAATTAACCAATAGATGTAATAATTAATGTATAACTAACATGTATAACATAATTCATGAATCACGTAATAAGGTACATACCACATAATTCATTATTATAATAGTAAAATGAAGATGTCCTAATAATAATAATAATAATAATAATAATAATAATAATAATAATAATAATAATAATAATAATAATAATAATAATAATAATAATAATAATAATTCCACAAGCCATATTATGTAGTGGTATTTCCTTTATTTTATTAGAGTGAGAGATTACAATAAGAATCTCAATCTCACTTCTCATATTTATTTTAAAAAAACTAATAATACTAATAATAATAATAGTAATAATAATAATAATAATAATAATAATAATAATAATAATAATAAGACTCAATGCAAAATACAACAAAATAAAAATTATAGTTTGCATTTTAATAAGATAATAAAAAAATATTAAATATGTAAAGATCTTAAAAATGATGAAAAAAATACCTAAGAAAAATCGAAAAAAAAAGAATTCTAAAAAATTACACTACTTTCTTCATTTTCAAAATTCTTACTACTTTATTTAATTTATAAAATTCAAACAAACCCAAAATTTTAAAATCCTAAAATTATACTACCTCCGTCCACCAAATTCATTCATTTATTTTGATGGCACGAGTTTTAATAAATTATAATGAATGTAAAATAAGTGGGTGTAAAAAGATGGACTATGAGGATAATAAATAAATTTATTAATAGATAGTGAGTGTAAAAAGATGGGTTATGAGTGATATTTTTATAAATAAGTGGATAGATTTAAAGTAAAATTATAAAATTGATATTTTCAAAAGAAAGTAAATATTATTTATAAATAAGAGACTATTACTTATATACTTGAGAATCGGTATGAAATAAACCACGTGAGCTCCCAAATTGAAAGAATAAGATATAAGCTTCATTCTTTGGAAAGCTGTGCCTTTTCTAGGAAGACACCTAAGTTTCCTGAACGGAAATGCGTAGCCACGTGTGTAATGATTGGTCATAACTATCCTTCCATTCATTTTCTAGAACTTTACGGAACTGTGTTTCTAAAACAAAAGCCAAATGGATGCTTTATCCCACTACACTTAAATTACCAGAAATGCCCCTCTTTGTTATCTTCTTAATTCGTCTCTTTCACGAGAGTGATATGAAGTGATACGTTTCCTTTTTCAATTTTAAGTTCAAATCATGACACGAGAGAAGATATCGTGTTTGAATTGCATAGTATTTGACTTTTCACGTACTATATGAATATGTTGGTTTTGTCATTTTATATTCATGTCTCGAAATTCTTAAAACTCTCAAGACACATACGATTATATTTGTTTAGAAGGATAAGAATTAGAGCAAAATGTTATATGCATAAAAAATTCTCTAATAAATGGTCATATCGAACCCGTAGCTAATGCCCCTTTGTCTTTAGGCTGTTCTTTAAGAAGATAAGCCTTGTTCTTGAATTAATTTTAATTATGAAGATGAAAATCTGGGTAATATGGTAAATGTACAAGTGCGCAAGAGAGAGTAGCAGTGGCACTAGAGAGAGTGAGGAAAAGTATGAAGTTGTTGGGGACACGTGTAAGTGGTGGAAGACATGTGCAGTCGGCTGTTTCTTGAGTCTGTGGGACACGTCAATGTGGAGTAGAACTCTTTCGGCTACTTAGTGTGAGCGAGCCTCCACGTAGCAGCTAGTGTGTAAGTGCAAGAAAAGGTTTTGGTCTTACCCATATTTAATTTAGCCACCTAATTAGTAGGACCTGCCACATGGTATGTTATCTGCTGAGATATCACGGGCAATCAAAGTAGCAACGCACCCTAATTTCTTCGATTTTGTGGAGTGCATATTAATGTGGATATACAGCATAACTGTAATTATGTGTTTTTAGTTTTATGTAATTAATGATTAAATATATTGGTGTATGTAGGATTGAGTACTGGATGACATTTGAGAGGTAGAGGAAATTTTGAGATTGATATTTGAATGTCGTTTAGGCTAATTCTATAGACATGACAAACAGTTTACTTTTTACCCTTTTTTAATTTATTTGGATGAAAGGGAATAGTAGGATTTGATCTCTAGATTTTTTTTGTTAATAGAAAAAGTTTTCGTTGTTTGGATGTTTTATATATATTCAAATTCCATAATTTTCGGAACCATAAATTAATAAGACTAAACGTTGCCTTATATGTGCACGATTATGAAATTAAATAATCTAAAATCGATTTTAACAACTGGCGGCACAATATGACACCGAATAAAGTTATTTCAGTGTGTGTGTTGGCCTAGTAGTAGAGTGGTTAATGTCCGATGTCAAAGGTCTCGCGCCCTTTCGAATCCATCATGATCGACCTTTAAATTTCTGCATTAAATTGACCCAAAAAAAGAATAAAGTTATTCCATTCATTTGGCCTTCGAATGTGTATGGTGTGGCGACTGGTCGCACAAAAGTACATGTCTAAATGTGTAGACAAACAAAAATATTATTTATTCTTTAAAAAGTATTATTATTATTATTATTATTATTATTATTAAAGTTTAATGGTTTAGGGGTTAGGAGGTTTTTTTTTTTTTCTTTCAAAACACCCCTAGGGTGAGGGGTTTGAGGCTCCTGCCTATATAAAACCAATCAAAAATAGGGAACATATACATCGGCTGTATGGTGTGAGTAGTCGAAAGTATAAATTCTTAAGAATAACAAAAAACTAAAAAAACATCAAAAGTCACCTACACGATCTAACAAGTATGGGGGACAAAGTCCCCATATCTCCTTTGAAGATGAGGACATCCAAATAGAGGATCGAGAGCGACCCCACTTGGAATCCTGTAGAACCTCGAATGGGATTGCTCTAAATCATTTAGGGGTTTAAAGATTTAGGGGGTTTTAATGTATGATGCATTTGCACGATCATGATGATTTTTTTCAATTTTCATTATTCTAATTTCAGTTTGTTTAATTCCTTCAAACCTTTTTTAATAAATTATTAACTATTAATTTAATTAGTGAGCAAGAATGTTTCAATCGATCTTAGATAAAATAATCAACAATATAGTCAATGTGTGACATTATTCTCACAATTATAGTTTTTTTTTTAATTTTCTATTTTTAGCATTAATTTCACTAATATCTTATAATTTTTATACTCAATATACTTTATGAAATAATCGAACAATGTGATCAATGTGTAACATTATTCTCTCAATCTTCTAAAGAGAGTTACAAATCGTAGTCATTTCAACATTGTTATAGAAGTTGTGTACAAATTAAGATGTGTTTCAAATTTTTTTATAAAATATTTATTCCATGTGATAGTTTAATATATCAATTATACTTAATGAGTAATTATTAAATTATGAATTATTTAATATATGTACATATATATTGAAATTTTATTCTTAATTATAATGAGTTTGGGTAATTTAACGTTTGTATATCAACAGTAACTAATGCATGTAAGCATACAATGATACTGTTAGAAATTGTTTTTTTCTTATATATACAATTTTATATAAATTTAATTATATTTTGTATTAAAATATATGTATATGTGACGACCCGACTTCCCAAGAAAGTACGGATCATATGGATCGTCACCGGTATGATAAAGCAGCGGATATAAACATAACTAATCAATGCAATTAACCATTTAACTACTCAATAATGCATAGACTAAAAAGGGATAAGCTATTCAATACCAACTCAAGTCACAGAAGGAATTGTCAAAAGGTTCAAGGTTCAAATATAACCCAATCATGGCACAATTCAAGAACAGTGCGACCTCAAGTTCAATACGGTATGAAAGCGCTTATAATCAAACATCAAAATAATATCAGAGTTAGGCAGCAAATAAACGTGTGGACATGCATATGACGATGCATGCCCAAGGTTCTAGAAACCTTTCTAATAAAGCATCAAAACAACTGCTACTCTGCACCACCTCACACCCATCATCGATCTTTGCTCAACCTGCACATCAAAAACGAATATGCAGGGCTAAGTACAAAAGTACTCAGTGGACTCACTGCCTAAACATTTTCTTTATTAAAAGTTATTGAACTGCCCACAATATGTAACACCCAAATTCATAATTTAAAAATGCTATATTTTCTTAAATAGCTAAAGCGGAAACATGTCAAAAGATTTTTATTTTTATTTTAAATACATAAAATATGTAAAATCTCTTGAATAAAATTTTCAAATAATGAGTCCAACAACTCAAGTCTAAACTTTGCACAAGAACTGACGCTAACCAACGACCCGAAGCAAACTATGCAAGACTTAATAGCATGAGACAAGTTGGAGTTCTAGTAACACAAATCCAATAACGATAATAAAGGAAAAGAATTTAAACAAACATAACACGAGTCTTGGAAGGGATTAAAAACGACATAACACCACTAGGCACACCCACACCACCACGCCGCTCCATGATCACTGACCTGAAAACATTTTAGATAAAAAGGGGGTGAGCACAAAAACGTACTCAGTGGTGGGGAACAAGGAATATCATTATTTTATTTGTCAAAACGTGTATACATCGCAAGAAAGTAATAGTCAATCATATTCAACCTCACCGATTTAAAATCCTGCCACACAAGCAATGATACGCCACACAGGCTATGATTCGCCACACAGGCTATGCCACACAGGCAATGATACACCACACAGGCTATGATTCGCCACACAGGCAATGATACGCCACACAGGCTATGATTCGCCACACAGGCTGTGCCACACAGGCAATGATACGCCACACAGGCTATGATTCGCCACACAGGCTATGCCACACAGGCAGGCAATGATACGCCACACATGCTATGATTCGCCACACAGGCTATGCCACACAGGCAATGATACGCCACACAGGCTATGATTCGCCACACAGGCTATGTCACACAGGCAATGATACGCCACACAGACTATGATTATCATCATAAACTTACAGATAAGATAAATCCCACAATAAATATGTTTATTCCAAATCACATAGTTGCAAGTTAAAGAAGATTTCACCCACCTTGTTTTGTTGAGCACAACAAATCAATATCAACTCAATTCAGAAACGAGGGTCCTAGTTGCGCCGCACCTAGTTCAATAAATACAATAAATTTTATAAGGGCTCTTTAAGCAAAACTAACTATTTTATAAAGTTTAGGGCAATCGACCAAAGATCATAATTTTTCTTTTTGAAAACAGAATTCGTAAAGCTTAAACTAATTAAATAGGTTATATAAATTAAACATAGCTAATTCTTTGTAGAAATACAGTAGGATTTTTTTTTCAAAGATATATGTAAACCTGACCATCCAGTAGCACTTTTAAAAAATAATAATAAAAAAAATCAACTTAGCTACTTATTACAGTAGCCAAAACCCATTCGTAAACAAAGAATAACATCTCAATAATTGGTGTCAACAAAGTTATGCTTAATACAGTAAACAACAGTTGACGTGATCATAAACTCATTAACCAAATATTTAATACCAAGCTTTAATATATATATAAATATATATGTATATTATTATATGTATATATATATAAAGCACCCTAGTAATCAACTTCTAATACACTAATCATGTAACTACCGTAAACTCACACCTAATTTAATCAAATATAGAATTTAACTTAAACAATTTTAAACAACGTTTTCTACTTACGCAAAACAAACCACAATGAATTTATATATATATATATGAATCATAAAAAAAAATCAGTAATATAAAAATCTGCATTTTTTTTTATTCTCCCTATTTCTTTATGATTGAAATGTTTGCTGCTTTTGTCTATCAATATCCTTGACTCTATCAGCATAAGTATACGTGAAAACTGGAAAAGATAATTATTACCATCTTAACTTAAGCAAAGGTTTCTCAGCATAGTTGTCCATTGTTTTGCAACCTCAGATATCCGCTTTTACCAGGAATTTCCAAAAATAAACTGAAATCATGGCTCCTTTTCTTGCAACAGCTCCATTCTTTCATCCCATCATAAAATAAGGGACCAGAAGCATGACAAGTGCAGTAGCCATCGGGATTGTCGTCTTCGAAGAAGACCGAGTCGTATTTGATTCTCTGGCACCAAACCTTCGCCATTCACTCTCTGCTTTTCTCGACTCGAATGATGTGCCGAAAACCCTCAAGAGTGTGTATATGTATGTACGTGTGATGTGTGTGTTGGTCTTGTGTGTAAATATATATAAAATATAAAACCCTAATCAAAACCTAATCATACTTGAACTCTTTTAATTAAAACTCAATCCTAAATAAATATAAAATAGAACTTGGGCTCAACAAAATAATATTCTACAAAGCCCAATTTGAGAATAAATAATATAATTTGACAATTATATATAAGCCCAAAACTTAATAATATAATTTCATAATTTCATAAGCCCAAATATTTTATTACTTAGCCCATATTTGTAAAGTAATATTTGAAGGCCCTAAAATAATTTATGAAGCTCGTTTTCTAGTTAGAGGCGCAACTACGGACTCCCTCAAGTCCAATACAAATTCTAGCACGTCGAATACTCACAAATCCAACACAAAAGATTTAAAATTAAAGCAAATTAAATCAAGCAAAAAGTGGGGCGTTACACAATAGCACATGAGGATTTTAGTTGAAAGACTCATGCCTATCAAACATTTAATCATTTCTCAAAAGCGTCAGGCCTGACTATTTCATTCACGTTGTTTCCATATCTGATCATTCATTCATTCATTCATTCAGTCATTCATTCATTCATTCATTCACGCACTATGGAGTGGCCACCTACACATAGTAGCCGTGACCGGTCGAGGTAGCTAACCTTAACACACAACACACGTGTACACAATCCGAGTTAGTCCTTAACTAAGTCGGATCCGATCATACCCTTTTTAACGTTGGTGGACCAAGACATTCACATACCACATTGGATATACCAATCTCGGATAGGATAACAACAAAACATAAACATTTGACAGTCAATAACAGTTCATGGAATAATATTTCATAAAGCTTTTGCAAATCATGATTTGAGATATGCATATCATTTTGTTTCAAGAGAGTCCACCTGCTAATCCAAAGCTAGTAAGTCTAAATGAGCAGGGTGTGGTTGTTCTTCCTCGCCGACTACATACGATCAAACCCTTCATAAGAAAATAGCGTTTCTTAGATTCTTTCTATCGATCGAAGGTCGTTTACAAATTACGACTTAAAGTTCCCAATTAGGGTTTCTTTATGATTTCATGTGATTGTTTTAAGACAATTTCTATTATCTTACATTCCCAATTCCCAAGCTATATTACTTCATCGTTCATAGGTGAACTTCAATTATGAATCACATATTCCGAGTCTATCATCGACTCTTAACCTTAGTGTTATTCTAACGTTATTACGTTATAGATTGTCGGTAATCAAATTATGATTGGTAAATTAGATATTCTCAAGCCACTAACTAGACTTAACAATTATAGTTACGCCCAGTAAGTTATGTTTGACGACTTGTCGATTAGCACGACAATTAAAGAGGAGTATTGACTTATGATTCAGTGAGCACATGCTATCATGTAAGTAAGTACTTAAGAATAAATGAAGTGCTTGGGAATATTAACTCGACTTTTGAGACATAAGGATCGACATCTTATGTTCGAATCTTTGCTTACACATTATGACATTGTTTGTTTCTCTTAACTCGTCGGAGATTATATAAGTCGTATAATCGTTATTCGTTATCGAGTTGTTTTAACGCTCAATCTAATATCGTATTAGACTATCGTTGTTGAGTATTTAACGTTGTAACCCGGCTTTTGGTTTCTTTAGCTTAGGAACTCACGTTTGAGTAGCCTATCATTAATAGAAAACCCTAATTTGTGTCTAACTTCGATTCTCGTTAATTCCTTCTTAAGTTATCGAAATTGATCGATTTCTTTTGGCTTTTCGTACATATAGTATTATGTTGTTTACGTTTGGGGTTTTGTTTGTCAGCATACATAAACATAACCATTTAACACCAAACAATACCATACACAACATAAACTATACTAAAGCATTAGAAAACCCTAATTTCTAACATAATGCAAAACTATTGTGTATGTCATGTGTATAAGTGTTCCATTCATCCATCACAATCACAATCACAACCATTCATTCCAAGCTTATAGCTTAACTATCATAGTACCATTTAACATAGAATTAAACTCATACTTAGCAATTTTGTTATGTTTTCGATAATTAACAACAATTAGCATATATATCCAATAAATTTCAATAAAATCATGTTATACTCCTATCATACTATAGAGTTTAATTTCCAACTCAATACCATCAAATAAAATTTTAAATCATGGGCAAACAAGCATTTTATTTTCGGTATTTATAATTTATTGAACACTGGTGTTCAATAATTTCCACAAAAATCATATCATGCTTATATCATATACTAAACATGAAATATCATCTCATATCATACATTAAAATTTAAACCCATGCTTTTCACCATATAATGATTTTCGGTAATCACCATATATACATATTCAATAAATTTCATTCACTTTACCATATGTTTATAATATGAAATAAACATGTATATTAACATTAAACATCAACCAATATTTATAATATCACATATCATATTATTCTCAACAACTAAAAATCAAATAAATCCTAAATATATATATAAAGTTTCGGCCTTTTCATAAAAATAGGAGTAGTGTCTCAAAAATTTCAAGATTAATATATGATGTTCATATCATATATTAAACACTATATCTTAACTATTTTTCAACAAATAAAATCAAACAATGGCTTAAAAATACTTAAATAAATTCTGCCCATTTTTGAAAAATAGGAGTAGTGTTTCAAAAATTTCAAGATTAATATATGATGTTCATATCATATATTAAACACTATATCTCAACTATTTCTCAACAAATAAAATCAAACAAAATACAAGAAAATTCCAAAAATATTCTAAAAATTACCATATTTATTATAAATGCTCCTAATACATCAACAAGCAACAATATCAATTAATATTCACAAAATCATGCTTTATCACATATAAAAATAAATAAAGCATAAATCAAAAAATATCAAACATGCTCCAAAAATTCTCAAATTTTAACTAAATCCTTAGAAAATCATTCTATGCATTTTTAATTCATGGATTGAGAGCATTTGATGGCTCAAAAGTCACTAAAAAAATTGAGGAGCAAACTAGGGTTTTTTGTGAAATGAATCAAGAAAAATCTAAAAAAAATTCTACTCCATTAAAAATGGAGAGAATGATGAGTACTACCTTTTTATGGTCTTAGAACAATTATTTGAGAGTGGGAAAGGTTTGAAATGGGGGATTGAAGCTCAAAAGTGTGAAGAACAAAGAAGAAAAGTTTGAAAATAGAGAGAATTTTGGGTTCCAAAGTGTGAGGCTGTAAAGAAAGTTTTCCCTACTGTATTGGCAGCCTAAAGGGCTGTCATTACCCATTTGGGGTGGTCTTGGTGGTAGTTGGGAGAAGGATTGGTCAAATTACCCGTTTTGGCATGTTAATACCGACTCTTTAAGTTTTAACGCGCTTTCGATTGATTTCTCGGAACCTTAAGGTTTTATTTTCTTAAATAGCCTTTAAAAGACTTATTTCAATGTTTATAATAATTTCATGAAGTTCGGACGGCGTCCGATAAGTCAATTCCGAGTTATCGCGGAAAAACAGCGTTCGGCGATTAAATTATGCTCATTCGAAATTCTATTGAATTCTTGAGCTTTAATAATTTATTTGAGTCTTATAAATCATTTATTATTGATTTAGACCCTTGGTTCGAGTTTCGGATCGTTCTGATCAATTTAGGATTTTTCCGGTATATTTTCCCGGCGTTCGGTTAAGTTCTTCAGGAATTTCTTTCAGAAATTGATTCTTAAAACTTCTAAATTCATAATAATATATTCCTTCATGATTTTGAGTGTTATCAATAATTATCATGATTAGCACGGACTGAAGTTGATCCGACTCGTAAATAGTGCTTTTAAGACTGACCGGGCAAGTATGCCCGAAAATTCTCATTCTTTGGCCTCTCACATGTTTTCGTGAGAGGATTCTAGAAATAAAATCCTTTCGTCAAGATTCATTCTCGATCTTTCATTCTATGTTCGTGCTATTCAGAAAACCCTAATCCGGTAGGACTAGTCACTAGTTTTTGATTTCTAGTTTTCGATCTCCGAATCGATTCTAATTCGTTTCCTTGGTTACCTTAAACATAATTAAGGTCTAAGAACCACAATTACGTGATTTAAACATCACTAATAAAGTTTTAAATTTTTCGGGTTATTACAGTATAATTTTCAACTTACGTTATATTTGAATCTACTCTCATGATCTAATTATGTTATAATTTATTCCAACATATATTGAGGGGTTATTAGCCGTTTTTTAAAAGAAGATTAAGTTTCAGATGATGACATGTAAGCAAAAGGGCCGAATTAAGAGAATAAGGGGCCTGGGGCAAAATTTTAAATCAACATACATATATAAAATAGTTATATAAAAATAAATATTATGAAAATTTATTTTGTTGCACCATCTTTTTTAACTATATATATATATTATTATTATTATTTTTATAACAAATTTATTAAGTGCTCCTCATTGACACTTAGTTAACATATGAATTTTTCTTTTTTTATTTAATTTTTTTTATAGCCACTTTCATATTTTCTAACATACACAATTTTAACAAGATAATTCAACAAAAATATCCTAGATAAATCACAATAACAACCCATATTTTCCTAACTAAAACTAAAAATTTAAATGAGCACTATAATTAATTAAATATAAGCAAATAATATCAATAAAGTTAAAATTAGAAATATATATTCTTGCAATAACAAAAAACAAAACTAAAAATTTAAAATTGGAACAGTAGAACCTGGTTGAAAACACCAAAGCTTAACGCTGGAAAAAAAATCATAAAAAGAGGAGTTTGTTTGGAGAAGAGAAATTGATCATGTAGTAATGACCATATGGCTTTGTTTTCTCGGGCTTCTACAAGTAAAAGAATAAAAATGAATTTTCTTGGGTAGAAGCATTTTTCAAAAACAATATCTGCAAGTAAAAATGAATTTTCAAAACTTTTAAAAAATTAATAGATAAAATGTTGGAGGGGCGAATTCGAACCATGCATCTTAGAGCAAAGCAACAACTTAAAACCACATCAAAAACTGCTAGATTTTACCAGACAAGCTCTTCTTATGGAAAAATGTCATGTATATCGTACATATATAACTACATACTTCTCCAGGGGCCCCTTAATTTTCCTGAGGGCCCGAGGCGGCTGCCTCTCACCTAGGGATGTCGACGGACGGGTTTCTTTTACCGTAACCAATAAATTAGTATTGGTTCTGGTTCTGGAACCGGCCCAGTAAATACTAGAACCGGACCGGATCCGGACCATCAAATTATGGATCCGGATCGGGTATTATCCATTTCTAAGCGGATACCCATTGGGCCACGGTTACACAGTGTATTGTATTCACTTTATTCGACGCGTAAAGTGTATGTTTTCACATGAACAATTCAAGTGTCGTTTTACTTCTTCAACTTTATGCGTCAATCACTCTTTTCTAAGGAAAATAATGAACTTTCTTTCTTCAGGTGGTTTTGCTGATAGGAATAATTTTAGTTGGATCCGTACATTTTCTCTAAAATGTAATTGAATTTAATGCTTGCAGTTGCAGTTGTTTGATAATAAATTTGCACGCTATTTTCTTTATATTTTTTTCATGTAAGTTACTTTGGAGTTATCCATGATTTCGTGATCAAATCCTTATCGTCTGTTTTTATGCATTCTCTGGCGAATTTTTAATCTTATCTGGAGTTATCAGGATTTTGGTAGTCGTTTTTCTTTGTCCCTGATTAAATTAAACTGGTTATCTTGTAAAATTTAAGGTTGACGGTAATGGAGATTAGTACTGAATTTATTTGATGAAATCCTCTACTAAACATTATCTCGAATGGCAACACTAATGTTTTGATCGATTCCGCAACTCAGACTCAACAAAAAATATATGAATAAGTACAATAAAATTGTAATAAATACCAAGAAAAGTCTGAGCAATAGATCCCGCAATGACAGTAAGCATAAATTTCCATCAACATACTTATGATTATAAAAATTGTTTCTTGTTTTGTTTTGACAATGGGGCATAGTTTTAGTTTTAATTGATTTTCAATACATATTAATTGTTTCTTGTTTTTGTTTTGGGTTTTGTCTTTTGTTTTCTTTTGTCGTGGACGGTGGACCATCTTGACTTCCTCGATGGCAATTAGTTGATTTAGTATTGCATGTCCGAAATTTTAAAAAAAATGATCGGGTCGGATCGAACCGAGACAAACGGCCTGTCCAGACCGTCAGGTCAAGCGGTTCGAACCGAACCAAACCGAACCGTTGCTTTAAAATTTAATGGGCTTTGAACGGTTCCGATCGGTCCGGGTAAAGACCGCCCATTTACATCCCTACTCTCACCCACCTCAAATTTCATTACCGCTAAGAAAATAATTATTTCAACTGAAATTTCGATGTATATTTCTTGATGATAGTGCGTACTTTTAAGAATGAAATTCATGATTTATTTTCTACACTAATGATATGTAGGAACAAATTAGTCATGTGATTAAATAATTAATGATCGAATCGATATAAGAAAATCGATCCGACTGTCACGTACGTATGCATGGGAGCTAAGAAGAAATGAGGTTACAGTGCACAGAATTAGACGTCGACACGTGGCAAAGCAGCTGGAGGGAAATTACAGTTAGTTTAGTTAACTGACGTTTGTTAGTGGAAGTTAGCTACTGATTCAGTTATGCTGTTATAACCATCTCGTGGGATTGAGCTCATAGTATAAATAGAAAGAGAAGCTCATTGTTGTAGGCATTGATAATCATTTTTCTCATTTTAATAGTAATACACAAACTCCAATTCTTCTTAAGTGTCTCTTATCTTTCATTTCGACTGATGAGATTAGATGCAATAGATGAATCTTCGTCTAGATCACTGACATTTGGTATCAGAGCTTAAAACTCACGCTTACCGTATGCCACACAAATCCAAGATGCAAGGAAAAGTCAATGAGATCGAGTTGCAGCTCAAGCAAATGCAACAACAACAGACAGAGATGAGCAGAACTATGCATCAACAACAGATGGATCTATCCAAATCCATGCTCGCCGCAATACAGATTCAGTTTGAGGAGATGCGACGCGAACTAAAAAATGGAAGCCGCGAAGGAAGCGAAAGGGAAGAACAGAGAGAAAATGGCGAATGTAGTGGAAGCAAAGAGAAGTCGTTCCAAGATAAAGAAGGAGGTGCGTCATCGCAAACCTTCATTTGCGAATGCCTAAGCTAGATTTTCCAAAATTTTATGGGGATAATCCGATGCAATGGGTGAGGAAGTGTAATAAGTACTTCTGCTGTAATTCTTATGGGTGATGATGATAAAATCTATACGGCTGCAATGTATATGGAGGGCACAGCTGATCTATGGTACCTTGAGTACGTAGAGGAGAATAAAGGAGTGTCGTGGAGAGAATTTGGAAGCATGGTAGTAGAGAGGTTTTCTGAATTGGAAGGAAAAAGTATGGTATCGCAATTCAACCAACTGAAACAAACTTGGACGTGGCATCCTACACAACTAAGTTCGAAGAACTAAATGCGTTTATGGTGATTGAAAATAGAAGCCTAAGAGAAGAGTACTTCGTCAAGTGCTATGTCGGGGGTTTGAAAGATGAAATATCAAGTGTAGTAGGGATGTTTGAACCTCAGAAATTGGAGCAGGCCATCAAGATTGCTAAAAAACAGGAAATCCAGTTATTAGCACTAGGGAGAGGGCCCAAACAGCTAAATAAACTCAATGAGAATGCATGGAGAAAACCACAAGAAAGAAGCAGCACGAGCAGCAATGCATCAATCAACCAAAAACCTACAAACTTCAAAAAATTAACCCCAACTGAGATAGAAGAAAGAAGGAAGAAAAAACTTTGCTTCAACTGCGACGAGCCTTATCAAATAGGGCATAAATGCAAGAAGGTCTTCACAATTATTTGTGAAGGGGAGACTGAAGAAACCGAACTGATTCTGCAAGAAGTTGAGAGTGAAGGAGAAACGTATCAAATATCCTTGAATGCCATCGCAGGGCAGGTGGCCATTGATACCATTGATACCATAAAGCTCAGAGGTAAAGTGGGAAACATAATATCAATGTATTGATTGATACGGGCATCACACATAGCTTTCTCGATGAGAATACAGCCAAGAGAGTGGGAAGTGAAAGAGAATGTACGAATCCATTGATGGTTACGGTAGTTGATGGAGCTAAGCTGGAATGCAATATGAGGTGTCCAAAATTGAAATGGGAGATGGGAAATTGTAGATTCAGTATTGCCATGAGAATTCTCAAACTTGGGGATGTGACATGGTAGTTGGAGTCGACTTATTGAAGCAACTAGGTCCTGTGACCTTTAACTATGAAGAGCAGAATATCAGTTTTGTAAGGAAGGAAGAGCTGTAGTGTTACAAGGGTTGAAGCAAGAGGAGATCAGCCTGAAGATGATTACGGGAAAGAGCTTCAAAAGAACCATAAAAAGAGCAAGAGATCTCTCTTTGGATGTTTATGTATGATCTCTGCTAAAAAGTGGAAAAGAAAACGCAGCACATGTGGAAATGCAGCCTCTAATTCAGAAGTACATATCGATTTTTGAAACTCCTACACAACTTCCACCGGATAGGAGTTACAATCACAAGATCCCTCTGAAAGCAGATACTACAGAATTCAAAATCAAGCCTTACAAGTATCCTTATCTGCAGAGAAGAGAGATAGAAAGGCTAGTGCAGGAGATGTTGCAAGCAGGCATAATCCAGCCGAGCAACAACTAATTTTCATCTCTGGTCCTACTGGTAAAAAAGAATGATAGTACTTGGAGATTCTGTATTGACTACATAAGGCTTAACTCCATTACGGTAAAAGACAATTTTCCTATTCCGCTTATTGACGACTTGTTGGATGAATTATGAGGAGCAATTGTATTCTCAAAGGTTGACTTGAGAGCTGGATATCACCGCTCAAAATGGCAGAATATGATATCTACAAAACGGCGTTCGTGACTTCCAGTGGATTATACGAGTTCAAGGTGATGTCATTTGGCCTTACTAATGCTCCGCAACATTTCAAGCATTAATGAATGACATATTTCGACCCTACCTGAGTAAGTTTGTTCTCATCTTCTTCGATGACATTTTGATATATAGTAAGACTATGGCAGAACACTTTGAACATCTTGAGGTGGTGTTCCAAACTTTATTATCTCGAAACTATATGTCAAAGCTTCTAAATGCATATTTGGTCATTCTCAAGTGGAATATTTAGGCCATCTGATCAGTTCAAAAGGGGTTGAAGCTGATCCACACAAAATTCAGGCCATGGTTAACTGGCCTAAGCCCAGGACGCTTAAGGCCTTGAGGGGTTTTCTTGGCTTGACTGGGTAATACAGAAAATTCGTGAGGAATTATGGAGCAATAGCAAGACCCTTGAATGACATGACTAAGAAGGGAAATTTTCATTGGACGACAGAAGCTGAAGAAGGATTCACAGCTTTGAAAACAGCCATGACTACAGCACCAGTCTTGAAACTTCCAAACTTTCAACTGCCTTTCATACTTGAGACTGATGCTTGCTACTATGGAATTGGGCGGTATTGATCCAAGTCAATCATCCTATTGCTTATCTTATCAAAGCTCTAGCCCCAAAGAACCGAGGGCTCTCTACCTACGAAAAAGAGTTTAGCTATTATCTTAGCCATTAACAAGTGGAGATCTTACTTACTCCACACCAGTTTATTATACGGATTGACCATCAAAGTCTAAAACACTTGCTGAACCAAAAGATTTCAACCCCGGTGCAACATAAGTATCTCACGAAGCTTTTGGGATTTTATTACAAAATCGAGTATAAAAAAGGTGTGGAGAATAAGGTAGCTGATGCTCTTTCTAGAATCGAGCATGAAGATGGTATAACAAACTCTATCACTAGCTGCACTCCTAACTGGATAATTGAGATATTTAAAAGTTATGAGGATGATGAGGAGGCTCAGGAAAAGATTGTTGAATGCACCCTCATGCCGTATAATCTATCTTTCTTCACGTACAAAGATGGCTTATTGAGATTTAAAGGCAAACTTTATGTGGGGGTTACAACTAATCTGTGGCATAACATCTTATATTTCATGCACTCTTCGTGCTATGGAGGACATTCTGGGGTTAACGCCACATTTCAACGTGTGCAGACCACATTTTATGGCCAGGAATGCGAATGGAGGTGCAAAATTGGTGCTCGCTTGTCACCTATGTCAACTCAGCAAGCACGAAGGGACACGGCCCGCTGGTCTGCTCCAGCCTATCCCACTCCCATCCCAAGCTTGGCAACAGTTGACTATGGATTTTATTGAAGGATTACCATCTTCCCAATAGAAGGATACCATCTGGGTAATCGTCGATCGCTTCACCAAATACGCACATTTCATTGCGCCGAGGCACCCTTACACAACCTCAAGTTGTGCCCATATCTTCTGGATTCGATCTATAGGCTGCATGGACTTCCCAAAAGTATAATATCTGATCGTGATAAGGTGTTCACAAGCCAATTTTGGAAGGAATTATTGCGTGTGCTCGATATCCAGCAACATTTAAGCACGGCCTATCACCCACAGTCAGATGGGCAAAGTGAACGGGTCAATCAATGCGTTGAAGCTTACCTCCGGTGTATGTGTAGTCAGAATCCTAAACAATGGAGCACTTGATTGCCAATAGCAGAATTCTGGTACAACACTTCGTTCCATTCTTCACTCGCACTTACACCCTTTGAGGCACTATATGGGTATAAACCTATTGTCCTCGCTTTAGCCTCATATTCGGATCCAAAGGTAGTTGGGGTGGAGGCCACAATGCATGAAAGACTTGAAATTCAGTTGCAGGTAAAACGACTTTTGCAAAAGGCTCAGGATTTAATGAAACGCTACGCCGACAGGAAGCGCGTCCATCGTGAGTTTCGGGTCAATGATTGGGTGTATCTCAAACTTAAACCGTATAAGCAGCATTCACTTTGTCTTCATCGAAATGGAAATTAAGTCCTCGGTATGCAGGGCCATTCAAAGTTATTAAGCGATTGGTACAGTCGCTTATGAACTCGCTCTACCTAGCTCGGCTAAAATCCATCCGGTGTTTCACGTGAGTCTCCTGAAGAAGAGCGTTCATGAGACGGATGTTGTTTCTCAATGCCCGGAGATCGATGCAGAGGGCAAAATCTTACTCCAACCAATCAAGATTTTAGCTCGACGTGTGGTGAAGAAAAACAACAGTCCAAGTTCGGAGGTCCTCGTCCAATGGTCGCATTTACCTGAGACAGAAGCTTCTTAGGAGGAGTTTTTGGATATGGAAGCGCGTTTCCCTGCTTTATTTTCGACTTGAGGACAAGTCTTCAGAGATGGAAGAGGGTAATGTCACGTACGTATGCATGGGAGCTAAGAAGAAAGGAGGTTACAGTGCACAGAATTAGACGTCGACACGTGGCAAAGCAGCTGGAGGGAAATTACAGTTAGTTTAGTTAACTGACGTTTGTTAGTTTGTTAGTGGAAGTTAGCAACTGATTCGGTTATTCTTTTATAACCATCTCGTGGGATTGAGCTCATAGTATAAATAGAAAGAGAAGCTCATTGTTGTAGGCATTGATAATCATTTTTCTCATTTGAATAGTAATACAGAAACTCCAATTCTTCTTAAGTGCCTCTTATCTTTCATTTCGACTGATGAGATTAGATGCAATAGATGAATCTTCGTCTAGATCACTAAACCGACCTAATAAAAAGTTTAGGCGGCAGTATGTAGATATATACTATGTAATGTTATCTTTATCTTTTTTTTTATTGTTAGATAAATTTTGAAGTACAATTATATATTTGAGTTTGAATTTAGAAAGAAAATTAATATGCGATGGTTGAAACAAGATGTGGTCATATCCAATTTAGCGGTGTTCCCTCACTTTTGTTTGGTAAAAGTTTAATCTAACTGATATTGTAAAAATTTGTATTCTCGTGAAATTTTATATGTCTATATTTATGGACATTTTAATAGTTAATGTATATAGAGAGTGAAAATGCATAATATCCAAATTTAATAACCTATTTATTAAAAGTTACCCAATTGTATCAAAGTAGGTTAAAATATCTAAAGTTACATGAACACCCACTTATACCCACCATCGTCCCCCATCTCATTACCTAGACAAAGAGAAGATTTTGGAAAGAGAGATAAATATTAAATTTTAAGGTATGATTGATTGTTGACCACTTTTTGAATTAATAACCATCACCTATCACGTAGGTGATGGAATTCTATCATAGTTAGAACGTCACAATGTGATCATGACGTCTTATTTCGATCGTTATATCCATGTGGTCAAGTTTATTTTTAGAATAATTATTTGATGAGCATACTAAAAATCAATTCCATTATCCTAAAAACTTTCACAATCGCCTATCACAATCATAAGCTTTTTCATTGTGACAAATGATTGACGATAGTGAAATTGAATTTTTTGGTCTATTAAATTCTATTATTTATGTAAATCAATTTAAATGAAATATCTAGTACATAAATACAACAAAAACGAAAATTTATTTCTAATATTTCATACAACATTCAACTCCTACAATTACTATGCAATTATTGTTTGAGACACAATACAATTAATTTATGTAAGAATGTGTATTTGTGAGCCATTCCACTTAACTCATTGACACCATCAATTTTCGCACCAATCACTTCCACATCTAAAGTCAACTTTGTCCATTTACCCTACTTCGGATATTTTCTTTATAGTGTAAAAGTTGGCATTTTTAATTTATTGTTATCAAAAGTGGGTATTTCTATGTATTAACACATAAATATACACATTTCGATTTTACTTATTTCAATATAATACAAGAACTAATTTATATTTCATTTTTTAATATTACTATAAAACTTATCTATACATGTGTTATTTAAATTCTGTACTTTCACGTATAATTAAGCTAGTCGGGCACGAAACATTTAGCTAGATATAAAAATTGTGTTGATAAATGAGTCTTTGTAGTTTATACTTGGGATAATTACAGTTTGTGTCCTCAATTTTGATGAGATTTTGAAAAATATCTCAAACTTTAGTAAATACATTAAAACGTCTCTAACTTTGATGAGATTTTGAAAAATGTCCATAACTTTGAAGATATTTTGAAAAATTCTCATTCCAATTTTTTCGACGATGGAATGTTGAATTATTTGAGCTATAATCCATACGAGACGGAATACTGAGTTATTTGAGCTATAATCCACATGAGAATCCAGTGAACTGACGTAACATTCTATCATCGGAAACTCAAAATCAAGATTTTTTAAAATATCGTCAAAGTTGTAGACATTTAATTTATTAACAAAAGTTGGGGATATTTTTCAAAATATCATCAAAGTTTGGGACATTTTAATGTATTAACTAAAGTTTGAGATATTTTCTAAAATTTCATCAAAATTGAAGACACAAATTATACTTATCCATTTATACTTCCTGCATTTTTTGCCTTATTTTTTTGTTAATTATTATTATTAATTAGTTTGAGGGGGCCATTTTTCCGCCTTGTTAGTATTTCCCTAGTCGGACTAAAAATACAAAAGAAATATATGGACTGGCCGATAAGAATATCAAATCGAGTCCAAAAAAAACAGCATAATCTCCCAGCCCAAAACAATGCTCTGTACAACGAATATATAAATTTAAGCCCATCAATTATAAAAAAGTCGGTAGACAAAACTGAGGTTTCATATTTTGCCCTCTTACTTTTTTTTCGTTTCTTCTTTTAATATATCTACTGATATTTGCATTAATCGGCATCAACACAATCATTTTCTCTTCATTTCGTAATTTCAATGGCGTGTTCTTCTCTCCTATTCTCGCCTCTCTCATCCACAACTTCCGTAGATAACCGTGAACTTGCCGGAAGCTCTGCATTTCTGCAGAATCCCAAGGTGCTATTCGCAGCTAAGACCCGTAAAAGTGCGATTCGGAGATGTGGATTCGAGGCTCCGGTAGCTCGGAAATCTCTCGACCATATACCCAAACAATTTCGCGAGGAAAATCTCAAGGATGGGTGTATGCGATGCTCTTCTCTCAGTCCCTTTTCCTTCTTAATTTTTATATTTCTGGCGTATTGTTTTGCTTCTTAGCTTCTGTGGGAGTTTAATTTGTTGTCGGTTGAAGATTTTTGGGGTTTTTCATTCGGAGGCTTGTCTTTGTGTGTGTCTAGCGGAGAATGGACTAGCATATATTGTGCAGATTCTATGTATGAGAGGAGTTTGTATTTACTATCTAGCGTGAGAAAATTAGAAAGCCAGCAAGCTACTTATGCATCATGTGAAGTTAAGTAAGAACAGAAGACGGTGCAGATATACGCTATGCAACCTTATTAAAGGCATAAGTCTTCCAACTGGATAATGGCATCAATTCAACATGAGATAAGATGTTGCCAACAGTGTGGATGCTATCTGGTTGCTGCGAAAGCCTACTCTGAGGAAGGAAGTTATTTCTATCGAGGTGCTCTAAGCTGCAATCAGCTGTTTTATGAGATCATCTGTAATTATTGTTATTTGAGATGGAATATACTGTTGGGTGCTTAGATGCCGTAACTTTGGTTTGGGTTCCAAGTTTAAAGAGGGATTCCATAGACCACAGACTTGAGATAGTAGAGCAGAGTGTGCTCACCTAATAAGTTACTAACATTTGTGATTAGTTGATTAACTTGATTAGTTAAATGAAACTTTGAGATGTTAAGACAATTATGCCAGTCACAATGGCTCACGTTTTTCTTTTCGTCTATATGTAGTGCTACTGAGCATGACTTCTGGTTGAGGTCTTTTCTTTGACTTCTTTCATCATTCAATGCTTCGTCGAACAAACTTTTGTGTTGCATCTAAATGTCTCAAGAGTTATGCAGCATCTAACTGAGGTACCATCTCTTTTGTAGTGATGGAAAATTACAAGAATGCGCCGCAGTATCTATACGGCCTTTCACCATCGCAGATGGATATGTTCATGACAGAAGATAACCCTGTCCGCCGGCAGTCAGAAAAAGTCACAGAGGTACAAATCTTTGTCTGTGTTCATATGTCATATATGTATGTATATTTATGTCTTCTAATTTCTTTTAATATCCCCAAGCACTAGTCTCGAAAATGGGTGGCACCTCCTCCCTTTCCTTTCATAATGTACTGCATCATGTGGCTGCAATTTGCAAACATTGTGATTAGATGGTATGGGGAAACAGTTTTGTGTGCTTGAGAAATCTTTCCCCGAGAGAACACTGATTAGCTTTTTGTTTTTTTAGGAAAGCATTTCATCGGCCTGCAATTACTTGAATAATGGTGGAATGTGGAGCACGACTGGCATGAGCGAAAGAGGGCCCTCTAAATATAGCATGAGTGTAAGCATGTACCGGGGAGGGGCAAGAGGATTCGGAAGGCCTAGAACTGCTCCTCCTGATCTGCCATCTTTGCTTTTGGATGCCCGGATTGTCTATCTGGGGATGCCGGTAGTGGAGCTCTTTCTCTATTGGCTTGTAGACTTGATTCTTTCAAAGTCACTATTTTTTATTCTTCCTGTTTAATTCTGTCTGTTGCAGATTGTACCAGCTGTGACCGAGCTTCTTGTTGCTCAATTTATGTGGTTGGATTATGACAGCCCAACGAAGCCAATATATCTGTATATCAACTCATCTGGCACCCAGGTAATCTATAATTGTCTAATATAATTTGCTTGTCTGTACATTTTTGCACACATGCAATTGATTGTCTAGCATAGATTAGTAATATTATTTTTGTTTTTTTTGTATCTTACATTTCTCTTCTGGTCTTGTTTGTTTGCCCAGAATGAGAAGATGGAGACTGTTGGATCTGAAACCGAGGCTTATGCAATTGCTGACACTATGGCTGTAAGCTCCTGATTATGATACTGACTTAAGTTTATGACTTGACAGTAAGCTTTGAGATCTAATTGTGGAGAGTCAGCCTCTTTTAATTGTTTTGTTTGTGTCTGGTATTTGACATTTCATCCAATTGTCCTGTCATTAGTACTGCAAAGCAGATGTCTACACTGTAAATTGTGGAATGGCATACGGCCAAGCAGCAATGCTTCTGTCTCTTGGAGCAAAAGGCTATCGTGGATTACAGCCGAACTCGTCCAGTAAGATATGACCTGTATATATAATTCTGCTTTATGTTGGGATATTTACATTTCATATTATGATAGTAATGGTTGCTTCGTACATGTATTGTGTCTCAAAGCATCTTTTTTATATATTTTTAAAATTCTTTTTGGGCTTGTTCTTTTTTTCATGAGCTTTTCTCCCTGCTTTAGGCTACAAGGGAGTACCATACTCACAGATCTTGTGCTGAATTTAGCAATAGGAATGACAACCAACTGATGGTTGGCAAACTTGGTTGGCTAGGGTTATCTGATGTGCCATAACGATAGGATATGTTACATAGGTAGGGTGAGTTGATAAATTGATGAAGTGAATGATTTTCTTGGTTCTTGAATCCCCTAGTGCTTGATTCACTGTGATGCTAGCTCGTTTTAAAGCAACGGATGAATTACTTCGTACTATAACAACCCAATTTCCTCAAGATATTACTTCGAGAAAAAATCTGTAAGTCATTGGCTTGCTTTTTGTCTTTGCCTAACCTTACAACCTCGATCATTAAGAGGATGACAGGATACTCTGTGTTGCTACTGATTAACCATGAGCTTTTCTGCTTTGTGGATTGGTTCTTTGGTTATTTAGAACCGCTGGTTCAGCCTATATGGAATTATGGATATGACATTTCGCATGTTTAACCGTTCTCTTGTTTTTTTTTTTGCTTATCTTAAACATTTCTATTCATATCATTTAAGATACAATGACAATTTCATAAGAAACTGCTTGTGTGCTTTGCTTACTGAATTGGCAATAATAGTTTATTTGTTTTGTGCTTCAGTGACCTGTAGGTTCCACGTAGTTGTAAATTGTGTGGCTTTTTGGTTTTTACGGTTTTGCTTCTTGCTGCAGCAAAACTGTACCTCCCAAAAGTAAATAGATCAAGTGGAGCTGTCATTGACATGTGGATTAAGGTCTCTCTCTCTCTCTCTCTCTCTCTCTTTGTGAGAGAACTTGTTGCATGCTTAAGCACATATCCTGTTTGTTGCCTCAGGCAAAAGAACTAGAAGCAAACACGGAATACTACCTTGAACTCTTAGCCAAAGGAATCGGAAAACCAAAGGAGGAGATTGAGAAGGACATCCAACGCCCTAAATATTTCCAAGCACAGGAGGCCATTGACTATGGCCTTGCTGACAAGATAATTACTTCTCAGGATGCCGCCTTTGAGAAACGGGTAACATTCATAACCTTTATTTTATTTTAGTTACAGTTTTGGTGTATATAGTTTCTAGGTTGCATACTCTCCAAAACACACCATAGTATTCTAACAATGATCTCCATATTTTATTTTAGTTATAGTTTTGGTGTATATAGTTTCTAGGTTGCATACTCTCAAAAACACACCATAGTATTCTAACAATGATCTCCATTGTCAGAACTATGAGGAACTACTGGCGCAGTCGAAAGCAATGAGAAGAGCTGGAGCTGGTCCTGGTCCTCAAGCAGCTCCATCAGGGTTTAGGTAACTTGTGAGATTTTGTGGCAAGATTGCATACTCTCAGAAACATGCCCTTGGTATTGCGATCTACATTTGGTGATGATTTTGCTGGCCAGTTGGATATTTGCCTGTACTTATGGAAAAGCAAACGCCACTCATTTACGATTTTGGTCTGATCATGCTACAATCAGGCAGCCAAAACATTAAACATGGCTATGCACAAATATTAGTGCTTTAATGCTCATTCTTTTCAACAATTGTATACTGAAACCAAGTGAAAGAAAGAAACTTACTTGAAATATAAGATGTAACCAGTGTAGTCAAATGTTGTTCGAAAGAATTGTTCAATGACCATCGCAATTTTGGCCTAACCGTTCATTTGGAATAATGCATTTATGTTTATATTTCTCAAAATGGATACCATTAACATATCTAAATTTACGTGTATCGTGCAACTAAATCTTTTGGCAATGTGGGCAAATCTTGTTGCTGCAGCAGCAGCATGCTCACTTTTTACTAAATCACTTGTTCAATTGTATTCCGAGCACACTACAATATTACATAATCGTCCCATGAAAACTAGTCATCAATGAGTAAATGACTTCAAATAAGGTCTGGATCACACCTAAAAGAACAAAAAACACTCGCTCACGACATAGCACAATGTCTTGCCTGACTCATGAAGCAGGGTTGGGAAGCATTTTTGGCTTTGGCTTGACTTCTACTTCGTTCACGCTGCGCACAAATATGGCATCTGGCTCATGGCTGCAAACGTGATATGAGTAAGAAATTTAATATTTAAGCAGAATACAGGGGAGAGAGAGGGTTCTCACGGTTTATCTCCTTCTTCATATGTGTAACTCGATGCAACAGCCAGTAGTCTACCATCTCTGCTAAAGGACAATGCTGCAATACTTGTGGGGTACTTTGTGTACTTCACAATGAAACCAAGTAGCAACAGATAAGAGGAACTTAGTAATCAAGTCCTTTGAAACATGGCAACCAAAGTTAAAATTAGATTTAGCATCTTCTACCTGATACAACCTCTTCTTGTTGTTTCCATCCCACATGTTAACATAACCGTCACAACCTCCAGTAGCAAAGGTACCATAGCTACATGCAGCATTATCAAGTAAGAAATACTATGAAGCACAATTGGATACCATTAACAGTGACCTTGATTCATGACTAATTGAACCTCTTATCAGGAAAATAGAGATCTGAAATCTCCAGTAATCTATAGATTGGCAATGCAAAGTGCTTGTATATAAAAGGATCACAAAACTACATGATTAAAACTTTAATTTTGTTCTACTCATATGTTTGCCCGTTTCCTACTTTATATTGCAAAATGACAAGAGTTCCTACTTCTATTATCTATCCTTTGTAGAAATTAACTTATCCAATATTGAAGTTTATCTCCTGTTCCAGGCTCCAGCACAGTGGAACACAACCTCAGCCAAATTAAGAATATGATAAAGTCAGATATACTGATCCAGGACCACAAATAAAAGACAAGCAACATACATAGGGTGAAACGCAATGGCATTCACAGGGTATACAATGTCTCTTCCTGCTTCAGATTTCCTATGACACTTAAATGCATACCTGCAGATGAGAATAAATCATGGAAAAACAGTTAAAAATTCTGCAGTTAAGTGATACTTCAATAAAAGTTATTACATGCTTCCAAGAGAAAACATTGTCACAACTGACTGGTTTATAATTAGCCTTGCAGAAAAATTAAGCAAATTGATGATCATTTTGCAATATGACTACTGTATAGAAATTGGCAAAATGATACAGGGTCGACATCAAAAGAAATTTAAAAGAGAATTTTTGCCCTTTTTTATTCATGTAGTCAGTAGTTTTCACTTTTCAGGAAGTATTTTACTACTTCTAAATCCTCACATATGGGCCATTCGTTACATACTTTTTGGATTGGCCCGCCTCTGAAAGATCGAAAAACTCCATTGCTACTCGTCCTTCAACAGAACTAAGAGCATAACCTGGAAATTGTATACTTACAATCAGAAAGAACAGCTATGAGATGACCATTTCAAAAATTGAGTATCTACTAACTTAATGTAGAAAATCTGATCATTTCCCATATATTAAGCAGCCTAATTCCATTGTAGAAATATAGCACAGTTGTCAAAAAGCACTAGCAACAGTTAACCAACAGTCACTAATATTATTTCTAGTTTCTAGATAAAGAAAATTCAGTCTCCTGCAACAACTAGTCATGATAGCTAAAAAGCTCTGGAACTAGAATTCATTTTACTCCTCAGCAACCCACGACAAATAGTAAGTTGAGAAAGTAGCACCTGTGCCATTAGGATAACATCTGACACATCTTGTTTGATATTTCAAAGAAGATTCCCTCCGTTGTTCAGGTTGAGACATGTTTCGAAGATCATACACATTTACATGCCTTCCAGCAGTAGCTACCACTAAGCGATTACCAACAAGAGACATAGAATATACACGCTCAGGTTGAGTAAAAGATCCGACAAGAGAGCGGTCCTGGCCACTGGAACTTCTTGGATCCCAGCATTTCAAGGTTTTGTCCCAGCTACCCGTAATAACTTGACCTAAAACAAAATAATGTAAAAATATAAAAGAAACAGAACCACCAATAGATCCATGCATCTGCAGTGGATCAAGGTAAGGTTGAGCCTTGGATAATTCGCTAAGAGACTTCTATTTAAATATTCAACTTTCTGACTTCTGCACTTATAGAGCTTGTTCAATTCTGAAAAATGGACTTCTAAAATTTCAAGTAGCCAAATAAGTGCCAATTTGGCAGTCATAAATTCGGGAATTTACGACAGCATAAAGTGTAGGCAATGTATAGTTAAAGCGAATTACAACATCTTGCATCAAAAGAATCAAGACTTCATATTTTGAAAACTTAAAAAAGCACATAGACTACAAGCTTTATTGAAATGCTAGTTATGGAATTTGGATAAGAAGGAACTGAATATTGCCCCAAAAGTATTAACTCAACTGCACTGTACAGGGGATGATAATAGTAGGCCATTTATGTGTACATTAGTTGTAACAACTATAGATGCATGCATGTTGTAACGTTTTCTCAGTTCTCACGCACTCAGGCTAAACATGCTCCACAAATAATTAAAATCATCATTGCTGTAAAAAAAAGGGGAAAAAGGTCATTGTCTAAGGAATTTTCTCGAACACATTACTGTCAGCCAAAATTATTGCTTTAGCAGAATTACAGACGAATAAATAACGAAATGTTGTGATGAAAGACCAACCAGTTGCATATGAGTATTCAACACATCGGACAGGTCCATCGTGCCGCCCCAAAACATCCTCCCTGTTGTAGTTGAACACAAGCCTGGAGCATAACAACCACATATTGTCACATAACTCAACAGCAAGCAAAAGCTTAATCAAAGTAATAAATCATTCTAGAGGAACTAAAATCCATTAAACTATAAATCCTTCCATGGAGCTAAAATCAATTAAACTAATAACCCTGCCAATGAACTAAAAGAAAATAGTGAACCAGTAGAAAAAATGACCATAAAAGATTGTTTAAAAGGATAACAATATGAATCAGACAAAAAAAAACGGAAATTACCTTCTAACAGTATGATCAGCAGAAGCACTAAATCCTGAAGTATCGTCATGGAAGCAACAATCTAGCACAGCGCCGCCGTGCATAAACTCCCCTCTAAGAGCATTGGCACTAGCGTCATACAACCGAACACTCTAATAACCAGCCAAAAAGATTAGGAAAAATAAAATTAAATCGATAAATCAGAAGGGAGAAATTCAAATTAGAAATGAGACTTTGCATTCTAATCTTAACAGCAATAAACTAATCACCTTATCCCATGAGGAAACAAGGAGGTGATCACTGTGGTTGGAGAACCGGAGATTGGAAATTCCGTCAGTTGGAGGGCTCAATAGCTCCCTTCCCGTCGACGGTGGTGGCGGCGCTGTCATGATTACCGCAATATGCTGCGCCTTTGTGCGTGGAGTAAGTGGGGGTTGGGGGAGGAGAAGCGAAGTAGCGAATGTGATCTGATGATTGATGATTTTAGAGAGAGAGAGAGGGGCGGATGAGAAG
Organism: Salvia rosmarinus; assembly: GCA_036937905.1. NCBI lineage: Eukaryota > Viridiplantae > Streptophyta > Magnoliopsida > Lamiales > Lamiaceae > Salvia > Salvia rosmarinus. The sequence continues at coordinate 22,249,018 of CM072819.1, read as the reverse complement.
GGAATTCAAATTCAAAACTAGAGGAGCAAAGTCTTGAATCCGTTGAGAAACCAGTTTTAGGGCCCTGTTTGGCTCCTTATGAGGAAATGCGAGAAAAGTGAAGTGTTTAGATTAAGAACTTAAAATTTAAAATTTGAACACGTTAGGTCTCTAATTTATTTGTTTGAAATTTTGGAAATTATTCTTTTAATTATATATTTAATTATATATATATGTATATATATATATATATATATATATATTAAGATCATATTATATTACTTACTCCGCATACGATAAGTGTATCATAATTATCTTATTTAACGTCGACGAAAAATATATTTATACTAGTCTACTACTTATTATTCAACCTTACAATCACTCATTATTTATTAGAAAATCATTTCTATCACTCGCAATCTCATATATGGTAGGACCCCACTCTATCTCTACTCAAACAATACTCACCAATAATTTTATTAAAACTCGTACCGTCCACAAATGATATACTTATGAACAATTCTTTTAGCGAGAATATTATATTTCAATAGATAAAAATAAATATTTTAAGATAAGATTATAATAAAATAAAATTTTAAGAGAATTTTGTGTGATACGGTTTTACGGATTACAAAATTTATAAGACGGATTAATCAAAGATCAATAAAATTACAAATATACCATTAAATATGAGATTTGATCGATTCATATATTTTGATTTGTAAAGACTTTCTTGCACAAATTTATATGAAAATGATTAATCTCGCATGGACTATAATATTAGCATTTCAAATATTTAATCCTACTTTAATGTTAGGATAACCATAACAAATTGATAGATTCAATTTAATAAATCTATTAATAAATCTAATAAATAATAGTAAAAGTATGTATACCTGGTGGTAATAATAAAAAATGATCGCAAACGGGGAATCAGAATATCGCCTTGTATAGTTGGACGACGTGTATCAGAATAATTACAAAACAAAGCCGGAGAGTGGTCTCCGAATAGACATTCTGACGCTCAAGTCAGTAATATATTGTGCTTAAATTTTATTGAATGCTTAAGATTGCGTACTTGATACCTTCAAGATATATGTATTTATAGATATATAAATAGTTTTAATCAGACTCATTCATAATCCTTTTAGTAATAAGAGATAGGCAGATCTTCCAAGATCTGCATCGAACTTCTCGTATCAGGTCTCTTAAGAAGAGATAGAACTCTTTAGAAGACATGACTCTTTTTATTACCCGTATTAATCATATACGTTGTCGTTTCACTATAAGAGATCTAGACTTGTGCTTATGCATATAGACTTTTGGTCAATTCTCAAGAGCTAATTACTTCTAGTCTTGCTGACTTGGTACTTTCGTACTCAATAGGGTATACGTGTTTAAGCCACATAGACTTATATAGTGATGAGTCATATATTATATTTTATTTCTATCACAAATAATAATATAAATGTGATAATTTTGGAAAATTATAATCGATTTTTATACTCCACTAATAGGCGGATGAGTTATCCCTCAAAATGAATTTTGGAAAATGTATATACAAATAAGAAGTAAACGCGATTTTGGATAATAATATAAATGTGATAATTTTGGATAATAATATAAATGTGATAATTTTGGAAAGTGAATTTTAATACTCCACTGATAGGCGGATGAGTTATCCCTCAAAATAAGTAAAATAAATATACAAATAAGAAGTAAACGCGATTCCACGGGCCTAAACAAAACAAATAAGGAATTATCCGACACGACGCACTAAATTTCATAAACTTGGTAATACTGTCACTGCTATTTCTGCAACAAAATTTTCCACCTAAAGCCCTGTAATTTCAATTTCGATCTGTTTTTGCATCCGATCTACTGCTGCTCTACCCAGCATGGTGGTCTGCAAATGCCGCAAGGTATGTGGGATGAATCACTGGTTTGCGTTATGTAATTGATCGAATTCGTTGTATAATCTAATTTGCAATCTTTGGTAGTTTTAGATCCGATCTGCTCGCCTTTGTTTCCAGAAACAGGATCGTTTGATTTTTAATTTGGATTGTGGTTTGTGATCGACTTAGTAGATTTGAGCTTGCCTTTTTCTTTTTCGTTATTAATTTAGTTATAGGCGATCGTATTTAGTGCATCGGTGAATTTGTGCGAATGGAAAAGGCTGATGGTAGTTGTTTCGTGGAATGCTGATGAAATTTGTCTATTTTGTTTTAGGCGACTAAGTTATATTGCTTCGTCCACAAGGTGCCGGTCTGTGGGGAATGTATATGCTTTCCGGAACACCAAATCTGTGTGGTAAGATTATAACAATTCATGAAATTTCATTCTTGGACATGTATGGCCTGTACGGCTGCTGAACAAACATGTTATTGCATTTAGGTGCGTACATATTCAGAGTGGGTAATCGATGGAGAGTATGATTGGCCTCCTAAATGCTGCCAGTGTCAAGCTGAGCTTGCAGAAGGGACAGACCCTCAAACTGCTCGATTGGGCTGTTTGCGTATGTCTTCATGCTTATGTATATTTGTATTCAAATTTCCAAGAGGAAATTGTTGTGTCTAGTTATTCATCTCTAACTCTTGCTTGAAATGTGCAGATGTCATACATGTGAATTGTTTAGTTTCGCATGTTAAAAGTTTTCCTCCGCAAACAGCTCCAGCTGGATATGTCTGCCCAGCCTGCTCAACACCGGTATGTTCTGTTCATGGAAACTCTTTGCTTTTACTTTTCTTTTTAACAATGTTATGGTGTAACAAGATTTCCAACAGTAAGGGTATGTTTCGTCAGGGATTTAGGAGGTTTTAAGTTTCGAGGATGAGAGTATTGAGTTTAGATTTTAGAAATCCAATTATATAGTAAGAGTTTTGTGTTTGTTTTCAAATAATACCTTTTACTGCATTGCACATACGGAGGCCGACCCTTACCCAACCCTCAGAAAATCCGGTGGGGAAACAGGAATGGAAGAGCCTGTTGTGTTGGAACCCATTTGATTAAGATTTGTCAACCAATACCTTCTTGTTAATATGTATAATCAAACGTGAGATTACATATGTTGCTAATGTGTCGCATGCAGGAAGATTTCTTTCTCTCTCTCTTTTTTCGTATTTCTGTTGGTATTTTAATTGGGAACCAACTCTTCAAAGTCTAAGTAATATATCATTCCTTGTATAAGTACATGGTATGTAAGGTGTCACAAGCTTAAATTGGAAAATAGGTTTTATGTAATTCATCTACTGACAAAGATACTTGAAAAACGAATATGTTTATCTAACTCTAGAAAACCTTGGGTGGAAGTATTTTACTTCATGTTACTGGATTTGAGATTGAATCTCAGGTTTTGCTATGCTAGCTATGATCATCTTTGGTGCATGTGTTTACTGAACTTAGTCCATAGGATCCTTATCCTTTAAATTGTTAGCAGGTATCTCCCTTCATACCATGATACTCTTCCACGATTAATGCTCGATTTTTTGCAGATGTGGCCTCCAAAAAGTGTAAAAGATTCAGGTTCGTGCCTCCATTCAATGTTGAAAGAAGCAATTATGCAGGTTGTATTACCATTGTTCTTTTTTTGGTGCATAATTTTGTTATGAACTGCTAAAACTCATATCTGTATTAGAGAAGTTAGTAGTTGTTTTCTTCTCACATCTGACATTTGTACATTACTACTTTTGTAGACTGGTTTGGAGAAGAATGTGTTTGGGAACCACCCAGTACCGTTGCAGGGAGCAGAATCCCGTAGTCCTCCACCTGCATTTGCTTCCGAACCCTTGGTACACGCCTCCGGTACAGTTGATAAAGTTGCAGCTTCTACTGCAAGACCTGGAAATTTGGATATTTTGGAGATAGATGGATATGGCTCTGGGACATCATCTTTACCCAATCATGAGCCCCATTTTATGAAAAACCCAAGTCCGACTGGTGTAAGTTATATTTATATCTTAATTTTTTTGTAGTTTTCGCTCTTCACTTCCATGTCTTGTGTGGTTTGTATATGTGCTGGTTTATGGTTTCTCATATGATTTTTTTCCCAGCCTGGTGCGACCACACGAAAGAGTGCAATGCAAGTGGACAGACAAAACTCTGAGGTTCCATACTACGCTGACGATGAAGATGCAAATAGGAAAAAATACACTCGAAGAGGTGCGTTGAAGTCATTTTCTGCTATCTTAATCTCTTATTTCTGGATTGCCTTTCCGTATCATTGCTCTCACTACATGGAGTACAAGTGAACTCCTGCCCTTTTTTGGTATCACTTGTGTATTCTAGGCTCTAGGGTTTTCTTGATATACTCGATTTGATGAATAATATTGTACTCATACATTGGTGTGGCCCAAATCTGAAGGCTTGAACAAGACTAGGCTTATCATTTTGGCTCTTACCTTGTCTACGCGCTTATGTATCAATACACTTTAGGAGCGGTGCAAACCCTTGATTTCTACCATGTAGAACTGAAGATTTTTGTTCATAGCCTCAACCATAGCTGAAAGGCGTCTTATAAAGAAAAAACAAATGATGCATTCGCGTGGGACTCAACACCCTAACTTCCATTGAATATGCTAAGATATTCGACTAAAATAACAAAGTAGGAAATAACTAAATAGGAGATCCTTTTGCCAACCCTGAGGCCACGCGCAACCTGCTCATCCATGCAACTTGGACCAGCACCGGAGCCCTGCTGCATAACATTCACACCCTGGCTATGAACTCCTTCCCTGTCAACCTAGATCTCCAAAGTATCACTTTCACAAATATGAAGCCATTTTGGTTGGATACACTCCCTCCTTATACAAATTCTAGCGCTTACATCCCCTGTTGTGATATTCAGATGAAACTTACTAAGTTATTTCTAAAAATGTTATTTTTTTCAGTTTTCATTCTACTAAAACTGGAACTGGAAGAAATAATTAAGCAGGCTGATTTTGTTCACAATCCTGTTACCTTGAAATCATGCTACTTGGTTACTTGTGATTTTTCATATCCCAAGGCCTTTGAACATGCATCAAGGGTTCCAATTAGGCTCACTGATATGAATCAATAAAAAAAGCTTGCTTAGGTTTTCTGACTTTTACATATAGACTAGTTTTCACCTCCACGCATCTAGTTTGGTTGCCCCAGTTTGGATATATTTTGTCCTCAAAGTGTGAAATCGGGTTAGTTTATGCCAGGTGCAACTTATGATAATCTCTATTGCTCATTGCTAAACCAGGCGTACTGAATTATGAAATGTAGGTTCATTCCACCACAAGTTCCTTAGGTCATTGCTGCCTTTTTGGTCTAGTGCATTGCCGACTCTACCAGTGACTGCACCACCAAGGAAAGATATGGCTCATGGGGATGATGCCCCAGAACGTCGTGCAAGGCACCACAAGTCTTCACGAATGGACCCAAGGAAGTTGCTCTTAATTATAGCCATCATGTAATATCTTCAGTCTCCCTTGATTTCATTACCTGCAGTTATTTCTTTTGGTTCTGAAAATTTTACGTGGAAAACTGCATCTATTAACGTTTGCGTATTTTACTTCACAGATGTGTTTGAGCTTTTCTAGGAATGGTAGTTCAGTAGCTAGGTCATTAAGCTGCTGTCAACTTTTTGGTGTCTAGCATCATTGGATAAAATTTTCTTTTCTTCTTTTGACTGAAGTGGAGACAGAATGCAATCGTTGCTGCATATGAATTGAATATTGTGGTATCTTGATTGCTTCGGTTATAAGCCTTAACTAATCTACAAGCTTCTTTTTTTGTCGTTTTGCGCAGGGCCTGCATGGCGACAATGGGTATTCTATATTACAGAATTGCACGCGGTCTGGGTGAAGAATTGGCCGATGATGAGCCACAATGATTAACATTGAGAGTGAGTGATACGGCTAACACAGCCGATGAAGAACCTCTGATATTTTTATGTTTTCAGTAGAAAACACAAAATCTTCAACATGTGTTTTTTGGTCATAGCAATATTCAATTCTCCAAAAGATTTGTTGTCCATAACCCTCTCCCTCTCTCATTCTCTGGATAAATTGTTCTAGTTTAGATGTATTCCCTTGTTTCTCGTTTTCACATGAAAAGAAATTATGTAGCCAAAGCAGTATTGACGCGTTCGGAGCAATTAAAAATCTCTGTTCATAAGATTTTGAATGACATTATTCGATTGAATTGTACCTTTTACATGGGACATTGCTGTGAATGATTTAAAATTTTAGTCAAAATGGTGACTTGTTTGCGAATCCAAGAATCTTTTTTTTTATCAATTTAATACAGAAATTTTAAAGGTTGCGTCATGGTGGATTCGAATCCAAGACTTTTGGCCTCGGGCATTAATCACTCTACCACTAGGTCAACACACATACAAATCCAAGAATCTTGTTGTGTAAGTATGAGCTTTATACGATTGTACCTATAAAATGAAGAGGTGGAGATCGAACCAAAAGCCTCACCTATTTATCCAGAAAAGTTTGGCATCTTTAATTTTAGTGCCAATATTTTATCCAAGAAGTGGAGAGGCGGGGATTGAATCCAAAACCTCCCCCTTTTTATATATGACGAACATTGTTATTCAACAACGCTTGAAATTGTACAATTCTAACATTATGTCCAAATAAAAAGAATGCCAAGGGGGAAAAGGAAAGGATCATATGTTTTTAATGTAGTAGGTGTACTAGAAACAACAATCTGTCACTCAACGCTAGCAAGAATTTACAAGAATAAACGCCTAAATTAAGGGGTTGCCCCAGAAAAATTTAGGGGAATTAAAATTAAAACTTTAAAAAACCCTCTAGAAGAATAACTCCAAAATAACATGAAATCCAGTATATGAAATTTTGTTCGACAGAAGGGTGCGTAAGTCTACCTTTAAAAACAAAAAGAGTTGTAATATTCAATGACTGAACCTTTATGATATTATTACTTGTGTAAAGTTGTAACTACAATGGCTAAAATATAACATGTTTCTGAAATAAGTTATTTTTTAAATGAAGAAATTGGATTTGGTAGTACTAGTCTTAGAATTTCAGATAATGAATCAAAGAACATGGGTAATGGAGTCATCTTTTATTTTTATTTTTATTCACCAAAAAAGACAACATCACAGACAGGCTAATATTTCATAGCTTTTTTCCTAGAGTATTTTTTTTCCTAGTGGATTTCAAAGGGGACAAAATCTCAAAGAAAAATGAGATCGTACTATTTAGAATATTAAAAAAAAAATGAATTAGTTCAAGTTTTTGCTCATCCCAGCCCAATATTAGCCGACATTGCTTGGCCTAATCTAAAAATAGCCCACTCTTCATTACATTAAGGCCTTGCTTGGTAGACTATTAAGATATGTCAGAGATGTATAAAAAAATTTATGTATTGCATATAATGTGAGATTGGTATTGTATCTTATTATTTGATCGATAAGATACAAAATATAAATAACATAAACTATTTATTTGGTACACTAGTTTCAAATTTAGATTAAGCAATATATTTACAATTATAACCTTATGATAATTTAAGTCGTACAAATATATCCCAAAATATATTCTTCTTGATTCCCCTAACCTCAATGACCATCATACACGGAAGATTAGAATTAGACAAGTTCAATGTGATGATCTTTCCATTAGGATCATATCCAACTCCTCATCAAGACAGCCTACATGGATCGTTGCCCAACCACGAGCCCATGAGCTTTAGAGGGGTGATCTGCACCAATCAAGAAACTCCTATAGAGCCATTACAGTTGGACACAAAGAGACTTAGGATCAAAGCTATGGAAACAATCTCAATTGAACCAGACATTCCCATAGTTTGATCATTGAACCAAAGCTGTGAAAGAACAAGACCTTTAAAGCTCTCCGGAATGCCGCCGGAGAGCTGATTTCCTGACAGCCTCAGAACCTGCAAGGACGACATATTTCCTAAGAATTCTGGCAAGGGACCGATCAAATTGGAGCTCATCAATGTGAGATTTGTCAGTTGTGCTAACAGCTGCAACACCGCCGACAAGGACCAATGCCATCATCTCCAAATGTCGACGGTAATGTTGAAATAGTTGTGATCCAATGCCCACCTCCAAATTCACGAGGCCATTGAAAAAAATGGAAAAAGTATCAGAGAAATCAATTACATAAATATATCCCTACAAAATGAAGAAAAATAACCAAAAGTTTTTTTTTTTTAAAAGCCAAAATCCATCATTGTCAAAAATACACAATTGCACAATGGGACCAATGATAAAAAAAAAAGAAAATGAAAAAGAATAGTATGAGGAGAGGGACTCAGTTAAGGCTCATATCTGTAAATGAATAAGGCAATTGGCAAAAATGACTCCGACATGACTGCAAAATCAACCAGTTGCGTTTGGGAGAAAGCTCCCCGAACATGCCATCTAGGCTGCCTCACCAAGATATGTGTCGGTTTGCGCCATTGCTCGATTCTTTGCTCTTCAAATGAATTATCGTCACAGCCTTACTTCATAAAATAATCTCTAGCCAAACACCATCTTAACCCAAAATCTTTGTGAAACCAAATCAACTCCAATAAGATTTTGGGATAAAGGTAAGAAACAATCGAGAAAGGTAGCAGACACGCCGCCTACTACGTGTTGTGTGCGTGTAAAGAGAGAGAGAGAGACGGGCGATTGATCAGCAGAAATGGAGGAATGCAACATAATTTATATAGAAGTTTTGCTTCTTGAGGTAGTTCAAATGGATCATGTGCCAGATTAAAGAACTGGAAAATGTGCACATACATACATATATACCGAAACAAACACACATTCATCTTCTTCTTCTTCTTCTTAGTGAAAGCATGGCTGAAGTGAAAAACTCTTGAGTGCAAATCAGAACCAAAGACTATCAGAAGAGCTTAATTTAGTCATGACTTTGATTAATTTATAGCATTGTTGAGGAAAACTTGCATTTTAGAGGGTAACATTGAGTTATGCAATAGAAAGAGGAATAATATTTTATGAACGAGCTTAGTTGAAACTTGAGTCTAAAGGCTTGGTAATATAGAATACCAAACAAATAGTTAAGGGCATTTGTGTTTATTATCTAGGTTAACTACCAACAGGTCCTGAGGTTATAACTTATCGTTAATCTAAAGGAATTCCCATCACCTTCAGATTGAAACCGAGTGATTTGAAGCAATCGTCAAAAATAAAAGAAAAATAAATCTAGTTCTCTAAATTTCATATCACACACCTAATATTACTCTCACTACGATGCTCATCACTCTAAATTTTAAGCTGAAACACTAATAGTTCAATCTCGATTTCGCTTTTCTGCGTTTCACAGCTAATGTACCCAGCCAATGCAACGGTGGTCTGCAAATGCCGCAAGGTGCTGCTGTCACATCTACATGAGCACCGATTTTTTGCTTCATTGATTACTGATTTTTATTTTTTTGGTATTTTAGGTAATCGTCTTGATTCGCTGAGTACTCTGCATTCTGCTTGTTTTTGATCAGATCGTGCTCGCATCTTTTAGGAATTGAAAGATTCTTCATATGGATATCTTTATCTAGTTCACTTTTCGATGTTTTTTACATCAGCATTTTGATCTAGTTGATTTTTCATCGCTTTGATGAATTGTGCGATATGTTATGAGGTAATAAGAATTGTTATGTTCAAAGCTTAATAAGTTCTGTTTAATTTGGTGATCTTTGGCGACTAAGTTGAATTGCTTCGTCCATCAGGTGCCGGTTTGCGGGGAATGCATATGCTCTCCAGTTTCCAGAGCACCAGATATGTGTGGTATGGCTATGAGAATTCACCAAATCCATGTCTGGATATGTGCGGTCTGCATAAGGTTGAAAATAAATGTTATTGCATTTAGGTGCTTACGTACTCGGAGTGGGTAGTTGATGGTGAGTATGATTGGCCTCCTAAATGCTGCCATTGTCAAGTTGATCTTGGAGAAGGAACAGACCCTCAAACCACTCGATTGGGCTGTTTGCGTATGTATCCCATATATCAAGATTCTATTTATTCTAAAGATAAAAATGTTTCGATCTAATTATGCATCCCAATTAATTTGCAGATGTTATACATACAAATTGTCTAGTTTCACATGTCAAAAGTTTTCCTCCACAAACAACTCCGGCTGGATATGTCTGGCCAGCCGGCTCTACACCTATATGTTCTGCTCATGGAAACTCGTCTTTTGCTCGTTTTTGTGTGGACAATGTTATGGTGACCAAAATTTGCAACAATAGGGGTATGTTTCGATGATAATATTGAGTTTAGGAATCCTATTAAATAGTAAGCGTTTATATCTGAAAGTGTTGCTTCGCCTAAACACAAAACTGTTATGTAGACTGTTATCCACACACAGAGTAAAACAATGGAATTAAAATCTTGAAGAACACCGAAGAAACTTTTCTCTGATTAAAATTATAATCAGAGATGCCAATATGCCGAAATGATTCACTATAAAATTTACAGCGAACGTTACAAAAACTCACTATTTTACCACAAGATAAAGTCGAAAAATTGAGTACTAAAAACTATCTATCGAGATCTATGAAAAAGCTAAGAAGCTATCTCTCAAGATATATGAAAATACTAAAGATTTTCTCACAACACTCGTGTACTAAAAAGAACAACCTTCTAACACCATTAGAAGTTAAAACACTCGTGTGATATTGGAAATGTTACAAAAGCCTCAACAACATAAACAGATCTTGATTGATACTTGAGTTGCGCACTTTGCGCTTGCTTTGGATCTCCTTTATAGACGTTGAGAGGCCTTCACCGCATGTGTTGGACCACGATCCGCCCACTAAGGATGTGACTAAGTCGTGGCGGTTTGTTGCATGACTTGCTCCCGAAAACTAGGAACCCAATGACTTAGTCCACCGATCTCTAGCGATCTGCTTTACGTGTTCTTCATGTGTTACCATCGCATCCCACGAAACATGTCGTAACTCGCACACCAAAAAGAAGAAAGCAAAACTATACAAACAAATTAACTCCTTGAAATGAGGAGACTTAGTCGAGTTAACCAACTCTAACAAACTCCCCTTTTGCATTTCTTCACAAAACCGCATATACACAATTTACGATATATATACTACTCCGAATCCCAAATATATACATGAAAACTCTCACAGTAATACTCTCCTTTACGTCAATATCATCATAACAGTTCCTGCCACACATTCATCAACAATTATCCAAACAATGTAACCATCAGTGCAGAAACCATTCAATCAAGAAAGCAGCAGACATCATATAAAACATGCAATTTATAAGCAAAAACCATCAGATGTTCATCAAAACAAAAATAAGATGTCCGCGCATCATCAAACAACCAACAACCAAAACATGTTCAAGAGTTCATAAAAAACAAATCCAAATTCACTCACAAATTCAGTCTTAGTCTTCAACCATATCATCATCCCTAGATGTTCTTGCCCTGCCTCTACTCCCTTTTGGGAAGAAAGAAGCTTAGTAATTCGATCTTCAAATCATTCATATCAATGCGTGCACTCCGAAGACTTTCCAAGAAGATTTGCTCCAGCTTTGTAATGCGTTCAAGCATGGAGTGAACCGTAGACTTTGGAAGCGTCACCATTTCTTTGAAGCGACTTAGAAACTGCTCGTCGATCCTTTAGAAGGGTTAGTCCATGGAAGGTTTGGAAGCTTATTACTTGAAAATAAGGTATTGCTAATGGTGAAATGTTGAAAGTCTTCGAATAGAGCATCCCGGGCTCCAGCAGGAATTCCTTGTTTCTTCAACAGTTGATATAACAGTGAAGGAAACGGCAGCAATACAGGATTCTGTTTACCTGCAACGGCACCTATTTGTTCTACCACCAACTTACCTAAGTTGAATGGTATACCCTTTCCAATCTTGTACAACAGAATACCATGTTGCATAGTAACTACTGTACTGTTTGACGACACAAGCCAGTTAGTCGTCATCAGTTTAAACAAAACAGAATGTAGATACGTTAAACACCCACTGGACATAGGACTCTTCCACTTTTTAACCATTCCTCCTATTATTTCTTTTGCGATCTCATCATTGTCATCAACAGACACATCATTAATCAGCTCATCAATCTCATAAAATGCGTTGATCTCACAGGCAGTAATGTGAAAAACCCGACGTCTAAAGTACACCTTACAATATTTGTTTGAGGTACACTCAGCGAAGGATTTATCCATGTTTGCATACACATGCCTTATCACGTTTTTGGGGTAGGGATGAATAGCCAAAACAGTTTGAAATAGACCACATTCTTTCAAGAATTCAACAAGATTATTCTGGGCAAAAGTTACCTCGTCAATTTTTCGCTCGTTCAAACACTTCGAATGCTTTAATTGTTCCCACCTTTTTTCAGCTTCTCTTGAGTAGAATTTGAACGAAATTGCTCTATCAACTTCAACATCAGAATCTGCGAAGATTGAAGGATTCTCCGAGCTAGAGTCCCAATTTTCCTCCTCGGAATATGGGCTAGGTGGTGTTGGAGGCACTGTTGCGTCAACTGTGTCAGGGACAACCGGTGGAACATCTGGCTTGGTTTTTGGTTCTGGAACACTTTCCTTTTGCTTTCCTTTCTTGATCATAGTTCTCTTAATCCTTTTTAGAATTTCACCTAGTGAAACGTCGTCATCACTGGAGCTTGAATCTGGTTGGCCGTGCTCTTTTGGTTTCGAGCCTATGTCTTCTTCCAGAGTGTCTGAGGAGTCACTATGGGATACCCATGTTTCTGCTTTTGATTCGGAGGATGTCTCCGTGGCTGTTTGGCCGTCACGTGGGTCGCCAGATTCTGGAGTAGGTTCTCTGGGCGGTGGAACGTCCTTTTTCTTTTGGGCTTTTGAAATTACCGGTTGTCGGATTTGATATCGAAAGCGCTTGGTTGAGCTTGTATACAATGTTTCTGTTACCACTATTACAATCTCCTATCCGAATTGAATACTTGATCGCATATATCCGTGTCCCCTTATCTCATATATAAGTTAGATCATACAAGTGTGTAGAAGATCACGTAAGTCCGTATGATTGGTCAAGCTTAATGAGATATAAAAGTTTCACAAATGAGACAATTTAAGGACGAGTTGTCGGTTTAGGCCGCAGATAGATAAGAAGTGACTTGACTTAGTTGCTTGTCTATGCCGGTACGCCTCGACGTATCAAGGATCACAGTGAGATGTGTTCTTCTATCCGACCGTCGTGAAGAACCAAGATCTCGGTGACTTACGATGATCTAAACCTCGATAAGGTATTAGGTGAGTATGAGTTGTCGACCATCACTTTGACTTGTTATGAGTGAGGGTTATATGTTCTAACCCAAGATTCTCCGTGATCTTGGGTGGTGGCGATGTTGATGTCACGCTAGTTATCAGACGAGTCACCGTATCCGTTAAGGATGATGACGCCCCTTAAGGATTTCAAAAGTTTATTGTGCTAAACCCCGCAGTCGAGTTAGCTCAAGTACAATAATAAGGTCGAGTGGTACTACTTAGGAAATGAAGTTATTAATCGCTTTAAGCAATCAGCTTGCTATAAATGATTAATGGACGCTCGATATCTTAAATACGGGATTCGAATGTCTAAGTGCAAGCCCGACTCAACTTCGTAATAAAGGGTAAGTCAAGATTTATTCTCTAGTGGCATGAATAAATGTTTATAAATTAATTTATGTTCGGTCAACATAAGATAATTAATTTATTTGAGGCCCATCTTTATTCCTTGCATTTGATCCTCGGCCGGCCCATCCAGCCCTTTAGCACAAGAAAATCGCGCCTATAGCTCTCAAAGGATAGATTTTATTCTCTTTATCCTATAAGGATATTATTATATTTATGGATATGCATGGATCCTTTCCTTATGGGATTATGGTAATGCATTATAAATATAAGGTAAGAGATAAAGTCTAGGTTAATGCTAATTAATCTACACACTATTTTCGAGAATCACAAGTGAGTTTGTGAGGATTTTCGAGAGTTTTGTCTTGAGAGCATTGGGTGATTTTCCCAAGCATTCTCCATAGATCGCCCTCACCGACATCGAGATTGGGCAACCGGATACGCCCGTAAGGTCAAAGCACGAGTCCGATCCGCTCGATCCATTCATCTCGCTCCATCGACCTCTTCGATCCAAAGGTAAACACGAGAAAACCCCTACGTGTTGCAATTAATTAAATAGACGATGCTAGGTTTATAATCAATGTATGGTGAATTAAATATCCAAGATAGATCCTCGGGTGAGGCTGACATATGTCATCCCTACACTGGTATCGAGCCCGGATCGAATCTCGCCTGCTGGATTAATTCACGCTTGATTATTACGCGCGCTTAATTAATTGTGGATCCGCTGCTCATCGTGGCTCGCTTATTGTTTTGTTGGTTTTGTTTTACACCACGAGAAAACCGTGGTTAGATTAGATTTTATTCAGAAATCTTATCCGTAAAGAAGAACGAAGACGAAAGAACGAAGAACGAAACGACGGAAAACAGTCTCTCGGCACTGGACGGTTTCATGAAGCGAGCCTCGCGGTCGCGAGGGCGATCCCGAGGGCTCGGGCGACGGGCGCTCGCTCACAAGACGAGATCCCCGGCGCCACGCGAGCGAGCGAGTGGTCGCGAGATTCGCCGCAAGCAACGCGGCGAGCGAGCTAGCGGGCGACGGGCGTGCGTCGCATGAAACCCGGCGCATGAAAGCGCATCATGGTCGCGAAGTTTCGTCACCGGGCGACGACATCTCGGCAGATGTTCGGCGCTGGGCGTGGCCGCAAGACGCTGCAGCTTTCGGCGGGTCGCGGTCGCATTAGCGATCCGCGAGGTAGCTCGCGAGGACACGCGGCAAGGCATAAGATAAGGCCGGGCGCTGCCCAAGACAGATTGGGCCGACCCGCCCGCACCCGCTTTTCCAGCCCAACCCAGTATTTTCCGGTCCGCGCCATGCACGCGAGGCCCATTTGTTGAATCCGTCCGCGCCTGCACGCGAGGCCCGCTGTAGTTTAATTGTACTTTGTAAATCTATGTAATATATTAGATATAAATGTGCGTGTTTCACGATCGACCGCGATGAACGCTTTATTTTATTTTTATCGCTCATATGCATGTCGTGGATGTTTAAATTATGCAAGAGTATGTTATGTATGTTTATATTACGCTGACAAACCTTTAAGTGTTTTACGAATTGGATGCGCATAGTAAGCATGCTAGGTTTATCGCATTTATCAAGCATATTTTAGAATTCGTGAGCATGTTTTACATGTTGAGTTCTATAGAAAAGCATGCTAGATTACGTGATCTCGCATGGACAAACCTTTTGAATAAAAAGACTAAGCAAGAACTCGACAAATTAATTTTTCAAAATTAAAATGTCAAGACCTCCACTTTTGATCTCTAAACAAAGTGAGACGACCGTGAGTAAACGCCCACACGCGGCTTGCTTGCACTGCTTATCATAAGTTTGTTAGATGAGATTTCTAAATAAAACATTTTAAATCTATCGAGAAGTTGGGAGTTTCATGTGTAAACGACACACGCGGGCTTGCATGTGCGATTTTCATAAGTTCTCTAGAGATAGATATAAAATGAGATAACAAAAGAATTTGAATTGGAAGCGGTATGGTCCGAGTGAGTATACCAATTCTAAGAATTCATTTTCTCGTTAAAATTGTGGTCAATGCTTAGACATCACCTCAAGTACAACTTCCTCGCCAAGTCCCTTCGCGATAGTGATGTGGTTCAGTAAGGTCCAATCGTTAATTTCATTTGTCATAAGGATAAGTTGACATGGATTGAAATTAAACGACTAAAAGGTATATTTTAGTCCGGTCGAGGGGTTCATGTAAACGCCCACACGCCGGCTTGCATGTGATTCCTCGGGCGATTGGAGGTTTCAATTAATATTGTTTTATCAAAAGGTTACAATATTATTGTTACGAAATATTTGCGATCGATGCTTATGTGTTTACATTATCGCTTCGTATATGTCTCTTACGCCGATTATCAATATGCTCGCACAAAACCGTTATCCGTCCAAATTTTATCGAGTGGAAACGAAACATGGAATATGTTCTAATCATCAAGAACACATGTTTGTTCTCACTACTCCTAAACCCGATGCCCTTATCGACGATCGACTAATGAGCAGCGTGAGTCAAGCGCACTTTGAATAAGTCAAACAATATGGCTAAATGCTATATGATGACTACGATGTCCAAAGGCTTGCACCGCAGATCGCCGATGGTAGATTTAGACCGATATTTGGTCAAGTCTCGAGAGTAAGTTTGGGCAATGGATCGGACAATCCGCTTCCACACAATGAGAGAAATCTTGCGTGTAAGATGGAAGAAGGAAGTTCGTCCATGAACATGTCTCCCACACGACTCATCTCATGGATAGTCTTGATCGCTTGGGAGGAGGTATTGACGGCGAAGCCAAGGTCGATATCATCCTCAATACACGCCCAAGTCTTTTGAGAACTACAGAATGCGATCATGAGCAAGACCGAGTTTACACTTAGTCAGCTGCTTAATGATCTCGTGGTCAAGGAAGGAGTTATGGGAAAAGGAGACATGCTCTTGCTAGCACATCTAAGGGCCCAAAATTTTCGTTGCAAAATGGAAATAGAAAAGGGTACCAAAGGTGGAAGAGGCAAGACAAATAGTGGGAGTAATGGGAACAAGAACATGGTTGCCACCGAGGCTTGAAGAAGCCAAAGAGAAGGGCAAGTGCTTCAAGTGCGGTAAGACTGGCATTGAAGGCCAAGTGCCCTATGCTCAAGGCTCAAGGTACGCCGCTTTTAGTAACGGAAACATGTTTAGCGACTTGTTCTACCCATTCTTGGGTAGTAGATACGGGCCCAACTCGATCATGTTTGTTACACCTGCGTGGGTTCCCGTGGACAAGGAGTGTTTGATGGCGAGATAACGATCTCCATGGGCAACGCGGCAAAAGTCGAGGCCGCTGCGGTTGGAGATGTTACTTTATGTTTTGAGAAAAGCTTTAGTTTTAAAAGATGTTTTATATGTGCCGGATTTTCATGAACCTTGTTTCTGCTTTCAAATTTTTACTAATGGATATTCTGTTATTTTGATAGTGGTGCTTCTATCATAAGAAATGACGGTTATCCGTGTTGCACGTTATATAATTCGCTTATACTATTTCTCGCCAAACATAATACCTATAACTATGTCAGATCTTCATCAAACCCTAAAAGAGAAAGTTTTCTTCGAAGATGACTCTACTTTTCTCTCGCATCTTAGATTAGGTCAAATCAATCTAAATAGGATCCAAAGACCGCTAAGAATGGAGCGTTGGGTAATCTCACGCCATCTGCTCCCACCGCGAATCATGTATAGAAGGTAAGATGTAGGAAAACGAATGTTAACCCTCGCCCGAGGATCCATCTTGGGTGTTTAATTCACCATACATTGATTATAAACCTAGCATGCGCTATATAATTAAATCGCAACACGCTGGGGTTTTCATGTGTTTACCTCGATCCAAGAGGTCGACGGAACGAGATGAACGGATCGAACGGATCGACTCGTGCTTTGACCTTCCGGATCAGTATCCCGATCGCCCAATCTCCAACGCCGAGTGAGGACGATCTATGGAGAATGCTTCGAAAATCACCCTTGCTCTCACAAGAATTTTCGATAATTCTCTCACAATATGAGATGGCCAAATTTTGCTTTCAATATGTGAGCATTAACCTAGACTTTATCTCATACCTTATATTTATAATGCACTACCTTAATCCTATATGGAATGTTACCATAATCCTATATGGAATATTACCATAATCCTATATGGAATATTACCATACTCTTGGATTATTTCCATACTCTTAGATTATTTCCATAATCTTATATGGAAAGGATCTATGCATATACCATAAATATAATTATATCCTTGTGGATAAAGAGAATAAAATCTTGCCAATTGAGAGCATGAGGGCGCCGATTTTCCTTGGCTACGGGCCCGATGGGCCACCAGTGGATCAAATGCAAGGAATAAAGATGGGCCTCAAATAAATTAATTATCTTATGTTCACCTGTAACATAAATTAATTTATAAACATTCGATCATGCCACTAGAGAAAGAATGTCGACTTACCCTTTATTACCAAGATGAGTCGGCTTGCACTTAGACATTACGAATCCCAGATTTAAGATATCGAACGTCCATTAATCATTTATAGCAACTGATCGCTTAAAACGACAATAACTTTATTTCCTTAAGTAGTACCACTCAACCTTATTATTGTACTTGAGCTAACTCAACCGCAGGGTTTAGTACAATAAACCTTTGAGCTCCTTAAGGGACGCCATCATCCTTAACGGATACGGTGACTCGATACGTATAACTAGCATGACATACAAGACACCCACCACCCAAGACGCGAGAATCTGGTTAGAACATATAACCTCACTCATAACAAGTCAAAGTGATGGTCAAGAACTCATACTCACCTAATACCTTATCGAGGTTTAGATCATCGTAAGTCACCGAGATCTTGGTTCTTCACGACGGTCGAAAAGAAGAACACATCTCATCGTGATCCTTCAATACGCCGAGACGCATCAAAGATAGACAAGCAACTAAGTCAAGTCACTTCTTATCTATATCGCAGCCTCAAACCGACAACTCGTCCTTAAGTTGTCTCACCGTGAAACTTTTATATCTCATTAAGCTTGACCAATCATACGCACTTCGTGATCTTCTACACACCGTATGATCTAACTTATATATGAGATAAGGGACACGTATATATGCAATCAAGTATTCAAATCGATAGGAGATTGTAATAGTGGTAATAGAAACATTGTATACAAGCTCAACCAAACCGCTTTCAAGATACAACCAACAATCTCCCACTTATACTAAAGCAAACTTTTAGTATACAATGTGTCTTTCTACTAGCTATTACAAACAACCATCACTTTGCTTCTCCCACTTATACAAAAGTTTCCTTTCTAAGTGGTGCCATCAAGCGCAATCCAAGTCCTCTAACGTGTCCATCGTAGACTTTTGCGGCGTGCTCTTCGTGAATGGATCCGCTAGATTTTCCGTCAGATCAATCTTTTCAATCAAGACGCCACCGCCTAACGATTTCTCGTATGACATGGTACTTTCTCTATGTGTTTAGTCGCCTTATGGGTCCGTGGTTCCTTCGAGTTTGCACATCGCACCGAGTTATCACAAGAAACTATGATACTCTGGGCAAACCAGTACCACATCTAGATCCATGAGGTAGTTCTCAACCATACACCTCCTTAGAAGCCTCCGGCGGCTACATATTCGGCTTCCATGGTAGAGTCCGCACGCATCGCCGCTTTGCACCCGCCAGATACGGCTCCACCTCCCAAGGTAAACACATAGCCCGAGGTCGACTTTTTCTCATCACGGTCGCTTGAAACCGAGTCCAGATAACCCAAAGGCATTAGACTATCTCGCATGGTAAACTAGCCTATAATCTCGAGTCCTTTCGTGTACTTGAGTATATGCTTTCATCGCATCCAATGAGCTTGTCCAGGTTAGATCGATATCAGCTACTATGCCACCGTGATAGCGTATATCGGGCCTCGTGCATAGCATTGCGCACATGAGACTTCCTACGGCGAAGCGTAAGGAACTTGTCTCATTTCTCTATCTCCTTTGGCATCATAGGTGATCGTTATAGATAAAGGAACGCCATGTCCGAAAGGTAGCAATCCTTTCTCGCGGTTTGCATACTAAAACGAGTAATCACAGATCAATGTAAGACGCCCGAGATAAGCTCAACATTTTCTTCTTGCGATCTCGGTAAACCTTGATCCCAAGAATGTACGCGATCTCCTAAGTCTTTCATTTGAAACCGATCGGATAGCCAACTCTTTACGCCCGATAACAGACTTCACGTTGTTGCCAACTAGAAGGATGTCATCTACATAAAGTGCAAAAATACCACATCACCGTTGACATCTAACCGACACACACAACTCGCTAGGCAACTGGGTAAATCCATAGGACTTTACCACCGCCAAAGCGTAAGTTCCATGATCGGAGGTTCGCTTAAGTCCATAAATGGACTTCTTAAGCTTCCATACTAGATGCTCTTCACCTTTACCACATAACCTTCGTGTTGTCGATATAGATGTCTCTACCTTCCTCAAGGTAACCGCTTAGAAAAGCGGTTTTAACATCCATTTGCCAAACCTCTAGGTTCATGTGGGCGCTATGGCTAGAAGAATTCGATGGACTTGAGTATTGCTACAGCGAAAAGGTCTCATCGAAATCGATGCCCTCAACTGAAAGTGTACCTTTCGCCACAAGCCCGGCTTTAAAAGTCGAAACCTCCATCGAATCTCTCTTCTCTCAGATATCCACTTACTACCTATGGCTTCCTCGCCATCCGGTAGAGGTGTCTTTTCATATACATCCATAGCCGCTATAGACTCCATTTCTAAGTCCATACGCGTGTGCCATGATCTTGCATCAATATCTCAGACGCCTCCTTGTATGTCCATGGGTCGATTATTGCATGTTCGCTCGCCGGGACCAAATCCAAGATTCACCCACGAACATAAATCGCTCGGGTCGACGAACAACCTCCCACTCACGACGAGGTTCTACAGCACAATGGCAACGGTGGGTGCAGCATTTGTGGTTCTCTAACTTGCACAACTTGTCGTGTAGGTACCACTTGACGGTCGGTATCTCCAAGGAACTCGACCCACTTCAATTTCTTGAAGTATCCGTGTCGATCCTCCCACTAGACTCGACATCTCGCACTTTCGCCTAATCGGTGGTGGAATACGATCATCTTCAATTTTCAAGAATGATTTCAACTTTGACTTATGATTTTCATGTAGTCCTCTTCTAAGAATCGAGCATTAGTGCTAATAATGACCTTCCGATCCTTAGACTATAGAATAAACCACCTTCGCTCCTCTAGGATAGCCAATAAACAGCCTTGCGCCGGATCTAGCCTCCAATTTGTCGCCTTCTTGTTCAAAGACACGTGCCGGATCGCCCCATATCCTTATGTGGCTTAAACCGGCTTGCGCCCAAACCACAACTCGAAGGGGTCTTTTCGACCGACTTGGACGGTACTAGATTTAGCAAGTATGCCGCCTCTAAGGCATATCCCCGTAACTAAATAGCAATGTAGCATAACTCATCATAGATCTAACCATTTCCAAAAGAGTCCTATTTCTTCGCCCGACACACCATTTTGTCAGGTGTGCCCTTGAAGTCTACCGGGGATGTAATCCCACACTTCACTAGATAGTCCATAAACTCGTTATCGAGGTATTCGCCACCGCGATCGAACGCAGCGACTTGATACTTTTACCTAGCTTCGCCTCCACTTCCGCCTTTAAATTCTTTGAATTTCAAAGCATTCGCACTTGCGGTGCAGTATATGTATCCGCACTCGAGTAATCGCAATGAAAGTGACAAAATACTGCATTCTCCACGAGCTTGTGTGGACATCGGTCCACACAGTCGAATGGACTAACTCCAACATTTCTTTGGCTCTATAACCCTTCGCTTTGAAGGTCCGGTCGACATCTTACCTTCTATACGTGATTCGCAGATCGGGAACGAGTAACCGAGAGATCACCTAACGCCCATTCTTAGCCGCCTTTGATCCTATTTAGATTGATGTGACCTAATCTAAGATGCCGAGAAAAGTAGAGTCATCTTCTAAGAAAACTTTCTTTTTGGGGTTTGATGAAGATGCAACATAGTTATAGGTATTATGTTTTGCGTAAATAGTATAAAGCTTAATTATATAAGGTGCCAACACGTATAACTTCGTCATTTCTTATGATAGAAACACCACTATCAAAAATAATGTAATATCCATGAGTAAATAATTTGAAACAAACAAGGTTCCACCGAAAATCCGCACATATAAAACGCTTTTCAAAACTAAAACTGTTGTCCCAAAACATAAAGAACATCTCCAACCGCAACAGCCTTCGACTTTCGCTGCTGCCCATGGAAATCGTTATCTCGCCATCAAACAGCCTCCTTGTCCGCAGGAACCCCGCAGGTGTAACAAACATGATCACATGCGCAGATCTACTACCCAAGAATGGGTAGAACAAGTCGCTAAACATGTTTCCGTTATTAAAGCAAACGGCGACTGAGCCTCGAGCATAGGGCACTTGGCCTTCCAATGCCCGGGCCCACCGCACTTGAAGCACTTGCCTTCTCCTTCGCTTCTTCTGCCTCCTGGCAACCATGTTCTTGCTCCCATTGCTCCCACTATTTCCTCGCTTTACCACCTTTGGCACCCCTTTTCTATTTCCATTTTGCGATGAAAATTTTGGGCCCTTAGATGTGCTAGCAAGAGCATGTGCTCCTTTTCCCATAACTCCTTCCGCAGCCTACGAGATCATTAAGCAACCGACTAAGTGTGAACTCGGTCTTGCTCATGATCGCATTCACGCGAAAGTTCTCAAAAGACTTGGGCGGTGTGTTGAGGATGATATCGACCTTGCTTCGCCACCAATACCTCCTCCCAACCGATCAAGACTATCCATGAGATGAGTCATGTGAGACATGTTCATGGACCGAACTTCCTTCTTCCATCTTACACGCCAAGATTTCTCTCATTGTGTGGAAGCGATCGTCCGATCCGATCGCCCAAACTTACCTCGAGACTCACCAAATATCGTCGCGTCGCCATCGATCGATGTCACACTGCAAGCCTTTGGACATCGTAGTCATCATATAGCATTTAGCCATATTGTTCGACTTATTCCAAAGTCTCGCTTGACTCTCGCTCATTAGTCGATCGTCGAAGTGGGCATCGGGTTTAGGAGTAGTGAGAACAAACATGTGTTCTTCAATGATAAGAACATATTCCATGTTTCGCTTCCACTCGATAAAATTTGGACCGGATAACGGATTTTGTGCGAGCATATTGATAATCGGCGAAGAGACATATCTCAAACGATAATGTAAACACATAAGCATACGATCGCAAATAATTCGTGAATAATAATATTGTAACCTTTGATAAAACAATATTAATTGAAACTCCAATCGCCCAAGGAATTCCACATGCAAGCCACGCGTGTGGACGCTACACACGAACCCCCGACTGCACTAAAATATACCTTTTAGTCGCTTAATTTCAATCCATGTCAACTTATCCTTATGACAAATGAAATTAATGATTGACCTTACTAGACCACATCACTATCGCAAGAAGGGACTTCATGGGAAGTTGTACTGAGGTGATGTCTAAGCATCGACCACAATTTTAACAAAGAGAATGAATTTTAGAATTGGTATACCACACGGACCATACCGCTCCAATTCAAATTCTTTTGTTATCTCATTTTATATCTATCTCTAGAGAACTTATGAAAATCGCACATGCAAGCCACGCGTGTGGACGCTATACATGAAACTCCCACTTCTCAATAGATTTAAAATGTTTTATTTAGAAATCTCATCTAACAAACTTATGATAAACAAGTGCAAGCAAGCCACGCTGTGTGGCCATTTACAAAGTCGTCTCACTTTGTTTAGAGATCAAAAGTGGAGGTCTCGACATTTTAATTTGAAAATTAATTTGTCGGGTTGCTTGCTTAGTCTTTCTATTCAAAAGGTTTGTCCATGCAGATCACGTAATCCTAGCATGCTTTTCTATAGAACTCAACATGTAAAACATGCTCGCAGTAATTCTAAAATATGCTTGATAAACGCGATAAACCTAGCATGCTTACTATGCGCATCCAATTACGTAAAACACTTAAAGGTTTGTCAACGTAATATAAACATACATAGCATGCTATCGCATAATTTAACCATTCACGACATGCATATGAACGATAAAAATAAAATAAAACGCTCATCGCGCCCAATCGTGAAACCCGCACATTTAAATCTAATCTATTACATAGATTTACAAAGCATGCAATTAAACTTCAAACGGGCCTCGCGTGCGGGCACGGACCGATTCAACAATGGGCCTCGCGTGCACGGCACGGACCGGAAATTGAAAACCGGTCCGGGCTGGGGTCGGCCCAAAGAGTCTGGCCGCGCTGGCAAAGCCCGCCGCCCGACCGCCGCCGCCGCCCGCTGCGCGCGCTGGGCGCCTCATGTCGCTAACGCGATCACGACCGCCGAAAGCACGCTGCGGCGCGCCACGCCCAAGCGCCAACGCCTTCAAAGACATCGCCGCCAGCCGCCATACCGCGATCATGAAGTCCGCCGCCAAGCCGCCGGGTTTCGCGCGAACGCGCCGCCGCCGCCCGCTAGCTCGCACGGCCGCGCAGCCTCGCGGGTAATCCTCGCGACCGCGAGTTCGCTCGCTAAGCGCCAGGGATCCCGCGCGAGAACGCGCGCCCCGTCGCCCGCAGCCCTCGCGATCGCCCTAGCGACCGCGAGACTCGCCGCAGAAACCACCCGCAATACGGTACCGAGAACCTGTTTTTCCCGTCGCTTTCGCTTCTTCGCTCGCTCGCTCGCTCTTCTTTACGTATAAGATTTACATAATAAAATCTAATCTAACCACGGATTTTCTCGTGGTGTAAAAACAAAAACCAACAACAACAACAAACGAGCCACGATGAACGACAGATCCACAATTATAAAAACGCACGTAATAATCAAACGTGAATTAATCCAACAGAGCCAAGATTCGATCCCGTGCTCGATACCAATGTAGGAAAACGAATGTTAACCTCGCCCGAGGATCCATCTTGGGTGTTTAATTCACCATACATTGATTATAAACCCAGCATGCGTCTATATAATTAAATCGCAACACGCTGGGGTTTTCACGTGTTTACCTTTGATCCGAAGAGGTCGACGGAACGAGATGAACGGATCGAACGGATCGACTCGTGCTTTGACCTTCCGGATCAGTATCCCGATCGCCCAATCTCCAACGCCGAGTGAGGACGATCTATGGAGAATGCTTGAAAATCACCCTTGCTCTCACTAGAATTTTCGATAATTCTCTCTCACAATATGAGATGGCGAAATTTTGCTTTCAATATGTGAGCATTAACTCAGACTTTATCTCATACCTTATATTTATAATGCACTACCTTAATCCTATATGGAATGTTACCATAATCCTATATGGAATATTACCATAATCCTATATGGAATATTACCATACTCTTAGATTATTTCCATACTCTTAGATTATTTCCATACTCTTAGATTATTTCCATAATCTTATATGGAAAGGATCTATGCATATACCATAAATATAATTATATCCTTGTGGATAAAGAGAATAAAATCTTGCCAATTGAGAGCATGAGGGCGCCGATTTTCCTCAGCTACGGGCCCGGATGGGCCGACCAGGATCAAATGCAAGGAATAAAGATGGGCCTCAAATAAATTAATTATCTTATGTTCACCAAGAACATAAATTAATTTATAAACATTCGATCATGCCACTAGAGAAAGAATGTCGACTTACCCTTTATTATCAAGATGAGTCGGCTTGCACTTAGACATTACGAATCCTCAGATTTAAGATATCGAACGTCCATTAATCATTTATAGCAATCAATCGCTAAAACGATTAATAACTTTATTTCAAGTAGTACCACTCAACCTTATTATTGTACTTGAGCTAACTCAACCTGCGGGGTTTAGTACAATAAACCTTTGAGCTCCTTAAGGGACGCCATCATCCTTAACGGATACGGTGACTGACATGATAACTAGCGTGACATACAAGACAGCCACCACCCAAGATGCGGAGAATCTGGTTAGAACATATAACCCCACTCATAACAAGTCAAAGTGATGGTCAAGAACTCATACTCACCTAATACCTTATCGAGGTTTAGATCATCGTAAGTCACCGAGATCTTGGTTCTTCACGACGGTCGAAAGAAGAACACATCTCATCGTGATCCTTCAATACGTCGAGACGCATCAAAGATAGACAAGGAACTAAGTCAAGTCACTTATCTATATCGCAGCTAAACCGACAACTCGTCCCTTAAGTTGTCTCACCAGTGAAACTTTTATATCTCATTAAGCTTGACCAATCATACGCACTTGTGATCTTCACACAATCGTATGATCTAACTTATATATGAGATAAGGGGACACAGATATATGCAATCAAGTATTCAAACCGATAGGAGATTGTAATAGTGGTAACAGAAACATTGTATACAAGCTCAACCAAACCGCTTTCGGATACAAATCCAACAAGATGTCGACGGACCCTTCAAAGCGAAGGTTATAGAGCCAAAGAAATGTTGAGTTAGTCCATTTCGACACATGTGGACCGATGTCCACACAAGCTCGTGGAGGGTATGCAGTATTTTGTCACTTTCATCGACGACACTCAAGGTGCGGATACATATACCGCTTCACCGCAGTCTCAATGCTTGAGAAATTCAAAGAGTTTAAGGCGAAGTGGAGGCGAAGGTTAGGTAAGAGTATCAAGTCATCATGGTCCGATCATGGTGGCGAATACCTCAAGAACGAGTTTATGGACTATCTAGTGAAGTGTGGATTACATCCCAACAAGATTTCACCGGGCACACCACAAAGAAATGGTGTGTCGAGCGAAGAAATAGGACTCTTTTAGAAATGGTTAGATCAATGATGAGCTATGCAACATCGCTTATTTCGCTCGGGGTATGCCTTAGAGACGGCATACTTGCTAAATCTAGTACCGCCCAAGTCACGAAAAGACCCTTCGAGTTGTGGTTTGGGCGTTAGCCTGGTTTAAGCCACATAAGGATATGGGGCCCAAAGACATGTGTTTGAACAAGAAGGCGACAAGTTGAGGCTAGATCCGACGCAAGGCTGTTTATCGCTATCCTAGAGGAACGAAGGTGGTTTATTCTATAGTCCCAAGGATCAAGGTCACATTAGCACTAATGTCCGATTCTTAGAAGAGGATTATATGAAAAATCATAAATCCAAAGTTGAAATCATTCTTCAAGAATTAGAAGATGATCGATTCCACCACCGACAGCCAAAGGTACGAGATGTCGAGTCTAGTGGGAGGATCGACACCGATACTTCAAGAAATTGAAGTGGTCGAGTTCCACCGGAGATACCGACCGCATAAGTGGTACCTACACAAGTTGTGCAAGTTAGAGAACCACAAGTATTCTGCACCCACCGTTGCCATCACGCTCAGAGAACCTCGTCAGAGTGGGAGGGTTTTCGTCAACCCGAGCGATTTATGTTCGTGGGTGAATCTTCGGATTTAGTCCCACCGTGACGAACAAGCAATAATCAACCCATGGACATACAAGGAGGCGATACAAGATATTGATGCAAGATCATGGCACACCGCTATGGACTTAGAAATGGAGTCCATAACGGCTATGGATGTATATGAAAAGACACCTCTACCAGATGGCAAGGAAGCCATAGGTAGTAAGTGGATATACAAGAGGAAGAGAGATTCCGATGGAGAGGTTTCGGCTTTCAAAGCCAGGCTTGTGGCGAAAGGGTACACTCAGATTGAGGGCATCGATTTCGATGAGACCTTTTCGCCTGTAGCAATGCTCAAGTCCATCAGAATTCTTCTAGCCATAGCAGCCCACTTGAACCTAGAGGTTTGGCAAATGGATGTTAAAACCGCTTTTCTAAACGGTTACCTTGAGGAATGTAGAGACATCTATATGCAAAGAACACGAAGGTTATGTGGTAAAGGGTGAAGAGCATCTAGTATGGAAGCTTAAGTCCATTTATGGACTTAAGCAGGCCTCCCGATCATGGAACTTACGCTTTGACGAGGTAGTAAAGTCCTATGGATTTACCCAGCTGCCTAGCGAGTTGTGTGTATCGGTTAGATGTCAACGGTGATGTGGTATTTCTTACACTTTACGTAGATGACATCCTTCTAGTTGGCAACAACGTGAAGCTATTATCGACGTAAAGAGTTGGCTATCCTATCGCTTTCAAATGAAAGACTTAGGAGATGCAGCGTACATTCTTTGGATCAAGGTTTACCGAGATCGCAAGAAGAAAATGTTGAGCTTATCTCAGCGCCTTACATTGATCTTCGTGATTACTGTTTTAGTATGCACCGCCAAGAAAGGATTGCTACCTTCGCACATGGCGCCCTTTATTCAAGACGCAATACCCATGACCGCAAAGGAGATAGAGGAAATGAGACAAGTTCCTTACGCTCCGCCGTGGGAAGTCTCATGTACGCAATGCTATGCACGAGGCCGATATCTCGCTGCGGTAGCATAGTAGCTAGATATCGCCTAACCCCGACAAGCTCATTGATCGCAATAAAGCATATACTCAAGCACCGAAAAGGACTCGAGATTATAGGCTAGTTTACCATGCGGATAGTCTAATGCCTTTGGGTTATCTGCACTGGATTTCAAGTCGACCGTGATGAGAAAAGTCAACCTCGGCTATGTGTTTACCTTGGGAGGTGGAGCCGATCCCAAGCGAGTGCAAAGCAATGATGCATTGCGGACTCCACCATGGAAGCCAATATGTAGCCGCCTTGAGGCTTCTAAGAGGTCAGATGGTTCAAGAACCACCTCATGGATCTAGGTGTGGTACTGGTTTGCCCAAGAGTATCATAGTTTACTATGATAACTCAGTGCAGCGGCAAACTCGAAGGAACCACGGACCCACAAGCGACCAAACACATAGAGAGAAAGTACCATGTCATACGAGAAATCGTTAGATTAGGTGACGGGTCGATTGAAAAGATTGATACGACGGAAAATCTAGCGGATCCATTCACGAAGAGCCCACCGCAAAAGTCTACGATGGACACGTTAGAGGACTTGGATTATGCTTGATGGCACCCACTTAGAAAGGAAACTTTGTATAAGTGGGAGAAGCAAAGTGATGGTTGTTTGTAATAGCTAGTAGAGACACATCGTATACTAAAAGTTTGCTTTAGTATAAGTGGGAGATTGTTGGATTTGTATACTGAAAGCAGTTTGGTTGAGCTTGTATACAATGTTTCATGTTACCACTATTACAATCTCCTATCTGAATTGAATACTTGATTGCATATATCTGTGTCCCTTATCTCATATATAAGTTAGATCATACAAGGTGTAGAAGATCACGTGTCCGTATGATTGGTCAAGCTTAATGAGATATAAAAGTTTCACAAACCGAGACAACTTAAGGACGAGTTGTCGGTTTAGCCGCAGATAGATAAGAAGTGACTTGACTTAGTTGCTTGTCTATGCCGGACGCCTCTCGACGTATCAAGGATCACGATGAGATGTGTTCTTCTATCCGCCGTCGTGAAGAACCAAGATCTCGGTGACTTACGATGATCTAAACCTCGATAAGGTATTAGGTGAGTATGAGTTGGTCGACCATCACTTCGACTTGTTATGAGTGAGGGTTATATGTTCTAACCCAAGATTCTCCGCGATCTTGGGTGGTGGCGATCTTGTATGTCACGCTAGTTATCTCAGACGAGTCACCGTATCCGTTAAGGATGATGACGCCCCTTAAGGAGCTTAAAGGTTTATTGTGCTAAACCCTCGCAGTTGAGTTAGCTCAAGTACAATAATAAGGTCGAGTAGTACTACTTAAGGAAATGAAGTTATTAATCGTTTTAAGCAATCACTTTGCTATAAATGATTAATGGACGTTCGATATCTTAAATACGGGATTCAGAATGTCTAAGTGCAAGCCCGACTCAACTTCGGTAATAAAGGGTAAGTCGACAATTTATTCTCTAGTGGCATGAATAAATGTTTATAAATTAATTTATGTTCGGTCGAACATAAGATAATTAATTTATTTGAGGCCCATCTTTATTCCTTGCATTTGATCCTCTGGTGGCCCATCCGTGCCCTTTAGCACAAGAAAATCGGCGCCTCTATAGCTCTCAAATGATAGATTTTATTCTCTTTATCATATAAGGATATTATTATATTTATGGATATGCATGGATCCTTTCCTTATGGGATTATGGTAATGCATTATAAATATAAGGTAAGAGATAAAGTCTAGTTAATGCTAATTAATCCGCACACTATTTTCGAGAATCACAAGTGAGTTTGTGAGGATTTTCGAGAGTTTTGTCTTGAGAGCATTGGGTGATTTTTCAAGCATTCTCCATAGATCGCCCTCACCGACATCGAGATTGGGCAACCGGATACACCCGTAAGGTCAAAGCACGAGTCCGATCCGCTCGATCCATTCATCTCGCTCCATCGACCTCTTCAGATCCAAAGGTAAACACGAAAACCCCTACGTGTTGCAATTAATTAAATAGACGATGCTAGGTTTATAATCAATGTATGGTGAATTAAATATCCAAGATAGATCCTCGGGCGGGCTGACATATGTCATCCCTACACCGTGTATCACCAAGAATGTCAATATGAATTGGTGAGCCCGACCTCCCACGCGTGATTGGCGAGGTATACGCCCGATCTCCTCGTTGGCACACTCATCCTTTCCTCTTCTTCCCGCTTTTTAGGTTGTAGGGCCTCCTCTCGGGATATACGATTTGAAGAGGTGTTGGTTTTAATGGTTCCATTGAAACGCCAGAGTCCTCTCCTGCTATTTTCGCGCCGATTCGGCTTGGTTCTATGGATGGCTTTGGTGTCGATGCTAATGCCTGCTGAAATTCGGGAGAACTTTCCAAAAACTTGCAAGGCCATGAGTAGAGCAGAGGTGGCTGGATCCATTTTTTTTTTCTGGAGAGGAAAGGTTAAACGTACCAAGCTAAATGAAATAGATAAAATGAAACGTTCCACGCCTTTGCAATGAATAAAAGACTCGGTGATTTGATCGTGTGTCGGTCATGCGCATTTATAGGCAAAGTCGCGAGCAAGTGGATAGACATCCAATGATTTGACGAATTCACAAAATATCTCTCATAACAAACCCTAATTTAAAGGAACAAACACCACATCATACGGTACCATTAAAATAGGAGATAAATATGGGATTTGTTGAGATAAAATCGATTAAATAAATGTGATACAAACCGATATCTCCAAAAGATAGGGATTAAAGGAATGTAAATTCCAAAAATTCTAGGATTACTCATGGATTTTAGGGTATTTCACGTAATGTTATCATAACATCTCCATAAACATAAGCTCATTTTAAAATAAAACATATAAATATTTCCCATGTAAAATTCGATCAGACTATTTTCGTGCCGAAAGCAATCATGGCTGCACTGCTTTGTAAGGTAGCATCGTCATCATGAACGCCGTGCCCCCAAACTACTTTGGTGTTTTTCTCAGATTATTAAATATTCTTCATCATATCGAGTCGTCGTTAGGAGAACATGTTAGATAACACAAATCAACACATGAAGTGTTATCAAATAACCAGTATCACCTTCAGATATATCAATTTTGTGATACAAACAAATACATTCAAGCTTTATCATGAGAGAAAGACCAAGAGATCTACGAAGACTCAGTAAATCTCTCGTGATCTAGGGGCTTTGTGAAAATATCACGATTTGGTTTTCGGTTTTCACATAATCTAACTTGATTACCTCATCCTCCACCAAATCTCTTATAAAGTGGTGTCAGATATCTATGTGTTTTGTCCTAGAATGTCGAATGGTTCTTAGAGATATTGATTGCACTTATGTTATCACAAGATACCAAAAGCTCAAGGCTCACAATACCATAGTCGTACATTTGTTTCAACCAAAGGAGTTGTGTACAACAACTTCCCGCCACGTGCTCGCCTCAACAAGAGATAAAGAAACACAATTTTGTTTATGACTATGCCAAGACACCAAATTATTTCCAAGATAAAAACAATTTCACTGCATTTTTTCTATCATCCGTATCCCCAATCCGAATCACTAAACCCAACCAAATTCATGTTCGTGTCTTTGAAAAGAAAATGCCAAGGTCCATGTTCCAAACATACCGATAACACGCTTTACAACCTTTAAATGTGACATTTTAGGCTTAGCTTGGTACATGGCGCAAACACACACGCCGAACATTAAATGCAGTCGTGTGGTCGTGAGATATAGGAGATTTCTATCATTGATCTCAGAGAGTGTTGGGTCGACATCTTCTCCAAGATCATCTCGGTGTCATTGTCACTTGACCCCATTATGCGTTTCATATGCTTTGCTCCTTCCAAATGAATTTTTCACCATATCCTCAGATACTTGCTTTGTGACACTAAAATTCCATCATCTATTTGCTCGACTTGGAGACCCAAGAAATACGTTAGTTCTCCTACCATACTCATCTCAAATTTAGACGACATAGCACCTGCAAACTCATCAAGCATTTTTTGTGAGGTCGATCCAACTATCATATCATCCACATAAATTTGTGTGATAAGAATGTTGTGCTGATTTCGCTTTATAAACAATGTTCTATCAAGATTTCTAACAAACCCGAAATCAATTAAGAACTTTGTTAAATGACCATACAAGGCTCTCGGTGCTTGCTTAAGACCGTATAATGCTTTCTTTAACCTCGAACACATGGTTAGGCTTATGTGGATCTTCAAATCCTCAACGCTCGACGATACCTCTTCTTTGAGTTCACCATTTAGAATGCTCCTTTGAAATCCATTTGATATAGCTTGATGTTCAAATAACATGCAATGGCTAGGAGCAACCGTATGGACTCAATGCGTGCAAC
The DNA here is from genome assembly GCA_036937905.1 of Salvia rosmarinus. NCBI lineage: Eukaryota > Viridiplantae > Streptophyta > Magnoliopsida > Lamiales > Lamiaceae > Salvia > Salvia rosmarinus. Next base: position 22,216,492 of record CM072819.1, on the reverse strand, counting down.
CGTGCAAATGTATCGCCAAAGTCGATGCCTTCCACTGAGTATATCCTCGTGCGATAAGTCCGCTTTGTTGCTAATTATGACACCAAATTCGTCCGATTTGTTCTTGAAAATCCACTTTGTTCCGATAACATTCTCTCGTCAACAGTCTCAAACAAGATACCACACATCATTTCGAACAAATTGGTTAAGTTCATCATGCATAACAATGTAGGGAAAACTAGGTTTAGCCCTTGCCCGAGGATCTATCTCGATATTTAATTCACCATACATTGGTTATATTCCTAGCATCGTCTATTTAATTAATTGCAACACGTAGGGTTTTCTCGTGTTTACCTTTGGATCTGTCGGGGTCGAACGGAATGAACGGATCGAGACTCGTGCTTTGACCTTCTGGACTGTATCCCGATTACCCAATCTCCAACGCCGAGTGAGGACGATCTATGGAGAATGCTTCGGAAAAATCGCCAATGCTCTCAAGATAATTTTCGAAAATCCTCACTAAAGCTCTAGTGATTTTCGAGAATTATGAGGATGGATAATTAAGGATTAGTCTTGAATCTATCTCTTACCTTATATTTATAATGCATTACCATAATCCCATTAGGAAAGGATTCATGCATATCCATAAATATAATAATATCCTTGTGGGATGAAGAGAATCAAATCCTTTCCTTATTCACATAGGAGGCGCCGATTTTCCTTAGCTAAAGGGCCTGGATGGGTCAGCCCAGGGATCAAATGCAAGGAATAAAGATGGGCCTCAAATAAATTAATTAGCTTATGTTCAGCCCAGAACATAAATTAATTTATAAACATTTATTCATGCCACTAGAGAATAAATGCTGACTTACCCCTTTATTGCCGAATGTGAGTCGGGCTTGCACTTAGACATTACGAATCCCCGTATTTAAGATATCGAACGTCCATTAATTATTTATAGCATTCTGACTGCTTAAAATAATTAATAGCTTTAATTCATTAAGTAGTACCACTCAACCTTATTATTGTACTTGAGCTAACTCAACCTGCAGGGTTTAGTACAATAAACCTTTTGAGCTCCTTAAGGGGACGTCATCATCCTAAACGGATACGGTGACTCGATACAGATAACTAGCATGACATACAAGCACTGCCACCACCCAAGATGCGAGAATATCAAGTTAGAACATATAACCTCACCCATAACAAGTCAAAGTGATGGTCAAGAACTCATACTCACCTAATACCTTATCGAGATTTAGATCATCGTAATTCATCGAGATCTAGGTTCTTCACTACGGTCGATAGAAGAACTCATCTCACCGTGATCCTTCAATACGTCGAGACGCACGCATAGACAAGCAACCAAGTCAAGTCACTTCTTATCTATACCGCAGCCTATACCGACAACTCGCCCTCAAGTTGTCTCACCAGGAAACTTTTATATCTCATTAAGCTTGACCAATCATACGGACTTCGTGATCTTCTACACACCGTATGATCTAACTTATATATGAGATAAGGGACACGATATATGCAATCAAGTATTCAATTCAGATAGAGATTGTAATAGTGGTAACAGAAACATTGTATACAAGCTCAACCAAAACCGCCAAGATACAAATCCAACAAACGACGACCGTAACTCATCACCCAAAGCTTCTTTTATGTTCTTAGCTCAATTTTAGAGACGAAACATATAAAACCCGGCATTGAAGCACATATGGATGAAAAACATACCATCTCTCCGTAGTTCAATGGTGCTGCACTCGTGTTCGAATACCATCTTGAACATCGCCATGACTTGAGAGATTGGATGATTCTTACGTATTCTTCCGGAGGATCTCGCCTTTCTTGTTGTTGAACGTCGTTCAACTTCATCCTCCGTGTCACCGAACTTTCGGATGTTTGTAGATGTTCCAGTGGGCGCGGCTTCAACAATGGTGACCTCACCATCGCAAACATCCTGCTGGATAGATTCTCGAATCTTCTATCAATTCAGCCACATTTTCATCTTGCATTTTCCCTGCGAGATTAGCAAGATCATCAAAAACAATATTTACGGACTCTTGAATGGTCCGTAATCTCGAGATTATACACGGTATGCTCGATCGCTTAGAGAAGTACCTACGAAAATTCCTTTATCACTTTTCTCATCAAACTTGGTGAGATACTCTCTATCATTCAAGATGTAGCAAACACACCCAAACACGTGAAAATATTTGAGATTAGGTTTCCTTCCTTCCAGCATTTCATACGGTGTTTTGAAGGAACCCGGTCGAATGTTCATGCGATTGTTAATATGACATGCGGTGTTATGATCCGCTTCAAAACGTTTAGATGCACCTTCGAGCTTAACATAACTCGTGCCATTTCTATTAGAGTTCTATTCTTGCGCTCCACACCATTTTGTTGGGGTGTTTTGGTAGCGGAGAATTCTTGAAAATTCCTTTTCTCACAAAATTTGTGAAAGAGATATTCTCGAACTCCCTTCCATGATCCGATCGGATCCTCGACACTTGAACACCAAACATGTTAAAAATTCTAGCAAAGTGGATTTTAAACGTTTCAAATGTGTCTCGATTTTCTCGTAAAAGAATGTCCACGTGTACCTTGAAAAATCATCCACAATGACATATGTATACCTCTTGCCACCCAAGCTTTCGATCTCGACAGGCCCTACTAAGTCCATATGAAGCAGCTCAAAACAACGTGTTGTACCGTAATGTTGCTCGCGATGTTGTACAACAATGGGGAACATGGGTCTGTTTTACCTTTCGACAATCACCACGCACCACCTTTCCAACTTCGCTAGCTTGGGTAGTCCACGATCGCCCATTTTGTTCAACTCACAAGATTTCTAAAGTTAGTATGTCCTAACTTTTGATGCCATAACACACTCTCATCAATTTGTGCTTTATCAGCACTTTGGTTCGTCGGTCATATAGCGCTTATCACCGACCTTTGTCCTTTCATGAGACATGTGTTCTTACCATCATAGACCTCACAAGAATCTTTGTCAATTTCACTTGCAACTCTTCGTCACATAATCGACTTATGCTTATAAGATTTGCCATTAAACCTCATGACGTGCAAGACATTCTTGAGGCTAGATAAACCTTGAACATTTAGGAGTCTTTTGCCTATGATTTTCCTTTAGAACCACCTCCAAATGATACACTACCCCATCATACGACTCATAGTTGGCAAGGCGAACACATTACCGATCATGTGACGGAACAACCGCTATCAAAATACCATGAACACGAAATGTTAGTTTTCAATGCGATAAACAACATGGCATTTTATATCATCTTTCATGACCCAAACTTTCTTTGAGTCGGTTCCTTGTTGGTCGATTCATCGCAGTGTTTGCGAGCAAAGGTTTGAGTCTCAGGCATCAAGTGTTCATATAACATGACCTAGGCATCATCCTATGTCCATTAAAATCAGCCTTCGCTTTATAACAGAAGGTCTAATGTGACCAGTGTAGAGCGAGAATGACATACGATTTTCTATGTTTTCTTCGTGTCATTTTTACCCTTTTACCAGCTCACCTTCTTTAACGAATGGTTTCCCATTTGTGCGACAATTGTGGAACAATAAGTTAGGAACATCGTAAAACCTAAACCAAGAGTATCTGCTTTTACCCATTAACAAAGCATCATCTAATTTAGACGCACTTGTGTTCCACTTTCCAACGCACCTTGTGCCACTTCAAGTCGACACGTCACCTTGTTTAGTTCGACTTCCTTTGTGTTACCAAGACTTCAAGCTTAGCCAGAGATGCTTTCGATCGTATTCTCTCTTGATGTGAGCTCAAGATCTCGACTTTGTCCTTTCCATTTTCAAGTAACTCGTCGTATGACTTTTTCAACTCTTGTACTATGGCGATAGAGTCTTCATCGTAATCGCCTCACAACTGTATCATTCACAAGAGCATTTAAGCAAAACAAACTTGAATAATAGTCGAGACCATACCGCTTGATAATCGGATCAAAACCGATCGATCTTCCTCATCGTCGACAATGTTTTGGCAATCGCGACGTGGAGTGATGTGTAACAAGGTCTTGGCGGCTGTCATTGTCATTATTTACCTCTTCAAGAACTCACCGCCATCACTCCATGATACCCATTACGACTTTCTCTCTTTCTTAACGTGTTCGCACATTGGTTTGCATAGTGACCATACCTTTGCATTCACGGCATTGATACCTTCAATGTTGGAGGAATCATACCTAAACATGTCCGAGGAAAAGACTTCCTCACCGGTCTTGGTGGAGTGAAGCTTTGAGGTTTTGAAGACGGATATTCTACCATTCATGACTTTGATCCATAGGCACGGCTTGAGCTTTCTCCTTGTTCATCTTCCTTATCATATTGTTGAATTTCACGGTGATTAGAGCAACATCATCGCCATGACTTTGATCTCCGAGCTCCTCTTCATCATCTAACTCGATTATCTCCGCGATGTTCCACCTGATGTTGCTCCAAGAAGGAAGGCAACAGTCGGCTTCTTATTGATTGCACAGATTCATCTCGTATGTCTTGAGTGCATTCATGAGATCCATGAACTCAATGGTTTGCAACCGCTTGAGATGTCTCAATAGCCGTGACCTTCATCTCAAATCTTGCGGGTAAGGTTCAAAGAGCCTCGGACACCAAAGAACTTGTTCTTATTGCATCACCAAGATCTCGCACTCATTAGCAATATCCAATATCCTCTTGTGTAGTCGTTGATGTTCTCTTCTTCTCATCTTCATATTCTCGAATTTGAAGTGAGAATGCAAGTCGAGACCTTTATACTTGTATCACCCTCACAATGCCGTTGAAGAACATCCCATGCATCTTTGCGCACGCATCGTTCTTGATCAATTTGAACATCGCCATGTCCACGGATGCGTAAATGGCATTGAGGGCCTTCTCGTTGAAGTTTGCGTTGTCAACTCGATCTCGTCCATCGTGCGCACGGTGTTAGGTAACATCGCCTCGAACATCGCTGGTCTTTGACCCACCATCCGCTCTCCACGGATCGCCATGCTTCACATCAATGGACTTGATGTATGAGCGGTCTGGTCTTCCCGTATGAATAATTCGATCCATCCAAGATTGGTGGTCGATAATATCCGTAATTGTTTGAATCCATGGCGAAATTATAGCGAAGATACCGACGGGATCTCACCTGCTGTATCGAGTGAAAGCTCGATACCAATTGAAAGTGTAGCCGCTAAACACAAAACCGTATGTAAACTGCTATCCACACACGTAGTAAAATAGCGGAATTCAAATCTTGAAGAACACCGAAGAAACTTTTCTCTGATTAAAATTATAATCAGAGATGCCAATATAATGAAATGATTCACTATAAAATTTACAAGAACGTTACAAAACTCACTACTTTACCACAAGATAAAGTCGGAAAGTTGAGTACTAAAACTATCTATCGAGATCTATGAAAAGCTGAAGCTATCTCTCAAGATATATGAAAATACTAAAGATTTCCTCACAACACTGTGGTACTAAAAAGAACAACCTTCTAACACCATTAGAAGTTAAAACACTCGTGTGATATTGGAAATGTTACGAAAACAAACTCAACAACATAAATGATCTTCAGCTTGATACTTCAAGAGTTGCAACTTTTTGCGGCTTGCTTGCCTCCTTTATAGACGCTGAGAGGCCTTCACCGCATGTGTTGGACCACGATCCGCCCACTAAGGACGTGACTAAGTCGTGGCGCTTGTTGCATGACTTGCTCACGAAAACTAGAACCGAATGACTTAGTCCACCGATCTCTAGCGATCCGCTTACGTGTTCTTCATGTGTTACCATCGCATCCCGAAACATGTCGTAACTCGCACACCAAAGAGAAGAAACGCAAAACTATACAAACAAACTAACTCCTTGAAATGAGGAGACTTAGTCGAGTTAATCAACTCTAACAAACTTCCCTCGCTTTTCTTCATTAAACCACAGATATACACACCACGATATACAATACTCCTCCGAATCCCAAATATATACATGAAAATGTAATACTCTCCCTGCTTACGCTAATATCATCATAACGCCCCGCCACACATTCATCAACAATTATCCAAACAATGTAACCATCAGTCGTAAACCATTCAATCAAGAAAGAGACATCATATAAAACATGCAATTTATAAGCAAAACCATCGATGTTCATCAAAACAAAAATAAGATGTCCGCATCATCAAACAACCAACAACCAAAACATGTTCAAGAGTTCATAAAAACAAATCCAAATTCACCACCTTCAACCATATCATCATCCCTAGATGTTGTCGCTCCTGCCTCTACTCTTCCTTTTGGGAAGAAAGAGGCTTAGTAGTTCGATCTTCAAATCATTCATATCAATGCGCACCAAGACTTTCCAAGAAGGTTTGCTCCAGCTTTGTAATGCTCAAGCATGGAGTGAACCGTGAGACTTTGAAGCGCCACCATTTCTTTAGAAGCGACTTCAAACTGCTTCGTCACCCCTTTAGAAGGGTTAGTCCATGGAAGGTTTGGAAGCTTATTACCTGAAAATAAGGTATTGCTAATGGTGAAATGTTGAAAGTCTTCGAATAGTGCATCCCGGGCTCCAGCAGGAATTCCTTGTTTCTTCAACAGTTGATATAACAGTGAAGGAAACGGCAGCAATCCAGGATTCTGTTTACCTGCAACGGCACCTATTTGTTCTACCACCAACTTACCTAAGTTGAATGGTATACCCTTTCCAATCTTGTACAACAGAATACCATGTTGCATAGTAACTACTGTACTGTTTGACTTGTTTCTTCATAAATTCCAAGGTAAATTTAACTTGTTCTATTTTCTTCATAAATTCCAAGGTAAATTTAGGCCTATATATTATCTATATTTGAGAATTCGAAATGCACCCGTGTCATCAGGTGCTTCTTGGATTACTAGATGTGTTATTCTCTAATCTTTTGTCCGGCATTGCATGACTTAGCATTGGGTTGCACAATTATCTTTCACAGCCACTGTTACCATATTTGATAACAAAGTTGACGAACATTTCCTTACTTATTCTAATCTTATCTATCTTATAGTGCTGCTTTTTATATGCATCTTTTCTTCTGCCTGGCTGGGTCTTTACTGAACTTCTTTAAATGACTAACCTCTTTCCCATTTTCATGAATATTGTTGCCACATCTGATTTTCATCCATGACTGCTTTTCCAGGCTGGTTTAGAAAATAATGTATTCAGGAACCACGCAGTATCATTGCTGGGAGCGGAGTCCGGAAGTCCTCCACCTGCCTTTGCCTCAAAACCCTTGATACATGCATCTGCTACTGGAGACGGAGAATATAGTGGTGGGAAATCTTCTTCACTTGAACAAGATGCAGCTTTTACTGCGAGACCTGCGAATTTTGATACTACAGAAATAGATGGACATGGCTCAGGGACGTCATCTCTACCTGATAATGAGGCCAATTTCATGAAAAGCATATCTTGACATTTAGTTTGTGAGCTTCCATTGTTCTGTTCCATGTTTATTGAGGTGTCTATGTGTTAGCTCAGTGGTTTTTTATACATTCTTGTTGCCCCAGCCTGGTACAACCACACGAAAAAGTACAATGCAAGTTGACAGGCAGAACTCAGACGTCCCATATTATACTGATGATGAAGATATGCATGGGAGAAAATACTCACGAAGAGGTTAGTGGAAATCATTGCCTTGGGGTGCGTTATTTGTATATTTCTAAAAATATTATTCAATTTTCACTCTACTAAAAGGGAGCTGAAAGCAACAGTTAAGAACCTTTTTTCTTGAGATCCTGTTAAAGAGAAAGTATGCGACTTCTAATTTGACTTTTCATTCTCAATCTCATACCTCTGAAGCCAGGTACATGAATTACCACCGTAAGTGACAAAAAATCAAGGATCCCTTATAGGTGCCTAGATGTGAATCCAATCTTGTATAGGTTTAATTTACGTTTAGATGTTGACTGGTTTCCACCTCCACACATCTACTTTGATGGTCAAAGTTCACTTACATGTTGTCCTTGTATCTATAGGTTCAATTCGCCACAAGCTCCTAAGGTCATAGATGCCTTTCTGGTCCAGTGCATTGCCAACTCTACTGGTCACTGCGCCACCAAGAAAGGATGTGTCTCATGGAGATGATGCCTCAGAACAGCGTGCAAGACACCCCAGACCTTCAAGAATGGACCCAAGAATGTTGCTCTTAGTCATAGCCTTATTGTAATGTCTCCTGTCCTTCTTGATTTCTCTACCTTCACTTATATCTTTTTTATTTTTTCTTATGGTTCTGGGAATTTTATGTGGATAAATGCATCTGTAGATTTTTGCATCTTATTTTTTGTTATGGATAATAACAGCTTAACTTTTCTTCCATATGAAGAGATGGTTTGCATCTTAGTCAAATTTTATCCTGGTGTATTTCTCTGGATTTAAGATGCCTGACCAAGTAAATTGAAATTAGTTGTGATTGCTGCTATTGTTGAAGTTTGTATGCGTATCATCCTGTGAATGAGTGTGACCCTCAAAGACTGGAATGCATACAATGGAAATTCAAGCTTCAGTAATAAGCACTAATGAGTTAGCAAGCATTTGTGTTTCTGAACAGGCGTGCATGGCAACAATGGGTATCCTATATTACAGAATTGCTCAAAGTGGTCTGGGTGAAGAAGACGAGCCACAATGATAGGTTATGGAAGGGCTATTACGGATGTAATGTATGGATCTTCAGACGAGCCACAGTTGGAGATTTTTGTTAGGAAATGGTTCTGAAAAGAGATTGTGTAGGCCAAGGCCCCAAGTAGTTCTTGATTGCACTTAGTCATATGTGACTAGATTTAATTGATTTTTTCCCTTGTACATGAAAAACTGCTCCTGCAAGAGATTCAAACTTGGGTTTGAAGTGGTGAAATACTGAAATGGAAAGTGTTGAAAGAAATGATAATCTTATTTTGTCATTCTGTACCATTAAACGCTTCCATCATGAAATTGATTGGTGGCATACTGGGGTTGAGGGCGCCAGGACTGCGGATAAATATATGAAACTCGAATAGACTAAGAGGGTGTTTGGCTGAGCTTATAAGCTCTTTAAAATAGCTAATTATAAGCTTTTTGTGTTTTTATAAATTTGCAAAGTGTTTGGCAAAATAAGCTTTCAAGCATTTTATAAGTTGTGAAAATAGCCCAACAAATTATAAGTTCCCCTAAAATAAATTGGTCAACCCTAACTTATTTTTTCATAAACTTATAAGCAACCATGAATTTACCAAAATAACCTTATTATAGTTCGTTATTTCCTATACATACACTATCAACTTCATTTATCGTCAATTTTATCTCTCTAACTATGATTTTCTCTCTCTAACTCACGATTTTTTCTCTAACTTATAAGATCCATTATCCAAACACTTTAACAACTTATAAACACTTGAGACATTACCTCTTATAAGCTTTTGAAACATCTTATAAGCTCTCTAAAATAAGCTTAGCCAAACACCCCGAGTAGAAAATAATATCAAAAAAAATAAATCTTTTAATAGAAAAGAAATAAGGCTATTTTTGTACACGTCAAATTTTTAACTCTGAAGTGATAGAAGATGCATATTTACTGTAAACGCGTCAATTTGAAATTTTCAGCCATATTCAAGTATTTGACATTGCAAATGTCAACATATTAAAAAAATGGTTAATTTTTTGTCAAAAAAAAGGTTAAATTATATGTCCCTTTCATTTTGCTCTTGTACTCGACTTTCATGTACTTCTAAGAACACTTAAGTAAAATATGAGGTGAAACGATGGGGGGAATATCAAAGAGAAAAGGATGCTTAACAAACAAAATGGAAACATAATACCAACAATCTATTACTATTATATAAGTGTTTATTTTTTACAAAATTTGGTATAGGAAATGTCAAAAAGAAAAGAGAGATAGAAGGTTCAAATCTTACGTACTTTCTAATATAAATACTCTATTATGAGTTGACGCATTTCACCCATATTTATAGCATGATATTTAATAAATAATTGGATTGTAAGGAGTACTTTACTTTGTAATATAAATACTCAATTATGAGTAGAAGCATTTCACCATATTTATATCATAATATTTAATAATAATTGAATTGTAAGGAGTACTTGTTTTTCTTTTTGTGCGTAAATAAATTTCATTCATAACTTAAAGTGTGGGCAAAACCTTACAACTTTGTCTAAACTATAGGCCGTGTTTGGTACATAAGATAGGGTCTGGATAGGGTAGCTATCCACCTTTTATCTCTATGTTTGGTGACGTGAGATATGTATCTTGGGCCGTGACAAAAAAAAGGCCGCTTATTTCCTGTAGCCTTTTGTGTGTGTATCTTCAAATACCCCTTTTCGTACCCTATCTCACAAAGGACATGTTCAATTTACCAAAATATCCTCCATTTGCTGTGGAACGTCTTGTCCTCACCCCAAATTTCTTTGTCATTTTCAAATCTCTTGCCATTTTCGATTTCGCTTCTCACTCTTGCCTCTAGCAGAGTTCACCAAATTTCACCCAAATTTGCACCCAAATTTGCAAAATTTCACCCATTTCGTTTCACCCAAATTTGCAAAATTCATCCTCCCATTTCGTTTCAGCTTGCCTAGCCTCCATCAAGGCCATCTTGGGGCGCATCGAGCATTCGTTTCGATTGTTGTATGTTGTTCACCCACAACGTTGAGATATGTATTTCGAATCAAGAAAGCGACTTCAAATCACCCATGGCTGCGAAAAATAATTCCAAACTTACCGATTCACCACTCAAGAAATCAAAGGGTGGAACTTTATATCTAAATGACCCCCGCCATGAAAGCAAGGACGCCACCTTCTTCTCCATCTCAAAGATTGAATTTTTTCCGGGTTCAAGAATTTGAAATAAAGAACTCAACTTTTGAGTTTGAATGGAGATAAGGAGTCGAACAAAATTGAAATGCTTAATAAAATCTCAAATTTCAATGGTTCATATTCGACATGTAAAGTCCAAAATAATTTGATTAATTAATCTACACGAGTGTGAAGGGGGTGGATATTACATTCTTGCGCAGTGATTATGCGTGTGAAGATGAACAAACTATTACGACCTTCAATATTTAATAATATAATCTCAAGACAGAGAGAGAGACAAAGAGCTGCCTTTTGTTCTCAAGAACATTCAATGCAGCAAATTCAAGCCCTTTAGTTGGAGGGTAATAGGGTCATTTACTGGTTAATCTAATCTTTAGTATGATATACCAAATGGTTATATAATTTATCTAAACATATGTAATATATGATCAAACAATGATCATCCTATCAATTTTGTTTGCTATCCTAGGCAGATTGCTACACATCCTATCTTAACAAACTAATAAAACGGTAAAGAGGTCCAATCCACAAAGACAGATGGTATATCGCAGAGGAGTACTTGTTTTCGTTAGGATGGTTCGAGCTTATATTGATCATGGGTTGAGAACGAGAATCGAGAAAATTGTACTTAAATTTCATTTATGAGAATTAAATGCATTTACCTTAATAATAATAATAATAATAATAATAATAATAATAATAATAATAATGATGATGATGATCAAATGCCGCTACCCGTAGTAGTTAGCATATTAAATCACATTAAATTAAACCCGTTTTGATCCACATTAATTAAAACTTTTGCTAGTGTCAATACATCAACAATTTGTTTGGACTCCATTTAACCAATTATAAATTTTCTCGTTAAAAATATTTAGTAGTTTCTGGTCTCTAATGTAGATCGGGAATTATTTTGAGAAATAAGCTATTCAGCTAAATTTGTTGTATTATTTTTTATCTAATAAAATTGCTCGAAAATTTAATATTGAATGCACCAAACTCAAACGTGCACGCGTATCTAGAATATTCTCAACGTCCAACAACCAATATACTGCAATCTGACTCATAGGTTTCCCTACCATACTTACATGACTTCCAGAATCTAACATTCGAAATATTTCCATTTATAAGTATTGTATTATTACTCCTAATATTATTTAATTTTTTATAAGATAAGGTTAAATATTTCCATTTATAGTATTGCATTATTAATCCCAATATTATTTAATCTTTTTATAAGATAATGTATGTGTTTAATTTAATGGCCATCGTGCATCGGCCGGCTCGATTGTTTGTAAACTTTTGTATATGCTAGCGAGCTTTAATTAGTAGCTGCGAAAATTTGGAGATGTCGACAAAATAAGTCTCACCAAAAAATTCATCAATCATCATTCAATTAGATTTAGCATGATTATCACCATTTTTTAGATTCTAGATTATATATAGTGCTGTATCTACCATGTAACTATATAGGGTAAAATGTGGTTCACTCCCATAGTTGTAAGTGTAGCATTTTTAATCCCATAAATAATAAAATAGTCTCTAAATTATTAAGAACAACAACAACAACAACAACAACAACAACAACAACATAATAAGCAATCTTAGTGATGGGATATGGCCCAACCGACTAGGCCCACTAACAGGCCCAAACGAGCTGGGCCTAACGTTGAAGGGCCCACGCGGTTGAGCCCAAGGCAAGCCCCAATCGGTGCCAAAACCCTAGCCCCGTAACCGCCACCTCGACCAATGGAGAAGACGCCCCAGAACCGAGGTCAGACGCGACCCTCCACGTGGCGCACGTAAGGCGAAGATCCCCGCCCGCCAATGGAGGGCATGCCAGAGGAAGAGTCACGAAGGTCCTCGCCCGCCAATGGAGGCGTGCAGGAGGAAGAGTCACGCCACGACTAATGGAGAGGTTGAGCACGCCTTCAATTGCAGGTTCTCGAGTCAGATAAATAGAAGGAAATCGATGTTAGAAGGTTAGCAATTTCATCAATACAAAGTTTGTAACCAATACTCTGCACGTAAGAGCGCTAGTAAAAGTATTGAGGAATCATTCCTCCGTGGACGAGATCTCGTTAACGATCGAACCACGTAAAAGCCCGAGTGTTCTTTATCGCTTTATATAAATCTCGCACAACCACCTAACCGATTTATCATTGGCGCCACTGTGGGAACCGTGAACAAAAAGCTTCACCGTCCCTACAAATCTATGGCAAGAACACGCACAACCGCCGCCCACGCCGAGGACAACTGTGGTCGACAACGCCATGGGAAGGAGATCGCCGACGCTACCGGCGTCATACACCGAGGGCTACATGGAAAACGCCATACACCCTCGTGACCGCCTCCCCAATGTAGAAGATGCCGACCTCAACGATGACGAATGTATAGCTTCGTTCATCTCACGAGGCCCTTGGCCGAGCTGTGACCGAATTCCTCAACGCCAACCGTGGCCAATTTCAAAGCTTCCTCGACCAGAGGACAAAGGAAGCGGGCCCCTCGAGAGTCCCCGAACTGGTTACCTCGGGTACCCGAGGTCGACCCCCCCTCCGAGACAACCAGCGTTCACCTCGGCGCGATGGCCGAGAACACGCACGTCGCCCCGACGTCCGAAGCCGATCGCCGCGGACAAACCACCGCGATCACTCACCCCCGCACGATCCGCAGAGCCGCCACCACCGGCGCAACACTCACGCCGGCTGAACGCGATGTATGAGAAGAGACGGAGCCGAACTCCTCCTCGAAGAGACGACAGACGTCGTTACCGGTCCCCTACACCTCCGGAGAGAGATGGTAGCGATCTCCCGGGGTTCGACCGACACGGGAGAATCATCTCCCTTCTCCGAGAGACTCGACACACCTCGCCCCAAACATACGGGCACCCAACATCGCTGCCTACGACGGCCTGGGATCCCTCCGACTTCCTCTTCGCCACACTACCAATATGGCGAACCAAGGAATGGAGGATTTACATGTGCAAGATCTTCCCGAGGTGTCGGTCTCCAACGCCCGCTACCGGTTCACCCGCCCGCAAAACAAAGATCCATCGCTTCAAGGACCTCATGGATCAATTCAAATGGCGCTTCTACCGTAAGATGCCACCCCAAAGAACCTTCGTCCGACCGCCACCATCCGCTAAGGACGAGACGAGACGATGTCAAGTTTCGCCTCACGGTTCATCAATGAATCCTCAAAATTGATGAGAGTAACGACCTCTACATCATCAACGCTGCTCAAAAACGGATCCGACCGCGCGATCAACAAGGAGATCACCGTGGAGCCGGGGACGCAAGTAGCCTCGACCGGTCGACAACTACGCCAAAGGAGACGAGTCGACCGCAAAAAGAGAGAGATCCGGGACGAGGTAAGGTCGAGAGAAGAGGCCGACGACGAGCACGTGCATCGATCGCCAAGTGCCTTCGATAGATCAAGAAGGCCCGATCGAATCCAGATCGACCTCGCCAAACCCCGCAACAACGGACATCATCCGCCAAGTCCAGTATGAAATATACGAGCCCACGCCGAGCTCTTCCGAGACCACCTCCCATGAAAGGAGGACCCAAGAAGAGATCGATGCACCAGTGTGCGACTATCACCGTGGATACGGTCACGATACCGACGATCGCAGGATCCGAGCTCGGAAATAGACGAGCTCGCTAAGGAAGGAGCACTTGAGGAGTACTCGACCGCCCACGAGCACGCCGGAAACAAGAATCGCAGAGGAGAGAACGGAGGTGGCACCAATTATGAGCCGACCTCAAGGACGACGATCTCGACGATGACGGGGACGACGCCCCAACGCGATGGAGCAAGTCTACGCCATCACCGGACGCCCATACAGCACGACGAGGTCGCTGTTGAAGAGCGGCTCGAGGTCGCCCCCGAGGAGCCAAGAACAAGCGACTCCGAGTGATGAAGACATCGTGTTCTCCAAGGACGACCCGTGCCTGTAATCATGCCCCACCAAGACGCCATCACGATACAAGCCGTGGTGGGCAACAAGAACGCCCACCGGGTCACGCCGACATCGGTGCCTCCGCTAGTATTATCTTTCTGAGTTGTCTCGATAAGCTTGAGGTCGGGGATTCAATACACCCCGCCGCCCCACCGCGGAGCTTCACACAGAGGCGCTCAACCCGAGGCGTTATTACCTTCCTGCTACCGCCGGACGCGCCCTGTGTCGGTCACCAAGCCCATCCAATTCTTCCCGGTCCAAGCTCCTCCCGCATAACATCATCCTGGCAGAGACCGCAGACGCCACCAAGGCCGCCTGCTCGTCTACCACCACCGTCAAGATTCCCACCCCGTGGGAGTGCTTAGCATCCGGGGACCAAACGGCAAAGAAAAGAATGCCTACGAGTCTCAACCTGTGATGCGACCTTACCCTGTGCCTAGCAACCACGGAACAATGAGGCCGGTAAGGCCGAGTGTCCCAACAAACCGGACCCGACATGGGAAGACCCATACCGCGCCCACGAGGACCTCGGCGAAGGGCCTATAAGCTCGCTTCACCGTCCGGCACTTATCCCCGAACCTAGCATGTAACTCATCGAGGAGGTATTTTACATTGCTTTGATTTCAGATCGGCATCATGTTAACCTCCTTTATTTTTTCCGGCACGATGTCATTTACTTTATCAATAAAACATTTGTTTTACTAACAAGTACATCACTGCCTCATATCTATGTGAACATCTCTTCGGATATACCACATCTAAACCTTCACAAGGGACGCCTACGAAGATGAAAATCCCACTAAGTAGGGTACGACATGCACTACTCATCGATTTGAACGCTACATGCACAAAGATACAGATTACCCATTAAGTTGGACGCTCACATGCACGCGACATCCCGACCGATCTCGCCAACTTATACCCCTTTATTTGGGAAGATATGCACTCCTAGCACACGCCTAAATACATTTACGACCAAAACGAAGTCCTAAGCTATGTTTGTACCTCTCAAGGAAAACATACACTTCAAACGAGTCTAAATACATTTACGACTACAAACCGAGTTCCAAGCCATATACAAGTCAACCGGCTTCCGAGCTCGCTCATACCCCTTTATTTGGGAAGATATACATCAGATACGCCTAAATACATTTACGACCAAATGAAGTCCTAAGCTATGTTTGTACCTCTCAAGGGGAAAACATACACTTCAAACGAGTCTAAATACATTTACGACTACATACTAAGTCCTAAGCTATATACAAATTCACCCTCAGCCCGAGCTCGCACCGCCAGTCTCACCGAAGCTACACCAATTTTATGAAAATCTCCGTGTCGGCGACAAATACCGAACGAACTCGGTACCTTCGACCCAATCTACGAGGTCGGCTGCCACGACCTACCTGTGGGCTCCTTCAAGAAAGCAGGATGCTCCGACCGAGAGGGCACTCTGCCGAGGTCGAACCCCGCCTGGGTTCGCTGCTCGGTCCGCCTCACCACCGCCGCCGAGCCGGTGCCCTTCCTCGACGATCTGGCACTCTGTGGCGAGGCCAACTCCGCGCCGAGATCCGCCGCTGCTAGAGCCGCGACCGCCTCCCGAGCTCGACAATACAGCTCGCCGACTCGGCCTCCTGCACTGCCCTCGGTCTCCCGCGCCACACTCGCCGCCGCCAATGCACTGCCCTCGGCCTCCTGCACTGCCCTCGGCCTCCTGCGCCACCGCCGCCGCCACTGCACTGCCCTCGCCTCCTGCACTGCCCCTCGGTCTCCTCGCGCCACCTCGCCGCCGCCACTGCATCGCCTCCTGCCTCCTGCACTCGCCCTCGGCCTCTGCGCCACCTCGCCCGCCGCCAATGCACTGCCCTCGGCCTCCTGCACTGCCCTCGCCTCTGCGCCACCTCGCCGCCGCCAATGCACTGCCCTCGGCCTCCTGCACTGCCCTCGGTCTCCTGCACTGCCCCTGCCTCCTGCGCCACCGCCGCCTTAGCCAACAGACCGCCTCGTCTCCCGCGCCACTCGACCGCCTCCGCCAACCCCGCCTTTCTACCCGTCTCGCACACACGATCCTGCTCGGGCCTCGGCGAGCCACTGCACCAAAGATATCCGCCTCGCCGTAACGTGGCAAATCACCCAACTAAGTTCGGACTTGCATCCTCCTAACGGACATCAAGACCCAACTTCGAGCGACTCGCCTGAATGTGGCAAACCCCTAGATCCCGCCAGGGTACGACTCGACCCGACCTCGCCATCCTCCTCGATCGCCACCCCACTTCGTCGGTTACCCACCCGCGCGGTGTCCAAGTCAAACCGGATTTCGACGAGTCACGCAAGTCACAGGCACTCGGCATCCCGCCGATGGACATCACCATCCTCTCAAGGACCTCTGTCCAAAGACAAAGCGACCCACTCGTCTCGACTCCGCCGACCCAGATCGCCGATAAACCCTCACGCCAAAAGACAACACATTCAACAAACAACTCACCGAGCCACACCTCACCCTGGCCAAGCGCTTTCACTCCACCTCGGCCTCACCGTCCCTCGGCTATTCGTGGGCTATGATGGGATATGGCCCAACCGACTAGCCCACTAACAGCCCAAACGAGCCGGGCCTAACGCTGGTAGCGGGCCCACGCGGTTGAGCCCAAGGCAAGCCCCAATCGGTGCCAAACCCTAGCCCCGTAACCGCCACCTCGACCAATGGAGAAGACGCCTGTAACCGAGGTCGACGCGACCTCCACGTGGGCGCACGTAGGCGAAAGATCCCCGCCCGCCAATGGAGGCATGCCAGAGGAAGAGTCACGAAGGTCCCCGCCCGCCAATGGAGGCGTGCAGAGGAAGAGTCACGCCACGACCAATGGAGAGGTTGAGCACGCCTTCAACAGGTGTTCGAGTCAGATAAATAGAAGGAAATCGATGTTAGAAGGGTTAGCAATTTCATCAATACAAAGGCTTGTAACCAATACTCTGACGTAAGAGCGCTAGTAAAAGTATTGAGGAATCATTCCTCCGTGGACGAGATCTCGTTAACGATCGAACCACGAAAAGCTCGAGTGTTCTTTATCGCTTATATAAATCTCGCACAACCACCTAACCGTATTTATCACTTAGTAATCTTTGTCCTTATAGAACCTTGGAATTTGAATCTTACGGCGATAAGATTGATATTATGACAGTTTTCACAATAAAATTTATTTGCATAAATAATATTATTTTCATAACAATATATAGTCTGTGACGAAATAAGATAAAAAAATGAATAAATTTGGGCATTTCCATTTTCAGGACTCGGTACAAGGATAATTACAAATTTATAATTACAAAGGAAGTAAAAGTAGGACCGTTCCTATAAGATCCAGGAATAGGAGATGCCCAATTTTATTATTATTATTATTATTATTATTATTATTATTATTATTATTATATAGAAAATTTGATAGTCCAAAAATATATTTATCTGGAGGTGAAAAAAGAAAAGAAAAAATGAGGAGATGAGTTAAGAAAATTACAAGGAACTCTTGATAGATTTGTTTTTCAAATAATAGATGTAGATTCTCATGACAACTTGAATCAATCAAATTAATATTTAGACAATCAAAATCATGAAAATGAGAATGACGAAGATGATCTGAGTGCCATATCTACATGCTGAATACATCTAATATCAAAAAAATGTGTTAATGAAGAAGAAAAAACCATTCTGTCATTTGATATTTATGATCCTAGAAATTGGAAATGGTGAAATTCAAAATATGTTTCATATGCATATTATTCTAGAAAACTTAGCAATGGTGAATTAGTAATAGAAAGTGGGTGTAAATTTGTTAGAAGATGAAAGATTAAGTGGTTGTAAGTTTGTTAGAAATTGACTGAGATTAGTTTATTTTAAATATTTTGATAAAATGTATTGTTTTTGTTTTAAATTATTCTGAAGAGTTAAGTGATTGAAAACATCTTAGCCACAAACTAAAATAACATGAACTTATGTCTAATATGAATACTTGGAAATAATTAAGAGCAACATTGAACAAAAATGAAACAATTGATAAATCCTTACAATAAAATATTATGAGAGAGAAAAAGCGTTGGAGACAAGTTTCACATAAAATATTTTTTGTTGTCAAATGTCTTGCTAAGCATAATCTTGCTAAATTTTGATTATCTGTTTATAGATCATTTATGAAAGTATTGCTTTGCCTAAACAAGTAATTGTTGTGTGTATTGTTCCCAGTACACAAAGTAAAACTAGCGGAATAACTTAAGAGCACAAAATATACTTTTCTACAGATTAAAATTATATGTAGATATCAATCTATGATGAAATTATTCACCATATCTGTAAAAAGAACTTTACAAAAACTCACTACTTTATAA
The DNA here is from genome assembly GCA_036937905.1 of Salvia rosmarinus. Classification (NCBI taxonomy): domain Eukaryota; kingdom Viridiplantae; phylum Streptophyta; class Magnoliopsida; order Lamiales; family Lamiaceae; genus Salvia; species Salvia rosmarinus. The sequence goes on along the minus strand of CM072819.1, from coordinate 22,197,304 downwards.
AGATAAAGTCGAACACTCTGAGTCGAAACTGCCTATGAAAATACAAAAAAAAAATCCCCATAACACTCGTGAACAAGGCTGATACACTTCTAAAATAATTAGAAGTTAAAACACGAATGTTATCGGAAATGTTATAAAAACAAAGTCAGGAATAAGAACAGATCTTCAGTGCTTATCTTTAAGAATACCTATCTATCTTCAACAAATTTGTCTTCTTATATAGAAGTTGAGAAAGCTTCAGTTGCACATCTTGAATCATGTCTAGGCCCGTAAGGATTGAATTGGTCGTGACAGTTAATAGCTCCAATTAGTTCCTTGAATATAGAAACATATTTAGTTGACTCTCTCATCCTTATCTCTAAGATCTGATTCTCATGTTTTTCAAAGTGTTACCTCAACATCTTGCTTGATATCTATATCCTGCACACACCAAAATGGAGAAAAGACAAAACCCTAAACTAACTAATTCCAACATATAAGAAGACTCGTTCAGAGTTAAACTAACTCCAACAATTTCAATTTTATCTAAATTAAATGCATGTATTTCTTATTTTAGAAAGGAGATTAAGTAAAAACATGGTGAATCATCCTCTTGCACGAAATGTTTCATAAGTGATAAATTTTTTCTTCTCGTTGTTTTAACTACTCGTTGCAAAAACTGCCAATGCTTGTTATTTAAACAACTGTCACAAGATCTATTTATTATTCTCTTCGTTTCAATATTTTTGACTCAAAATTTTTGGACACATAAATTAAGAAGAATTTTGTTTTGTGTGTAAAGTAGTGTGGTTCATGAAATTCGATGCATTTTTGTGTGTAAAAATTATTCTTTTTATAGAATTAACCAATAATAATGGGATGACCCAAAAAAAAAAACAAGTCAAGAATAATGAGATATAGAGAGTATAAATTTCAAAATGCATTTTTTCAGAATTTTAGAATAAAACGACGTGGCTCTGTTAATTTAGCATTCGAATCATATTTCAAACAAATCTAGCGCATATCATATGTCGGATTTTTGGTGGGAAGATAGATATATTCAAAATTTAATATGTTAGATATTGAATTGTAATTATTTAAGAAAAATGGGCTTAACAAATCGTGCTTAATTGTTGATGGCGATCGGACGCGTTCGAAGCGGGAAAATCGCAGGAATCTTTGAGGTAGGGATGTCAATGGGTGAGTTTTACCCGAATCGATCCGAAACTACTCAAAACCCATTAAATTTTAAAGCAACGATTCTGGTTCCGGCTCGATTCCGCACCGATTTAGACCCGGACCGTTTAGTTCCATAGTTTGATGGTCCGGTTTGGTCCGGATCTGTTTTGATTCGCAACCGTAACCAATACTTATTTATTGGTTCGTCCGAGTAAACTGCCTATCGACAAGCCTAAGTTTAAATAGGCTTGTCAACGAGCTAGTTTTATCCATATCGATTCGATATCGCTCATAACACATTAAATTATAAAGCAACGGCTTCGCTTTCGCTTATGGTTCTTGTCTGTTCTTGTCCTGCTCGTTCCGCACTGCTCGTATCCGGACCGCTAAGACCCATAGTTGATGGTTCGGTCCGGTCCGATCCGGATCCAATATCTAATGGGTTTGCCTGCAACCGTAATCATTATTTATTTATTTGCCTCATTCCCGATAAAACTAACTCATTGACATCCCTATTTAAGGGGTGTCGTGTCTTGGCCCCTTCGGTCACCACTCTTCCACACTTCCAAGGTATTTAACTTGTTCTATTTTCTTCATAAATACTGAGTTGTATATAATATTGCTAATTAATTTATTGTGGATTAACAGATTTAAATCAAATGAACAGGATTCTACTAATCCACGTCTCGTTATCTGATTCGGGATCTTTTATATTGTATTTACCAAATTATTCACCTACAATATATAAATACGTATTTTTATTTAATATTTGTTCATGTGAATATGTATATGATTGCATACACGTCCATACCAACAATAATAGTACTACAAAAATTATAATTGCTTTAAATGGGATGATTCGTAATTGAAAGCTATATATAAGATTTTTATACTGTTTGGCTGGAAATAATGGATTTGAAATGAGAATTTGAATTAAAGTGGCCCCGTGACCCTAAAAAAATGGCTTCGTGGATAAATTCGAGAGAACACAAATGTACATAAAATAGTTTTTTTTTTAAAGTCGGAATTAATCACAAAATAAATCATCTAAAGAGGATGTCTATTTTGGATTTATAAGTCGGAATTAAGACATATATATACTGAAGCATGAAATGGCCACCTAAAACCTTGCTTCATGGGCAAATTGATCCTGACTATTAGTCTTGGAAGTACATATTAACAGAACAGTTAAGTGATTAAAAATTTAAAAGATCTATTTTTTTTTTTAATAAAGAAAAGGTTTTTCTTGAAACTAAGCATCACCCTTTGATCTCATTTCCATGTTCACATTTATCGCGAGTGTGATGGAGCAATATATATCTATCTTTCATGGCATGTCCCTTAATTTCACAAATACATAATTTGAAGTTGTTTAACATAAAGATAAAAACTTGGGTGAGCTCTCACCACCGTGAAATTAATTGCTTTTTTGTTAAAACGATTATATATTAATTATGAAGAAGGATAATTAGATTTTATTAATATATAATTAGATTTTATTAATTTTAATTATAATTTTTAATTTAAAATTAGAATTTATTAATTCATAATTATGGTTTATTAATTCATAATTGAGGTTTATTAATTCATAATTAGGGTTTATTAATTCACAAGTAGGGTTTATTAATTCAAAGATAGGGTTTATTAATTCACAATTAGGGTTTATTATTCAAAATTAGGGTTTATTATTTTCAATTAAGGTTTATTAATTCAAAATTAGGGTTTATTAATTCCAAATAGGGTTTATTAATTCAAAATTAGGGTTTATTAATTCCAAATAGGGTTTATTAATTCAAAATTAGGGTATAATTCATAATTAGGGTTTATTAATTCAAAATTAAGGTTTATTATTCAAAATTATGATTAATTAATTCATGATTAGGTTTATTAATTTATAATTAAAGTTTATTAATTCAAAATTAAGATATATTAATTTAAAATTATTATTTTATTAATTTACAATTAAAATTTTAATTAAGATTAATTAATTACAATTAATTAAATGATTAAGTAATTAATTAGGGGGTCTCACTGCGCACAGGAGACCGCCCCTAACCTAAATATGCGTAGCTATTGAATTGTAATCATGACTTAATATGGTATCCATTATATGCATATTATACTCCATTATGCGTGTTTGTACCATACGTACTCAATAAATAAAATAAACTAAAATACTTCCTCTTGCTGTGTTGTTGACACAGTCTCTCTCATTGGATCTCGTACTACAGTATCCTTGTTACCTTGTATGTGACCTTGATGCATCCGATTACGAGCATCCGACAACAGCCAAGCTGGAATTTGTTCTGTCTAGTTTGGTGGTTGAAGATATAGTGTATAAAATTTTGCAGACTCACTTCCACGATCACTCATCGTTAACTGTCATTCCATTAATTTAATGCTTCGAAAAGGACCCCACGTTCTCCCAGATGTGATTCCCTCTACTCACCAAATCTAAAACTCAAGATTCAGATCATGATTAACTAATGTCAGGTAATCATTTCTTGTTTGATCAAATGATTGGGGTATGTATCAACTCTTATGATATTTGTTAAATCTGTTTTTCAAGTTGCCTCAAAGGCTACACAGTTTTGAACTCGTTCTCTTAGCTGTCTTGATTTGATTAATATACATAGCTATTTTGTTGTAGCTAAGAGTATAAATATGTCTCCTTCATTAATGATTATCAACAGAAAATTCAATAACAAGAAAAAAGATAAAGGGAGGATTTTCTCTTTAGGCTTCTGAATAATTAATTATCATAACATGGAAACTGTGGGAGCAATGTGTGAAGGGGAGTGGAACTCTACCTTCAACGGGATGTGCTCCGACGAGGTGGATTTCATGGCGCAGCTGCTTGGGAGCTGCTCGCTCCCGAGTAGTGCAGTATCGTCTTTCTGGGCTGCAAATGATCCCAGTCACGGGGATTTTGTCGCCAATGCTACCGTGTTTTCCTTTTCACTAGGAAACGATAGCCTCATTTTCCCCTGTTTGACTCAATCCTACCCTTTTGTGACCAACAATAACACTTTGATGGCAATGGACTACTCTGTGATGGATAAGAACAATGTCACGGAAGGCGACGACTTCCTAAACGTAGACAACAGCGTCGGGTCGGACGAAAAACTGGCCGGAGACATTCTTCAAGAATCATCACTCATCAGCAGCCATTCTGATCAGATATCCAAGAAAAGGCCTCAGATCCCTAATGGGGTAAGTGAAACTAGGCCTCTCTTTTCTCCTCTCTCTCTCTCCTCCACCACTTCTCTGTCTCTTCTTGAAGTGAAAGTTTATATTTTCTTGCAATTCAGTCCCAAAGAAGCAAGAGATTCAAGAAATGTGCAAAGGCTGCAGATGAAAATGATGATCACAGCAACAACACTAATGTGGTGCTTTACGGGCAGAGCTCGAGTGGCTGCTGCTCTGAAGACGAATCCAACGCCTCACACGAGGCGAATGGAGTGAAGTCAGGCTCAAGATCGAGGAGAAGTGGAGTTGATCAAAACATGAAGGGCAAGGCAAGAGCTAGTAGGGGATCAGCTACTGATCCACAGAGCTTATATGCTAGGGTAAAATTCATCTTGCATGACCAGCATTTTGATCTTTTTTCAACCTACTTCATTTCTCACTCATCATACTCTTTTCACAATCTTGTAGAAAAGAAGAGAGAGAATCAATGAGAGATTGAGGATCTTGCAAAACTTAGTTCCCAATGGAACTAAGGTAAGCATATCAAATTATGTTTGATGATATTGTATTTCAATTTTGGAAACGAATTCTAAGTAGACAACCTTTGTTACGACAGGTTGATATTAGTACAATGCTTGAAGAGGCTGTGCAATATGTCAAATTCTTGCAGCTGCAGATTAAGGTAAAAATAAATAAATAAATAAATATTAAATAAGTTTTTGGTTTTGGGATTTAGTGAATCTTGATGATAATAAACACATTTATGTTGTGGATGCAGCTTTTGAGCTCAGATGATCTATGGATGTATTCTCCTATTGCATACAATGGAATGGATTTAGGGCTTGATTTGAAGATTCCTTCTCCAAAACCACAATCATGATGAAGATTTGATGATGCTGATTTTTTTATTTTATTTTTTGTGAATAAATACCACATCATAGACCTAAATGGAAGCCATTCTGTAATGGGTTCTTAATTTTATTTTATTTTTTGGACTACATATATAAAAATATTACCGAGGCAAATACTATCCTATACTCTCATTGAGGAGAACTAATCAACTTTTTGTTTTTTGGGTTTATCTCATAAAAAGCTCACTATCTGAAGCTAGTGAACTTTGTTTCTTATTTTAGATTTTTGCTATTCTCATGGAATAAGTAAGCCATGAAGGGTGAGCTTTAATTGTAGAAAACGCTTATAAATTGATGTCTTTATATCTTTATGGATCGCTGCGTTTATATATATACGAGAAATTTCTTATGATACATGACTATATTACACATCTCTCATATGATAATATTTTAATAATTTTATTTATATTAACAAAATATTAACATAAGAAGATGTCCTATACCTATATATTCGATAAAAATTTTCATATAAATACTTCAAATGTTATGAGTATCTATATACATTTAAATAAATAAAAGCATGGTTGTAACGTACTAATCATGTGAGTGGGGAGGATCAAATAAAAATCATCTTAATTTCTATTAACTAAAAACAATCTAATCCATATATTGATAGATGATCAAGATCGATGTTCAAACAGAATTATATCTTTTTGCGCATAAAATAATGCTTTCACTATCATTAAAATAATATTATTTACATATTACAATAATATAACGATTTGTCACAATTAACATAATAAAATTGTTTTTTATCACAACCCAAACCACAACTAAGCAAAGTGCTCTAGTTTTTAACGTTTGCTATAATATTTCACCAATTCCAATATACTTAATACTAAAAAGATATTAATCAAAGTTTTTCAGATAATAACAAAAAATCAAAACAAACTATATAATAATTGACTTCAATATAAATCTAAGAATTTCCTGCTACACCATTAGCCAACTTCCAATAGCTGCTCATCCATGCATTCAAAATATCAGCATACTTGAGTAATTTAACCACCACATCCAAAATCTCCATAAAACATTCCCTCAAAAAAAAAGGTCCATAAAACATCCTAGTTTTCCCCCACATTAAATTAATACAAGAATCATTTTGTAAGCAAGAAGGTGATTTGGATGCATCATCTATTGTACAAAACTGCTACGTGCTAAAAATGTACACAGTTCAAACCTATCGCCTTTCTTTCTGTGCACCACACACAGTTGAGGGCTAATTCCATTATCCCAATAAAGTTGACCAATATATATCTCTTATCTTCCCAACCTTGTTGGAGCCCCTACATCAGCCTCGCATATCAACGCCTATTCACCATCTTCAAGCTTGCTCTTCGTTTGCATGATTTACGACTTCATTTTGGCTATCTAGAGGCATATATTGCGCCATTATAGCCCGTATCTCCGAGTCCATATACGACTGACAAACATCAAGCAAAAAACCATATCACGTTAGAGACTCTGAAGCAGCCTAACCAAGAAACGACATGTTTTCACCTAGTACCTATAGTGGATCCATAAATGATACGAAACAAGGTTATATATCAATACCTCAAGATTTAGTGTTTAGAAAACATACCCTCAACCTATATCTGTACACCAGATATGCTCCACAGGTTGCCATAGCTAATCCGAGTAAAATGACCCAAACAGCAGTCCAGGCAGACCTAACCTCGGTAGCCCTCTTACCTGCACAAGAAACGTAATTGAAGAAATTTGGAAGAATCAAAGTGCACCAGCAACATGAGAAAGAATGAATGTGAACAGACTTATGCAGGTATCGTGGTCCCTGATGTACAACAGGTCTCCACTGCAGGTGCAATCGTAACTGCCCCATGTGTTCTTGCAACTGCATTCAGGGCACTGACAGGCCTTCTTCTCACTACATTCATCAATATCTGTACGTAGAAAAGAAAATCAGGGAACGACAAAAATCATTCAATTTATAAGCATGTTTTGCCCAATAGTAATATTCAATTCTCAGTAGATGACATGGTATTCCATGTCATCATCAACTTCCTAAACTTGTTCCATAAGGAGAGCAGAAAAGAATTGCACATTAATCTTTTTAGTGAAACAACCAATAAATGTGATATTATGTGTTACTTTCTGTCCTTCATAAATCAACTTATTGATTAAAACCTTGAATAGTAGGGCCAACCAGAAGAGCTAGGAAACTAAAGCCTTGCTTTTGTCCTGTTTCTGTTGGCAGTTTTTGTAGTTTTTTTCAACCCTGTACCATAAAGTTTCAATATTATATCTTCGTCACAGTGAGTTCTATTACATATTCATTTTCATTTCAAATCACACTTTTACAATGGACCCCTCATTTTCTTGAAGAAAGAAAAAGGAAAAAAAGAAAAGAAAAGCTCTTCATAATATATAAAAGTAGAGTCAACCAAACACACTCTTATTTCTAAACATATAAATTCACAATGTCTTATACGATTATCTAAACATATAATAATCTTCACACAAAAATCAATACAACCTCCTAAATCAGCCATATTCAAAACTTGATACTCCCTCCATCCCCAAAATATATTCTTGGGAATCTTCGGTGGGGGTCTTAATAAAAGTTGTTGAGTGTTTTGTGAGTGGATTAAGGGTTCCACATTAGTGAAGTGTTAAATTAACTAATAGTAGATTATGAGTGGTAAAATGTGTAAATAAATGATGTCATTGAGGGTAATAAATAGAGATAGTGGTGGGCCATGGATGGTAAAAAAATGTAAATAAAAGGTTTTGCTGAGGGTAATAATAAGCAGAGGGTATTTTGTAGGATAGTTTCCATAAATAGAAAAGGGAACAAATTTGGAGTATGTACCAAAAAGGAAAACTATGAACAAATTATGGGTACGGGAGTATAGGATATGAAAACACATCTGATAGCATGCAGCAGCCTTGGGTGGTTTATGCTCGTGGTAAACGTGGCATTGTTGATTATTGATATTAGTTTAGTAATTCTTTTACTATTTCAGTAAGTTGTTTTGCATGAGCCAGGCCCAGCATGTGCATGGTGGGCTTTATCTAGGTTTAGGGTTTATATTTATAGTTGTTTTCTGGATAGAGATAAGGGCCTTCGCATATCAGGATTTGTGGACAGCTTGCCGTAGGCCTCGTTTTGAGGATTTTTATTATTCTGATTTCATATATTCTTTCCTTTCGCCTTTCACTCTATCAAATTGGTCCGACCTGCCGATGATGGTGAATACACGAAGCACAGAGAGTAGATTGGACGTGTTAGAGAAGGCGGTGGAGGATTTGGTTGTCGCTGTCGGCGAGATTCAAGCGTCTAAATTTTCAGTCGAAGCCAAGTTAGATGCCTTGATGAAAAAACTGTCGGTTTCCCTCGAGGATCCGAGCGATGAAGAATCTGGAGGCCATCATGACGCAGACCAGCCAGACAACCTTACGGCTGCTCCCCTCCAAATACTCCAGAAGATGGATTTGCCAAACTTTGATGGAACTGATGCTCTAGCATAGTTGGCTCGCGTTGAGCAGTATTTTCTTGTGCATGAGACACCAATGAATAAACGCCTGAAGTTAGCCCTGATAGCCATGAGTGGTCCAGCAATGTCGTGGATACAATTGCTGCTGTGACGTTTTCCGACCCTAGACTGGTCTCGTTTCTCACGAGAGCTATTGATTCGTTTTGGGGATGGAAAGTCTATCAATAGATTTTAAGCTCTCATAAATACAATAGTCAAATGCAGGCAGAACGGATCTCTGGAGGATTATATTTCGGCTTTCGAAAGTCGAATTTCTCAATTACCAGAATTTTCAGATGAGCAATACCTAGGGTTCTTCCTAGGTGGCCTAAAGGAGCACATCCGTGCACAAATACAGGACCCCACAATTACAGAGTATTCTAGTGCCATTCAAATAGCTCGAAAGGTGGATTGTGCATTACTTCCCCAAACTTTATCTACGCAATCGACACCAATTGGAAACTTTTCTTCTCGCCCTGTGTTCAGCCAACGTCCAACGCAAGCTATATCCCGAGCCTCGTCACATCCTCCAACGACGGTGACCAGTTCGTAAGCTTCATCTACTCCACGAAATCCTTGAAGTTTCCGAAACATGACGGAGGACAAGTACCTGAAGCATCGCACTGCGGGAACTTGCTTTAGATGTGGATTAAAGTTCGGCCCGACTCATCGCTGCCCTCCTAAAACGCTACATGTGATGGTTGGCGGAGACGAGGATAACCCGGAGGACGATCCCACGCCAGCTGAGGGTATTACCGAGGTGCAGAGTTAGGAGACCACGCCCTATGCCAACATCTACAATTATCGGAGTTAACTTAGAGAGGGTTTGATGGGCCACAACCATGAAGTTGTTCGGTAGGGTGGGCGATACACGAGTGAAAGTAATGATTGATAGTGGAGCAAGCCACTGTTTTGTGTCCGAACAGATAGCAACGAGACTAAATTAGGTCATCGAACCAACCACCCGATTCTCAGTGGTTCTCGACGATGGCACACGCATTCGTGTGGGAGGGATATGTAAGAGCGTTTCCTTGATGCTGGACTCCGAGTTATTTTCTATATCCCGTTATGTTTTTCCTCTTGGCAGCATTGATATCATACTGGGGGTTTTCCTGGCTCGTGACTTTGGGAGAGGTAAAGGCTAATTGGAAAACTCTTACCATGGAGTTCTCAATTGAGGGGCGCCACCGGTGCTTGCGAGGGGACCCTACTCTTGCACGCAGGTCTTGCTCGTACCAGGAATTATGGTTGTTGGAACCGAAAGATGTGTGTTGGATTCTCTGGTCAATGGACAGCATTACAGGTCTTTCAAATGACATGTCAACAACATTATCTCGAGGCTGATCGGAAGATTTAAAGACCGTTTTGCCAAATACCCATCGGTGATTGCACCATTGGCGCACCTTCCCTACACGCCAAATGATCATCGTATTGAGTTGCGCCGGGGCTCAACCGGTCTCAATGCGACCATATCGCTATAATCATACCCGAAAGACGAGATGGGCGCTTGGTCAAGAGATGTTAGTGGCGGAATTATTCAACCAAGTACCGATCCATATTCTAGCCCGTTCTCTTGGTCAGAAAGAAGGATGGCTCTTGGCGTTTCTACGTTGATTACCGTGAACTTAACAAGCTTACCATTCCGGATAAGTATCCTATTCCGGTTATCCAAGAATTGTAAGATAAGCTACATGGCGCCCAATGGTTCAAGAAATTAGATTTGAGGCGGTTATCATCGATCACGAGTTGCATGCTCGATGTGCCCAAAACAGCTTTTCGCACTCACTCGGGTCATTATGAATTTTTAGTCATGCCATTCGGCTTGACAAATGCGTCGGCCACTTTTCAGAGTTTAATGAACGACATCTTCCAACCTTCCTGTGCAAGTTCGTGTTAGTGTTTTTTGATGATACCCTCATATACAGTCGCACATGGACCGAACATTTGAGTCATCTTCAGCAGGTTTTACATGTTTTGTACAATCACACACTCATGATAAACCTTAAGAAGTGTCTCATAGGCAGAACAAAGGTTAAGTATCTAGGACATATTGTATCGGCACAAGGAGTACGGATGGATCCTACCAAAGTTTAAATGGTTATACGGTGGCCCACGTCGAAGTCTGCCCGAGGTCTCCGAGGGTTCTTGGGACTCACTGTTTATTACCGACGATTCACTCGTGACTATGGAAAAATCGCTACACCACTTACTGCCCTCTTGAAGAAGGATAACCCATGACCATGGGTGTGGACAACTGCCGCAGAGACGAGTTTACAAGCTCTAAAAGTGGCCCTCACTTCAACGCCCTTGCTTGGTATGCCCGACTTTACCAAAGACTTTGTGATAGAATGTGATGCTTCGGGCAGAGGAATTGGTGCGGTTCTGATGCAAACTACGCAGCCTATCTTGATTGATGCATTTTGGATTCTAATAATAATTTGTCCATTTGGCAGTTCAGTTAATACTAGTGGAAGTCACATTTAGGCTGTTTACCAGTGAAGTGCTAGTATATAATATTATGGAATTGTTATAACAATACTAAGTTCAGTGGGGTCATTCACTCACGCAAGAGTGGACATATGGAAAGTGTGGCAGGACAGACACAGACAACAACACAGGTACAAAATCTATCCAGAATACATCAAAAAATTTGAGGTCTCTTACCGTCACAACTTTTGACACCATCACCTTTAAATCCTGGAGGGCATGTGCATTTCCCGTCTGCACTATCCTGTTAAAAAAGGAACACCAAAAAAGTTTCTACCCGACCAAACATTTAATTTTGGAAATAATAACAAAAGATCATAAAAACCAACCACACAAGCAGAGAAAGTGATCCCATTTCTGGTGTCATGCCAGCAACCACCGTTACTGATTTTGCAACGCCCAGGTCCAATTGCTGTATAAAGGCAAGTATTTATGACAACTAGAAAATCATGCCCAAACAGCTTGAGATATTTGTGGAAGAAATAAGATTTTTCTGTCTTAATTCTAGCAGATAAATTAAGATGAGTGGTCTCCCAAATATAATTTCTACAAGCAAGACCTATGGTTCAAAAATATAGAGAACTGGTTGTTCTATTTTGCACTAGCACATTGAAATAAGTTACAAGATGATGTGAGCATCTAGGATATAATTTTATCTGAGGGTTCAAGACTGCAGTGTCAGAATCCATAGTTCCACACAAAAGACCATGATGGTTTATGAATTTAATTAAAAAGTACTGGCATGCAATTCTAAGTGGCTTTAGTTATTGATCACGAGACAAAACCTTCTATCTTCACCCTTCATGTTAGTAGCTGGAATTTTGTCCATCATAAGCATTAACAAGAATTATGACTTTCAAGCATATTAGCAAGTATGTTAGTACACAAACTTGGAAAAGAAACTCTCATTGGTGAGGTCACCCAAGAAAATGAAATCATTATTTTATGGAAGACAGATATGTTCACTTGCCTACTCAAGTACATGATAGTAAAAATGCACCAACAGACAATTAAGGTAGAAGATATTATTTAAAATATAATGTTAATAATCACAAAAGATATCACTCACAACGTCAACACATGATTCATTACGACCAGCACTTGAAATAAAATTTTGTCTAACAAAGTTGGTGCAATTGAAATAAAAATTTGTCTAACAAAGTTGGTGCAATCTTGTTTTAAACACATGGCACGAAGCTAGATGCCGAGCAGGCAAAAGATGTTTGTGTATATTTCTCAGATGCGGTCATGAAAGACTGCATAAGATAAACTTTGTGCATGTTGTCAGAAAAGTTATTACTTTCAAGAACAATGATTTTGTGGTTAGAAACACTCAACTGCATAAGAGAAACTTTGTGCATATTGTCAGAAAAGTTACTGCTTTCAAGCAGAACGATTTTATGTGGTTAGAAACACTATCGAGCTTCAAGTAAGCTATAAAAGAATAATGAGGTCATAAACAGCCAGTTGCTTCCAGTTTACATACCAACGCAAGAGCTATAGCCATCTCCCTTGAGCTGCACACCGTTAACTACTGGGCATTCACATACTCTTCCTCTAAATGTATCCTAGATGTGCGTAGAATAGGTGTTAGAAATTATCAAGGCAAAGAAAGGATTAGAAAACTATGGTCAAAGCACCTTGCAAGCCGTAATATTAGTTGCCTTGTCTTGCCAGCAGCCGCCATTGTTATCCAAGCACTCGTTTGTCTCTACATCTGCAGTTCCCAGAGCAGTAAATCCAAGTCAATCCTTTGCATTCCGGCACGATTTACTATCGTAATATGATAATATCTTACCACCACTTAAACAAACAGATGGCTCTGTAGTTTCCTCAAACCCAGCACATAAAGCCTTCAATACAGCACCTTTTTCCAACTTTCCTGTACAGCACACATTAGATAATTATAATACAAGGGTAATTACATTAAACAGTGGACATACCCCGATATTGTCGATTATTCACCACGAGGGTAGGCAATATGGTTACATCACCGCGTGAGCCTTTGCCAACCTGTAGGACTTATACTTCTAAGAAACTTTACACAATCATCTTCAAGCAAAGAAGTGACACAAACAAAATTTCTGATTCACTTCAAAACTTTTTCAAAATTTCATGCTACTCACCTGAGCATCCTGCTCTTCCTTTAGAACTGGATTGTCAGAATCAGCATCAGGATTACCCATGCAATTTTCAATTTTTTTCAGATCAAGCCCTGATATACAAGCAACATTAGTAGGTGATCATTTACAACAAAGACATGTGTGTTAATTAGAAAGACATAAATACCCACCTAAAGATTTGATGACACCCTCAGCACATTCCTTATTGTATTTCTTCTCCTTCATGGGGCATCTAATTTGGAAATCCGTAACATAATCCCACCACATCCAAGGCTTTTTGGTTTCATTAGCTACCCTGAACACACATAACTGCCTCAAGTTTTCAACAACAACGTCTTTTCCGTCATAGCCTGTGCTGAAATCTTGCTCAGGGTCTGGAGCACAATATCTTCCATGGTTGATGCATTGAGACTTGCACTGTTTGCTTATGGTGAATGCCTGAGGGCAATACCATGTGATATAATGCGGTGTAAATTGAGTATAACCAGATTTCTCGAGAATTTGAGCCGCGCCCTTAAAATCCTTCACAAACTCCATCAGCATATTACACTTGAATCCGCACTCGTCGTTGCTGTTAGTCCAAAGCTCATATTCAACCCGATCATCTGGATGGGGAACAGCTTCTCTCCAGTCAAGATTCACATTCACCATGTCACCTTTACTGATTGCTTCCTTCAATTTTTTGCCAAAACTTTCATCAATTAATGCAGATGGAATGGTTATGTTTGTCATATACTTTTCAGCTGTGGAACTCTCTTCGGGTGAGTCCATAGTGATCAATGCTTCATCAATATAATCAGCCACTAGAACTGCAGCTGCACCAGCATTTTGGGCATTCCAAACCTTTAAAGCAAAAAAACAATCTGCAGCGGACATGAAGAATAATTAATAACATTAGAATTGAGTCTAAAACAATATATCATGCTTTTAGGTATTCCACCAATCAAACAATATAAAAATAGAATTCCAAAGCCGTTCCAGAAATCTAAACAAAAATATAATCTGTCGCCTACCTAAATAACCATCCTAATTCCTAAGAAAAGAACTGTCATAATCAGATGGATATAAAAATCAATATAATAAAACGAAAGGGAATCACTCCAAACTAGGGGTGTTGTCAATAAATAGCAGGCCAAACTTTAGAAAACAATCATATAAACAGAAAATCTCTCACGTGACCAAGACTTACCGTGAAGGCAACCAAGAGAAATATCGAAATTCAAAGCAAAATTAAAAATACCAAGTAAGACAAACAAAGAGGGCATCTCACTATCTCGGTGAAAGTTTACACAAACAACACCATCAAATTAGGCCTCATCATCATCATCAAAGCCCACTTTGATTACTTGAGGTGTCAGTCACACCTTAAAATTAGCTGTTCAAAACTGAAGAAAGGACCGTACCTCCACGATCGAGAAGAACAAAATTAGGCATCGCTCCAGCTTTAGCCTTGAAAGAAATCCCAAAATCATCAAATTCTTTGCATCCTTTCTTGTTATCCTTCGGATAAACCACAGTCCCAGCCATGCTTCCACCATATTGCGGAATCCCAAAATTACCAATGGCGCTATCATGTGTGCCCTTTATGCTATCCGGCGACATCACCCTCAAACTGTTCTTCTCCACCACGAAACGACCCAGCACTGATTCCGTAAAAATCAACAACGAAATTACGAGCATGAGTGCAGCTTTTAGTCTCCGAGAACATCCCATTTGATTGGATTTGCAGAAGACTCGATGAAATCGCAGATCAGCTGAATTCTGCAGATACCTTTTGGGTGTTTTCTTGCTTTATTGGACTTTGTTTCGAATATGAAGCTGTGAGTTATCACGCAGACGCAGTTGAATTAGTGCGTGATAATTGGTGTGCGCAAGGATTGACTGAGAGACTTGGAGAAGATGGAAGATCTTTGACGAATTATTAGGTGAAGAGTGAGAGCGAGTTGAATCAGCAGTTAGGGGTGTGCATCGGTCGGTCGGTCGAACCGACCGACCGAAATTTTCACAACCGAAAATCGAACCGAACGAATTTTTTTGAACCGAACCGAACCGATTTATAATTTCGGATCGAACTAAAATCGAACCGAAAACTGATCGCTTTTGCTGATCAAAACCGATCGAAATATAAATTATATATTTTTTTCTAAATAAACATATTTTTATCCTAATTATTTAATTAAAATATTAATTAATTATTATATAAAATATATAAATATATAAAATAATAGTTTGGTTCGGTTCGGTTCGTATCGATAAAACATAAAACCGAAACCGAACCGAAACCGATTTTAATTAAAATTTTGAACCGAACCAAAACCGACTTCCTCAAAACTAACCGAACCGATCAAACCGATCGATTCGGTCGATTTTTTCGATTCTTGGTTTGGTCCATGCACACCCCTATCGCTAGCCAGAGTATTTTACTGAACGAAATCGTCATTTTGCTGCTTTCGTTCTCTTTTTTTTTTTCAATTAATACATAAATTTTAAAGCGCCACGTCATTTATGACTCAGACTTGCACTTTTTACGAAAGATTAACCACTTCTACCACTGCGCCAACACACACAATAAGATTGCTTTCGTTCTTTTAATTGATAGTGTTGTTGGACAATTCAAGCGCGAACGTGTCGACTAAGAAATTGAAAAGGCACAATATTTTCGAAGAAAACAAGAGATTAGTTTAAACATAATGTAGATAATCCATATGAAACTATTAAATTAGGTTTAGATTGTGAATAGAAAACTTAATTAAAAGTAATAAATTGCCGATTAAGTGTCCGCTTATAGTAGTACTTGAAGGAAAGCGATAGATGCATTATATTATCATAAACGCCCTGACCCTGAGAGTTAAATTTGAATTTTGTGGGACAAATAATTACGAAATAACAATGTATATATTCACTAATTCCATGTGATGTTCTAGTTTCTATATTTTGTTTTTATCAGCATACTTCACTTGTTAGAATTATGCTATAAGCTATATTAGTAACATACAAAGCATTTACTGTATTAAATGTTCAATTGATTTGTATATTTAGTGGTTCTGTATTCCTTCGTAAGAAAATTGTAGAAATAACATAGTTGTTTATTCCTTGTGACGAGGTTGAATATATAAAATAGATTATAGGACTAATCATGTAATTAGTTTTTATCTAAATGATGGTGTCTAAGGGGGTGAGAATTCAAGCTTAATTTGAATATTGTTCCATTTTATAGGTGAGAAATGTGTAAATATCAAGAATTCATTTTCCTAATATATATGTGAAAGATTCCATCAACACCCCATCCAAACAAAATTCATTTTAAGATAGTTGAGGATATAAATTGCATACTTATCCAAACAAAAGATTGTTAGTCTTAATGACCTTGCATGTAATTCATTAATTACAAATTTGAGTAATTTTGTCAAATCTTTTTCTGAAAATGAAATATGTTTTTTGATAGGATATGGCCCAGCTCAACCTCTCAGGCCCAACCTCGAAGGCCCAACCTCTCAGGCCCAACAGAGCTGGACCTAACCTATCGTCGCCTCTACTCTACGCCTAAATGACAATCCCTAAACCCTAATTATGGGTAACGGTAATGAGGTAACGACAAGAATCATGAGTAATAATGGTGGAGATCATGGTCGCTTATGGGAGAGTTATGGCCCGCCTATCGTGGATTCGTGGGACATGATTTACGCTTGTGTATAAATAGGAGTTAGATTGAAGGTAAAAGGGGTTAGCAAATTATCAATACCGAACCTTTGGAGATACTTGTCAGAATCGAATTATAGTAAACATCTTGAGGATCATCTCCTCCGTGACGTAGATCTTATTCTAGATCGAACCACGTAAAAGTCTCTCGTGTTCTTTATCGCTTTCATAAATCTTTCATAGTAGATTTATCATCGGCGCCGTCGTGGAAACTTTTTGAACAAAAGTCGTGTTTTCTACAATCTAATGGCAAGGACACGCAAACGCTAAGATCGCTTGGTGATGTCGGTAACAACCGCATGGAGGACGATCGGTGGTCACACAACGCCGGGAAAGGGAATTGCGGACGCCACCACGGTCACACACCGATGGTCACATGGAAAATGCTTCCATACACCCTGGTCGCCACCCTAACGAAGAGGAAGACACCGACCTCGAAGACGGTGAATGCGAGGTTCACCGCCCCACGAGGTCCTCGGTCGAGCAAAGGTCCGAATTCCTCAACGCCAATTTCAATCAATTCCGTAGTTTCTCAACCGAGGACAAACGGAGCGGGCCCTCAAGAGTGCCCGGCGGTGGTTACAGCAATCGAGGTCGATACCTCCCGAAACAATCAACGCTCATCACGACATAATGATCGCCTCGATACTGTGGTTCATTCATCCTCATACCTTCATGAGTCGCTCTCCACCGACATAATACCCATGAAAATAGACGTGAAAGAAGGGAGGAAGGACGAAGTCGAACTCCCCACGAAGAGATGACGACGTCGTTATCGATCTCCTACTCCCGGAGAGGATGGTAACGAACTCCCTGATTCGACCGGCACGGACGAATTATCTCCTTTTCAAGGGAGATTCGATACACCGCCACAATGATATCGGGCCCGAATATTGCTGCATACGATGGCCTCGAGATCCTTCCGACTTCCTATTTGCCTATACCACCAATATGGCAAACCGGGATGGAAGATTTCCATATGTGTAAGGTCTTTCCCGAGGTGCTAATCTCCAACGCCGACGTTGGTTCACTCACCGCCGTAACAAAGATCCATTGCTTCAAGGACCTTATGGATCGCCTCAAATGGCGCTTTTACCGTAAGATGCCGCCAACAACCTTCGTCCGATCCGCTTACAATCCGCCAAGGACGGACGAAACAATGTCGAATTTCGCCTCCAGATTCATCATGGAATCCCTTAAAATAGATGAGAGTAACGATCTCACATCATCAACGATTCAAGAACGGATCCGACCGAGCTCAATAAAGAGATCACCCGTGAATGTACCAAAGACGCCTAGTCGCCTTTGGACCCCGGTTGATAACTTTGTCAAAGGGACGAGTCGGACCGAAAGAAGAGAGAGATCCGGACGAGCAATGATCGAGAGAAGAAAGCCGAGGATCGGGGACGAGGTGCCGAACGCAGTGCGCTCGAAAGAATAAAGAAGGACCAAGAGAATCAAGGCGCCGGGACCTCGATCAAACCCTCAGTAATAACGATCGCCTTTATTCAAATCCGTATGGAAATATTTGAGCTTCACATCGAGCTCTTCCAAAACCTCCTCCTATGAAAGGAGGATCCAAAAAGTCAACGGAAAGTATTGTGACTACCACCAAGGGTACGGTCACGATACGTAAGATTGCAAGTCCTCGGGCTCACAGATTGACGAGTTCGTGAAAGAAGGAACCTTGAAGAAGTACACCGCCGACCCGGCCGGTAATAAAAAGCGCAGAGGGAAAAATGGAGGTGGTAACAATCATGGACCGACCTCAACGGCAACCCGACCAAGATGACGAGGACGAAGGTCCCAATGCAATTGAGCAGTGTTTACGCTTATAACCGGTTGCCAGCTGGTACGACGAGGTCGTCGCTAGAAATGAAGCTCTGAGACCGACCCCTCAAGAGCCGAAAACAAGCGACTCGAGATGGAGAAAATATCATGTTCTCAAAAGACGACCCAAGACTAAGATCATGCCCCACCGTGATGCCATTACAATACAAGCCGTGGTGGGTAATAAAATGTACATCGGGTCTACATCGACATCGAGCCTCCGTTAGCATCATATTCCGTAGCTGCTCGATAAACTTGATGTCGGAGGAATTCGTACACTCGCACCTTCCCGCCATTCGAGCTTTACTCAAGAGGCGGTTCAACCCAAGGTGTCATTACCCTTCCGGCCACCGTAGGCGCGCCCCGTGTCTGGCCACCAAAGCCATTCAATTTTTCCCGCACGAGCTCCCTCCATACAATATTATCCTCGGAAGAGATTGGTCAGATGCAACCAGAGCCGCTCTCCTCCGTACCACCTCACCATTAAGATACCCACCCTGTGGAGTGTTAAGCATTCAGGGTGACCAAACGGCAGCCTAAAGAATGCCTACGAGTCTCAACCCAAGACGCGGCCTTACCACGTGCCTAGCAATTACTGTAACCTCCGGTTGCCACCCTGGATGATCCGACCGAGAGTCTTCACCATACGACGACCATCCTTCCAAAGTTGTCAAGGTTGGTACCCAAGGTTCACCAATATTCGCCAACAGTCATGCACTTCTAAGGGAATATAGGGATGTATTTGCATGGTCTCCATTGATATGACCGGGTCTCGCCCGAGCTCATAACTCATCGCCTTAACATCGATCCGCCACTAAACCAGCCGCGTAAGAAAAGAAGTTTTGCCGCGAGCTAAGCCAGTCATAAGAGATGAAGTAACCCAACCTGTGAGGCCAAAATCCTCATTTGAGGTTAAATACCCAACTCGATGGCTAATCCCGCTGTAGTTCGGAAGCCGTGAGGTGGATGGCATATATGTGTCGACTATACCGACCTCAATAAACATCGCCCAGGATCATACCCTCCCGACATCGACAAGAAGGTGGAAGCATTGGTCGGCATGAGGTATTCAGCTCGGATTTATACAAGGATACCACCAAGTCTTGATGAGCCCTAAGACGCCCCAAAACAAATGCTCATTATCGACTTCTGTGTTTTGCATCGAAAGATGCCTTCGGTCTAAAAACGCTGAGCTACCTACCAAAGAATGGTGGATGCGATCTTCAAGGATCACATAGAGAAATTGTTGAGGTCTATGTCGATGATATAGTAGTCAAAAGCAAAGCCGAGAGTCGCGCCATCGACCTCGAAACTATTCTTCGCCTCCTCGTGTCGGCCAACCTCAAGCTCAATCCCCGTAAGCACATTTGTGGTGAGGACGGTAAATTTCTGGGTGCTGGTTTCTCAAGAAGGCCCGAAAGCCAATCCTACCAAGGTGAAAACGGTGCTCGACATGCATCCCAAAACCATCCGTGAAATACACAACTCATGGATGCCCGCCGCCTCACCGATTCCTATCTCGGCCGCCGAGAAGCCTTCCTTCTTCAAGATTCTAAGGAGAGCTCCAGATTTCACCGGCAGAAGAACACCGTGTCGCTTTCACACACCAAGGAATATCTTACCGACCGCCGACACTATCCGCCCAAAGCAAGGTGAAACTCTATCATTATATCCGCCACCCTGACGAGGCGATTAGTGTCAGATCGGTGCGAGATGAGGTGGGACGACAACTCCCAATCTACTTCATTAGCCGAGCTCTCAAAGGACCTAAACGAGGTACACCAACCTCGAGAAGGTAGCTCGCCTTGTGAACGCCAAGCGACGCCCGCCTTACTTTCAAGCTCATTCTATCCAGTGTTAACGGACTTGCCTCTAAGACAAGTCTTGTCAAAACCGAGTCATCCGGGCGAATAGCTGCTGGCACCTGAACTCGGCGAGCACGACATTTCATACTCCCCTGTGCCGGCTATAAAAGGCCAAGCCCTTGCAGATTTCCGTGGAAGTCAAATTCACCGAGGTCGCCTCACCAATGAGGTCACTCCCACCCTCACGCAGAAGAACTCGACTTTGCACCACCACGGATGTTGGCGTATGTACGTGGACGGAGCTTCATGTAAGACGGGTATGAGCGGGTATCCTTCTCCTCGCCCGATAAGCAAGAAGTGACATACGCCCGCGGTTTACCTTCCCACCACCAACAACGGTGGAATACGGCATTGATCTCGGACTCGCCTAGCAAAGGAATTGAAAGTGACAAAGTCCAGATATTTGGAGATTCCTGTGTCGTGGTAAACCGTATTAGGTACATACGAGGCTAAGGAGGATCGAATGAAGCAAGACTTGAGAAGGCAAAAGAGATCCGACCTCATTCGATACTTCAAGATTAATCAAATCCCACGAGGGAAAATAGCCGAGCCGACATCCTTAGTAAATTGGCTTCACATCATCGGCAACCGCCAAGAGAGGAAGTTCATTCCGAATCATTGAGGCGCCTCATATCGCGCTATCTCGAGGTCGAACCGAACCGACGACACCCCTAAAAGCATATCCGGAAGGGGCACACTACCTCGTGGATCGATCGAGGCCAAAAGATGATGGCGAAATCCCAAAAGTATCTTATGTACGAGGGCGCTCTATACCGAAGTCTTACCTTCAACCCTCCCGAGATGCCTCGGCCGTAAGGCCGACCACGTGCTCAATGAAATTCACCGGTGGTCTTGTGGAAGCCACATCGGTCGCGAGCTCTCTCAAAGAAGACGCCGAGGTCGGGATACCATCGCCCACCGCAAGATTCGCCGAACTCGCAAAAGTGCCCGGCGCGATTCATTCCACGGTCAAAAGCTACCTCGATCGACTAAGCATGCCGCAAAGTCCATGGCCTTCATGCGTTGGGGATTGACATTGTTGGTCCGCTCGACCGAGCACCGTGTCGCCTTCGATACTTAGTCGTAGCCATAGACTACTTCACAAAGTGGGTCGAGGCCGAACCACTATCAAGCCTCACGAGCGGAGAATTCGCACCTTCGTGGAAAAATATAGTCCGCCGCCTCGCATACCGCACGCTCGGTCTCGACAACGGCACCCAATTCAGACAAAACTTCAAGGAGTGGTGAAGAACTTCAGATCGATCAACGCTTCACCCGGTCGCACACCCACAAGCGAATGGCCGCACCGAGGTCACCAACCGCACGATCGCAAAGGATTAAAGAAGAGGTTGGACCGAGCTAAAGCGATTGGGCTGAAAATCTACCTCAAGTCCTTTGGTCCCACAGACCACACCTCTGACGTCGCACGGAAACCCCTTCACCGGGTCTACGGCACGAGGCAGTAATATCGCCGAGATCGGCGCCAAGCCCGCGCACTCTTCACTCGATCGTGCCGAACGAGGAAGACCATGAGCAAACCTCGACGCCTCAAGAGAAGCGCGAGTTAGCCTTCATAAACGGCCAAGTATAAAGCCCGTGTCGCACGGCATTACAACAAAAGGGTCAAACTTCCGCTCCAAGTAGGCGACCTCGCCCCACGAAATAATGAAGCCAGAGAGCCGAGCGCCTTAACAAGCCGGATCCAACATGGAAGGCCCATACCGTGTTCACGAGAACCTCGCAAGGGGCTTACAAGCTATCTCACTTATCCGGCGCTTATCCCCGAACCTCGGCATATTTCTCATTTAAGGAGGTACTTTACATAGTTTTGATTTCGATCGACTTTATGTTAGTCTCCTTACTTGCCTTGTCAAGCGATGTCATATATTTGTTGAATAAAATATTTATTTTTCCAATGAATATTTCATTTCGCTCATTTTCTTCGATGCGAACATCTATTCGATATACCGATTTAACCTTCACGAGGGACGCCTCACGAAGATATATAAAAAAAACCCACTAAGTAGGGTACTCACTAAGCGCCACGCACTCGTGAGATTACTCATCAATTGAACGCCTCAAGGCAACGCATACAGACTACTCACTAGTTTAAAAGTCTACATGCATACATACAGACACTCATTGTTGAAAAATCTACATGTATAAGACATCCATAATCGATTTCACCAAATTATGGCAAGTATACAAGATAAATACATTTACGACCAAACGAAGTCCTAAGCTATGTTTATACCTCTCAAGAGGAAAACGACACTTCAAACGAGTCTAAATACATTTATACCTACATACAAAGTCCTACACTATATACGCTTATTCGGTTTCCGAGCTCCGCGCCGAGACTCACCGGCCGAGATAATTTCAACGAAGTCCCTGTGTCGGCGATGGATACCCGGATAAACTCGCGCCTTCCACCCAATCTACGAGGGTGGCCCCACCTCGGCCTATTCCGGAGCAGCTTGACTCGGTATTGGGAATTCAACTCGCACCCGAGGCCACATCTCGACCCCGTGAGCCCGACGACGCACTGTGATTATGCCCTTGTCCCCGAGCTCAGCTCTTCCACGCCGATTGGCGGTCCGCTGTCCTCTCCTCCGAGCCGCCGAGCCGCCTCTATACGCCCGCCGCCGATGGACCCATTTGACGGAGCACTTGGCGTGATCGCCAGAACCGCCTCCTCTTCGTGCTCTTCAATTATGGGATTAGCGTTGCCCATCAGATGCGCGCGGGCATGGGGGCATGCGCTGCTTATGACGATCTCATACATCCGCATGTATTTCATAATGTAGTCGAGGCGCCTCTAAAATTCTTGCTATTGGGACCCTCCTCATCCTCAATACCATGCCCTCCGCCAACAAGCTCGAACTCGATCGTCGGCCAGATATAGTCGCTCCCCATCCGCGGATGACCTTTTCGCACTCTTCATGCTCTTCCGAGATCCGAGCCGCCTTCTCTGTCAACTCGTCGCTCGCAGGCATCACCGTCCGTGGATCACATCTCGCAGATAAATCACCCCCGGACTTCGAGATGTAATCCTCGACTTTAACACTCATTTTCAGAAGGAGGCGGGCCACCTCGCAATCGATTCATGCAACTTTTGTTTCGGTTCGCCGACGATGCCGAGCCGACGTCCATGTCGGCTAATACCGAGTCACCGGCAGACCGACCTCCAAAGGTGCCACCTCTTCTTCCTTCTCGGCCAGAGCACCTCGGACTTCTTTCGCTTTGTTAGCGCTCATGATCCAAATCAAGTATTGAGGTGAAGAACGCTAGAAATAAAACAATGCATGTGGCATTTTAAAAAAAAGTGATATGTCTATTATTATTCAAAAGGAAGTTTGTACAACACCGGTCCTATCGATCCCGCAAATCATCCTATTACAATGGGTCCACCGACCTCGTGCTCATTAGTCGATTGCCGACCCTCCGACCTCCTCCGGCTGCTCGCTCGCTTCTCACTGGTTGCCGATCCGCAAGAGACGTCCGAGCTTGACCGCCGCCTGCCGTCTCAACTCAAGCAGAAGGCTTGAAGCTCTAAGTCTTCATCTTCCTCAGACCGAGTTACGGCCTCCGCCGGTGTGGTGAAGACGCCAAGCATCCACCACGGAAAGGAGGTCGCCCACGATTATGCGAGCATAATTTTGATACCTCCGTGTGGTCGACCTCAACCCAACCGTGTTGGGCCTTGTCAAAACTGGTCTCACCGCCAACTTCTCCAGATGGCACAAATCACCTCCTACCTCATCACAGCCAGCCTGTGTCGGAGATGAAAGAGGAAAACTCTCCGACTGATAAGCTTGCCGGGCAAAGGCCCTCAAGATAGGTCCTCGCCTCGCCAAAGAAGGCGCTTGTTTGCGCGGCCACCTCCTCACCTCGGCAGCCTCTGGGCGCTATCCACTTCAAGACGGCCACCGCAGTGCCCGGTCCTTCTTCTTGAGGGCACCTCCGCGCCATCTTGCCACTGCCCCTCCTCCTCGCCTTAGCAAGTTCGGCGTCCGCCTGGCAAGATCTAGTGCGGATTCACCATGCCTCGGGCCCGTCTGTCCAGCCGCCTTCTCTCCATGGCCTCAGATCATGCAGGCACCTCCACAATAAGCCCGGCCATGCGGTGCATCTCACCCGCCATCGAGGCCGCATCCTAAATATGAAACAATTAGCAACAAGTAACAACATTTTACAAGGAGAAGGGTAGCGGCGTATACCTTTGGGAAGGATAGGGAAGTTCGAAGCCGCACCCTGATCGAGGTCGACCACGGACCTCGATCTCCAACGTCGGGCCCGAGGTCGTCTCGAGGACCGGTCACAAGGTCTTTCGTACGCCCACTACCACAGGCTTTTGGGTGGATTCGCTTGCCTCGCCTTCTTCCTCGCGGTTCCCTTCGATCGAGGAAGCAGGGCGTGGCGAGATCGGCACATCGACTTCTCCGACGGATCAACCTTCACCGCATTCAACATGAGAATTTCATTAGCACAAAGAAAATCAAACGAGGGAAATAAAGATAAGAAGGTTGCCTCACCCAAATCAGACTCGACATCGAGCTTCGCTCTATGTACACTCAAATTTCAAAGATCATTCAAGTCATCCTCAAGATAGTTGATCGACAGATCTCACACATATCGCTCAACGCCTTCTCCATAGGGCCTGTGGATTAATTTTCACGCCCTTTATCGACCCGAGGCCCCACTCATACCCTGGATACCCTCACCCAAAAAGAAGTATCTATTTTGCCAAGGATACTTTCACGGGAAGCAATTTTAAACTTCAAAGCGGTGACAGTAATATACTCCCTATAGACTTGATGCTAAAAACGATCAAGACTTCGAAGAGAACCTCTCGCCACGCCATAACAGCCAACCCTAACCCCACCACCGACCTAATAGAATTGGAGGTCACTGACATATAGGATCCAAAATACTCCGAAAGCTAAGGAAAATGGGGCAAAAGGAAATCTAAGCCCAAATTATTAAGCTATCTACAAAATGGTGATAAATCCTCCTGAGGGCCATCGCCTATCGCTGGGTTTTGCAAGCACCACCATGCATCCTCCGGGATGTAGTATTTCTCAACGACCACCGTAAGCTCCTCCATCGTCAAGGTTGATTTCGCCCCACCAACTCGAGGCCATCCCATATCAAGACATCGGTGAAACCCTAGAACTAAGTCCCATGGATCGACCTAGGCGGTTATGGCATATATAATCCTTACATCGGGGTCTTGACGACCGTAACCCGGTCGAACCGTAGTTATCGAGCGAGAAGAGGAGTGAGAAGGTGAAGAATACATACTTACTTTTTCCGAGCGGATTTCGATTTCTTCAACAAAGTGTGAAAGAGAATTGGGATTTCTAAGGTTGATTCTCTCGGATTCAAACGTCGAAGGAGAAATGAACAGCTGCCTCTTTTAGACCTATTTATGGGATAAATGGCGCCTAAAAATCTGCCGCTTCGCTTATTACACGTGCTATTTACAGCTGATGTGAAAGACGCGCGACGCTTTTGAAGTGCCCAACCACCGCCGCGCGATGACGACTCTCGAAAATGCACCACCGCCCGATCACGTGATGATTACTACGAGTTCTGACATCGGACTACGCCCATGTCCTATTACCGTAAGTAGTTCAGTCTGACCTCGACCTCCTCCCAACGCCGGATCTCGACTTCACCTAATGATTTGAGTTCGGTATCGGGCTATGCCCCATGTCCACCTCGGATCGCAAAAAGTATTCCAGTCTGATATGTCCACCCCGGACCAACAGAATATTTTCGTGCAGGACATATCCACCCTGGATCGCCAGAAGTATTTCGTGCCTGATATGACCACCCCTGACAAACAAAAGTGTTTTAGGTCATACAAATGAATGAAAACCTTCAACGAAAAATTCACCAAGAATATTTCGCCTCGAAAGCACATTCTCCGCTCACCCCAAGGCTATTCCTCGACTTTTCGTGGGGGCTATGATAGATATGGCCCACCCAACCTCTCGTGCCCAACCTCAAGGCCCAACCTCTCGTGCCCAACAGAGTGGACCTAACCCACTGTCAGCTTCTACTCTGTTACGCCTAAATGACAATCCCTAAACCCTAATTATGGGTAACGAATGAGGTAACGGCAGAATCATGGGTAATAATGGTGGAGATCATGGTCACATGGGAGTTATGGCCCGCCTATCGTGATTCGTGGGACATGATTTACGCTTGTGTATAAATAGGAGTTAGATCAAGGTAAAAGGGTTAGCAAATTCATCAATATCGAACCTTTGGAGATACTTGTCAGAATCGAATTATAGTAAACATCTTGAGGATCATCTCCTCCGTGGACGAGATCTTATTCTAGATCGAACCACGTAAAAGTCTCTTGTGTTCTTTATCGCTTTCATAAATCTTTCATAGTAGATTTATCATTTTGTTGGGGATAAATTCAAAATTATAGAAGAGACGTCGGCTACGTTCTATATGATGCACACTAGCAACTTAGGGCCCGTTTGATAGGCAAGATAAGCCCTATATAGGGAACATATCTTACTTTATGTGCTTGTTTGGTATACTATATTCTTATCTTGGGAGCCCGCTTTTAATTGAAGGCCCGTTTTATATCATTGTTTCACTTCAGTAAAAGGAACTCTCATTTTTCACCAGATGCCTAATCCTATGTTCACAGTAGGTACAGCTATGAAGATGGAAAGACTATTCTACCCTCCAGACGCCTCCACTCTGCGAATGTTCTCGACGACCTCCGCGAATATATAACGCCGAGCTCGACTATTATGCGATTAGCGTCAACAATCTCGAGGCCCGCTGTCGGCCTCGCTTGCCGGCTTTCGGCTGCACTACGGGTCGAACGGGCAGAGAGGTGGAATGAGTGGCTCAATTTCAATTCTTCAAAACATGACTCAAGGTTACACGAAAATTATTTCTACGGTCCATCGCCCGATTTCGTATGCTGATTCAATTGCAATTTGACTTTGAGAGAAAATAGCTCGACCGACCATGTGTCGACTCTTAGGTAGGATTGAGAACCCTAATGGTAGTGAATTTGACGAGTAATAAACCGCAAGGAAAACCCCAAATTTAGTAGCTCATGCGTGTTGATAACTCTCCAAATACCAACAAACCGCTTGCTCGATCCTAGTGTAGAATGTGATTCGCGTGAATACTTTGCTTGATGTGGCGAAGGATATGGGATATCCCGCTATATTTGCCGATAATCGGAAGGGAACGATCCATGCGCTTCGTGGAAGGGATTACTTGCAGTGTCAAGAACATTACCGCCGTGAATTTTCGAGGAACGCCGCCTCGACTATTTCACCGAGCTCGTGAAGTTTCCATCACCGCAGAGGTTGATTTTGTCGAATAACAACTCGACCGAACCATTCGAACGAGCTCACCACATTGCCTAATCTTGTGGAGCTTGATATTTCAATAATCATATTTATGGGAAGGTTCCCCGCCCAGTGGTGTGGATTTGAAGACTTCCTGAATGTGAACATTGGCAGGGACGGCCCACCGCCATCCGGGCCCGGGAAAGAGACTTCGTGGTAGTGGGACGAGCAAGGGCAATGCCAAGAAATCTTCAACTGTAGTAGGCTGTAGGTTCGGTAGTCGTGAGTGTGTGTTCTCGTTGCCGGAACTCGGTCTTCGCAACATGAGTCGCTTTTTCTTAAGAAGGGTAATGCAAAGACATTCCATTCCTCTAGTGGGGGTAGTAGGGTCAATTTACTGATTAATCTAGTCTTTAGTATAGTATATCAAACAGGTTATATAAGTTATCTAGCTTATGTAACATATGTACCAAACGAGCAGTCATCCTATCTAGATTGCTACATATCCTATCTAGTCCGCTTGGTAGCCAAGATAAACCCAAGATAGGGACATATCCGACATAACTGTGTGTTTGGTACACTATATTACTATCTCGAAGCCTGCTTAATCGTTGTCTGCTTTAATTTCATCGTTGTTCTTTAGAATACACATCTCATTCTCGCGATACATAATCCAATCGAGATCCGTAGCAGCGATTAGGAATTATTTTACCGCCTCTACCCTCCTTCTCCTTCTCCTCTTTCGCAATGTCGCCGCCTCCTCCCTTTCGCCACTTATCCTCCTTCACAGTTCGACAATACACTCGTAAATGGTGGACGGGATCACCGCCGACCACGAGATGTCGAGGCGGAGCCGCAGCAGATAGCTACCGGTGCGCTGCTACCGATAGATCAAATACATGCGACGCCAGCCCACGGCGCATGCTTTATCCAAGACAACATCTTCGCAACGTGTTCGAGGTCACCTCCGATACAAACCCCAATCATGCCAATCGGGAGCGCGACACGCGGATCGTCTCGTAATCGAAAATTCTCGATTCGCTCTCCTATTTAGTAACCGCTTTGATTTTTTATTTTTTTTCTTATAATTTTTGTTTCGGCGCTCTACCGTGAATTCGAGACAGTGAGCATGTGGCCATAAAGAAGATAGCAAATGCTTTTGATAATAAAATAGATCGGTCGACTCTTGGATCGATGCTTTGAATCTTCTTTAAGATGGAAAATTGCTCTCGGGATCATGATTTGTGCGATTCGCCTGCTCAACATATGAGTTTGATTTAATAGTGGTGATTATTTTCCTATCGATAAATAGTGTGAAGCTTTGCTTTTTGGAAATGTCGAGAGTTGGTTTTGTTTCTAGAAAGTAAACATAATTCATTCTTTATTTAAATTGAATAATTTTATTCGTTTGGCATGCAAGTTAGGGAGATTGAAGATGGTAAGAGAATGATGAACGAGTTAGAAGAACGTGGAATTAGTCCGTGGGTCGACACCTTTATCATCATGATTAATGGGCTTATCGAGCAAGGTTGTTTGGTCAAGCTTGTGACTTTCAAATAAATGGTAGGAAGAGGTCTTCTAGCTTCTCCACAAGATGGTATTCAAGGACTTGTTGAATTCTCTCATAAGAGCGTATAAGCTTCAACCGCTAAAGATATCCGGTCTCAGATAATAGCTAAGGGTTGCGAGCTTAATGTGAGCGATGCACAACTGGATTCACGCACTCTTTCAAATGGGCACGTGAAGGACGCTTGCACTAACTGTGTGGATATGATGGATGCCGGGTTGATGCCTCGCCGGATACTTTTGCTAAGCTCATGAAGGGCTGGAAGCTCTATAATAGACAAATTGCGCAGAGATCACAGAGAAAGTAAGGAAGATGGTCAAGAGAGGCGATGACTTTCAAGATGTACAAAAGGCGCCATGAAAGAGACTTGAAAGAGAAAGCGAAGGCAAAGGATGATGGGAGAAAGAGGAGAGCACGCAAGCACCGTTGGGGAAGCAGTAGGAGGGTCGTCGACTTATGAGTTGGGTCCGGGTATTTCATTATCCGGATTGATTGTAATAGATAATTCCTCTTAGACCCTAGCTAGATTTATAATTAATTACTTCACTGAATAACCTTTCCTGACTTCATGATCCGTTAAAAATATTTCGCTCATATTTGAGATTTTCACTAACCACCGGCAATTAAATTGGCCACTAAAATTTGCAAAATAGCAATAGCTAAATATATTTGGTTCTCGCATTCTTTGCACATTATCGCATGTTGTCGCTTTATGGAGGAAGAATCACCGAAACTGGATGTGTTCTCTCGATTTTTAGGAAAATGTTCTGGTGAAGAATGAAAAGAGTGCAGACGATGCACTTTGGTAGACGGCTTCTGTAGAGGAAGAGAGAAGAAGATGTAGGATATATTTGTCCTTTTAAATTAGTAATAAGGTTATAATTGTAAATTTGTTGAGTAATCTATATTTTAAACTAAGTTACCAAACAGGTTTTAAAGTTATATGGAAGACCATATCTTGTATACCAAATAACTTGTAGGACAACAATCTAGAATACATATCTATGTTTAAGCTATCTCAACGTATCTTATCGGTTGTACCAAACGAGCCCCTAGACTGTTACATATCCTATCTTGCATAACCTACCAAACGAGCCCTTAAGATCCAAGAATAATGTTAGAGCCTTCTTAGAAGCACCGGTGGAGGTATCGATACAAAACTCTCTGACGCTCATATCAGTTGATAGTTTAAATAATTGATAGAAATATAATAGATATATCGTAATTAACAAAGCAACAATAAGAGAGATGAAAAGTAAGACGTGTCTGGCTAGACATGTGTCACAGCCCGACTACTTAACCAAGTAATTAGGCAAGTAATTAGGCCGTGACGTGGTTTAAGTAAGAACTTCTGGTAATCGATAACCTCAAATGTGACCAATAAGTCATATCAATTCATATCAATAGCAATGTGTGATATCAAATTTCATCATGAAGAAATCAAACGTTTATGGTTCAAAGAAATAGAATGGAATTTGATAAAAATTGATTCTAGGTTCTCGAACCATAATACTGGATCAAATAAAGAAGAATAACGTCTGAGGACAATTGATCACAAAAGAATGACCAATATCAAGAATGTACATCTTCAAGCAAACTTTGACAACATTGAAAACTTATCGACGTTAAAGCATGGTTTAACAATATTTCAAAGACTTGATATAAACCTTATTGGCTCTAACAAAAACATTTTTGAACTCTCAAGTAAATCCTTGATCGCAGAGACATTTCAATGAATTCATATTCTCATAAGCAAGTCGGCAACATGACAATGATGTCGAGATCATAACAATAAAACAATGACCGTTATCAAGATTAGGTCGGTCGATTCGGCATAGCAAAACATAACAACAGGTGAAGGCCAAAGTTCGGCAACGAGAAGGGTGGTTGAGAATTATGTATGATGACATAACTCTCTGGGCAACAAAAACATGTTGACATCAAATGAATAACCTCAACAATTTATCAATATCATCGTGAATCAAATTACTTAGAGAAGCTCATTTGCACAAAGATTCGATTCCGTGATCCTCTCGAGCTCAACCCGCACGCTTAGAAATACATGCGGGCGTGAGTACAAAATGCACTCGGGTATATCGTAAAAACATTTAAAACATTGCCTTAGGGCTATATAATTGACTTGCCATAACATTAGCAACGCACAGGGGTTTTAGTGAAATAACTTGTGCATGCATCGTAAATAAAACTTACTTGCTTTCATTCATAGCAACTTGTTTTCATTTCATAGCATCATAAAAATATGCATATGCATGTCTCATGTCGGCCGATAACTTTCTCTTCTCATATCCACGGACTTTCTTTCTTTGTTTGATCCGAGGAGTAAGCCTCCCTCAAACACATCTTAACATAACATACCCGTGTTGATGGACCTGGCGGTACCATGCCACGGCCATACCCGACGTCGGTAACATTCTTTCATTCATACTTTCTTTCTTTCTTTTCTGTGGATAGGTAAATGCATTATGCTCATGCTTATGCTCAAAACAGGCAAGTCAATCATCTTTGAAACTTTGCTCATAATACAATTCATTTCATTTTGAAAACATAAAAAGCATAAGCATATCATATTAGAAAATATTTATACCCACCTGGCGACAGTCACTCGACGACTGTACTTTTTATCTTTCATATCTTTCTTCTCCTTACTTGGTCCATCAATCGACAATAAGCGGCATATGAGCCTATCAATAACCAAACAAGAAATAACTTTTATTTTAGTCGTCGATACGACTATATTTTCTTGATGCGTAAGACGCTATGGTCTATAAACATTCGGGTCATTGCATCCTCTAATATCTTAAACATATAACAAGACTTAACAAGCCTCATATGTCTAAACGAGCATATATAACTCAACAACAAGTTTAAACCATTCAACCTTAGCCAAAAACCTAATGACCCCTTAAGACGTAGCTTATGTCCGCCGTCAAAAATCACGCAAGACGTCGCCTAACTTAGACGAACCTCTATGCATGCTCAACTCTCATCAAATATCATTAATCAATCATCAAAATCCAAATATCAAAGCTTTGGCCTTGAAAACAAAATTTTTTTTGACGTCAAACTAAAATTTTCAAATTTTCGAATACGTCGGCCGAAAAATTCGAATAAATCATTTTAAGCTTTATTCATATCATAGAATCCAAATATGAACTCAAAATGATCATATAAAATCAAAAATCCAACATCATGAGGACTTAGTGTTTCGGCCAAAATGGGATTTTTGCATAGGTTCGATTTCAAACGTTTTTCTTGTTCAAAACATGTTTATATCTATCCAATAACACATATATGAAGGAAATTTAAACATATCAACATCATAAATTCAAGATCAAAGCCTCCCCTTTTTCGAAAATTATCAAAGTTCCAAAGAATGGATATAAGCTCAAAATTTCAACGTTAAACTACTTATCGGCAACGAATCGAACATAATATCAAGAATTCATCAAACAACAACAAATTCCTTCACAATTATCAACATGACCGAAAATCATAGCATGCTCAAAGGTTTATGTTTTTCAAAATTTTAAACCATAGATGTGTTCTAAAGTTAGAATTATACCTTAATTTGAATTCGGATCGAAAATTCAACGGTTGGATCTTGAAAAATTGAAGCATGAAATTTTAAAAAATTTAGTGTGTGTAGTGTGTGTGAGGCAAGAAATTGGGGAGAAAAAATGGAAGAAAATGCATACTAATGTGTATATATAGAAATCCACAATTTTCTAATTTATTTTTCATTTTCTTTAATAAGTGATTATTCATCACTTTCTAGAGAATTCTTTAGATTTCTACATTTTTCATTTCCTTTAAACATGATGAATAATCATGTTTCTAGAAAATCCTCATTCTTTATTTCTAGAATTTAAATACTAATGGTTATACATAAATGTTATGAATCCATACCGTTCCGATTTCAAAACTCAATTTCTGATAAAATGCTCTTTGCTTGAAATTCTCTTTTAAAACTCAAATAACATAATATAAACATCAAACTTTGATTGTAAAAATATTTTTGGCTTCAAAAACCATTTTGGACATTCAGCCGACGATTAGGGTTTAATCGGCAAATGCCGATATCACCAAAAACAAAGATTTGAATTTCTCCATTTTATAAAATCAAGACTTCATTGAGCATGTATCTATCATCTCAAGACCCTTGGATCTAGGATTTCTTATTCTAAACAAGACCTAAGAATCTTATCTTAGGTTCTATCTCGAATCGATCTCGAATCTATCTTCTCGACTCGAAGCTTAATTTAAAATCTTCTAGCTTAACAACTCTTTCTTAAGGATGCAATGCCCTTATCATAAGCTCTTAATTAGGAGCTAATCTCTGCTACAGGAATGCGGGATATTACAACATGTCTGTCCAAATCAATCACAATAAAAGTTGTGGGTTGTAGTAAAGAGGGAGGAGACGGTCGTCCTTCTCGTCCAACTAGTCGGGCCATCGAGATCTTGGAGATTGAGAGCGTGGAGGTAGAAAAAGTGAGTGGAGAAGCATAAAGTGGAGAGATCGTGAAAATGTAAAAGATCGGATGTGTAGTTTGATAAGGTCAGGGTCTATTTATATGAGACGACCGAGTAGTATCTAAGATTCCTTTTTAGACGTGCACTCCAACACTAACCACTCCGAATTTTCAGGGGAAATATTTCTTATGATTTTACCATGACTTTCTTGGCAAGCAGTCGCCTTTTCTAAAGTTGGACCTGATTAACCCGCTTGACCCGTGTCAGAGCCCAAATCTATATTCTCTTGATTATAAACCTTGTGCTTCTTGATGGGAGATTGGCATGAACTTACTAACTGGGCTAACGCCTTAGACTAATAATTTAATTAATTGGATATATACGAAATGTGTCTACTATATTTTTCTACTAATTTTATATTCGTAATTTACAAATCTATGTAAAAATATATTTTTGATGAAAAACTATGTGAAAGTATTCATAGATACGAACTATAATATAACTCATAAAATCTATTTGGATGGTTCTTAAACTTTAAAATTCATCTTCCTTCATAAAAACACAATAAAAAATCCTTGTAATACATTAATTTGATCGGATCAAGAAAATGAGAATAGACTTAATAAGTGAAAAATCCGTTTGATTAGTTGTTGTGATTTGTGAATAACAAATACATTATCTTAGCTACTTGATAAAAATATAATATACTTTTTAAAAGGAAAAAGGGGGACGGTATGTATTGAACCCAGTCTTATTCAAAACCTTCCAATTTCAAATACCCGTGATTGATATAAATTAAAAAGTAGAAATATAGATATAGCTGGGAAAATAAATATAAAAGAAAGTCTAGATATAAAAATATGTAACTACGAGAGAAAGTCTATATATAAAAAAGGTAAAAATGTAACTATAGAAGGAAGTGTAGATATAGAACATAAAAATTTATAGTTGGAAAAAGTAGAAATATGGATATAGTTGGAAAAGGAAATATAAAAAGAATGTGTAGATATAAAAAATAAAAAAGAATATAGTTGGAAAAAGATTAGTATCAAATAAAATGTCGATATATAAAGACGGAAAATGTTAATATAAAAGAAAGAAAAAAGTACCAATATAGAAGAAAGTATAGATATAAAAATTTTAAACGTATATAGTTGAAAAAGATAGTATGAAATAAAGTGTAGATATATAAAGAGGAAAAATGTTAATATAAAAGAGAGAAAAAAGTACAAATATAGATATAGTTGGAAAAGAAAATATTAAAGAATGTGTAGATATAAAAAATAAAAAATGTATAAATAGTATGAAATAAAGTGAATATATATAAAGATAAAAATATATCTATAAAAGAAAGTGTAGATATTAAAAGTAAATAACTGTTCGCTAGAAGGAGGGGTTGAACCTCCGACCTTGTGGTTAACAGCCACACGCTCTAACCAACTGAGCTATTCCAGCTTGATGTTTATGTATTTGCATATAAATTTAGTAACTAGGAAACATGGTCCGTGAATTAATTCATTCTTTATGTGGTCAATTGTCAAAGCCATTAGATGCATTTGAGCGTGTATCCTTTAAATTAGGAAGTTGGGCTCATTAAGCTGGATTTTTATTTTATTTTTATTTTGAGAGTAGATTAAGTTGGACTTTTATTTTTATTTTTGAGAGTATATTAAGTTGGATTTATAGGTAAAGAAGTCAAAAACAGGTAATTGAATTTCAAACAAAAGGACTGCACGCTGCGTTTGTAGATAGTAGATATCATCTACGGGACTGAAATTGTATTTGACTTCTCTCTCCCCAAAAAGAAAGATAAAATGGAGATTGTATTTGACTTTTTCCACTACGTTATCCACTTTCCTACTATGAAATTGAGGCGCACTCTTGTGCGCTTTGTTGAGCAGTCTTTGTGGGTTATGTCTAATTTAGATTCGACCAATTCATTTAATTCTATTCATAAACATTGTCACTTTTTATGGTCAACGAACAAAGAAATTTAAATGTCGCGTTATGGTAGATTCAAACCTAAAGCCTTTAATCTCATATATTAATTACTCTAACATAAGCCAGCACACAACATCTATCACTTTTATTAATTAAAACTATCATTTTTATTAATAAGAACTACCACTTTCAATCATAAGAACAGCCATTTTTATCATTAGTATTTTTCTTCAGAATAAATATTACTTTTATTCATAAAAACTATCACTTTTTATTTAAAACAATTGTAGTTTATATGTATGATAGACATGAGTCGAATATCCGAATCAGAGCTAACCCGCGCACAACTTAGAGAAGAGCGCATATGAGTTTTTCTCTATGAATTTATATAAACGCCGTCAATTTCCTTGCAAATTGGTATTTTCGTTTCATTTATGGTCAACCAACATAAATAGGAAAATTAATTCGCAAATTTGTATTTGTTGTTTATTTATTTCCTAAAGACAATACAGTATATTAAAAATGAATTGTTTTGTTTTTATTATGCAATTAATTTAAACCTTTTTAATGATACCTTTTTTCTATAACTGATACCTTCATGATACTTGGATATATTAACTACATTATTCAAAATTTTGAACTTACAACTATAAACAGCAAAAGGAGAAGAAAAACAAAAGAGAGAAACACGAAACGTTTCCAATTTGTCAACAAGATGTATCGAGTTGTAAGGATAAGAATGTAAATATGGATGTTCAAACCAATCCCCCTCTCAGGTTTCAACTAAGCTGACCAGATACCAGCCTATATATTCCATGCCACCCCAAACTTGAGCTTCATTCATATACGTAACCCAAAAACAATTAATTCACGCCGGAAAATGGAAGGCTTGATACCGTTCCTTATTCACGCCATGAAGAAGCAAAGGCCGCAAAATTCTTACCGCTGCCTCTCTGACAATTCCACCACCACCCGTAGCTACCACCTCCTCCTCGGCGGTGGTGACTCCGTCGAGGGCTCCTCACATCGCCGGACTCGCTCCGATTTCCAGCCTCCGTCACGTTTGGTTTCTTCAGATTCCGAACATTTGTCCCGCGTCAAGAGCTTCACTGCCGGAGCTCCGGCTTTGGCTCCTTCGGACGTCGATCATGGATATAAGAAGCGAGAAGGTTACCATGTCACCGCAAGGACTAGTAAATGACGCCGGTGAAGTGGAATAAGGGAAAGGACCATTAGCAAGCGATGATCATTCTTTCATGAAGCTTGATTTATTGTTTATATTATTCTTTTATTTGTCATAGGTGTGTTT
The DNA here is from genome assembly GCA_036937905.1 of Salvia rosmarinus. NCBI lineage: Eukaryota > Viridiplantae > Streptophyta > Magnoliopsida > Lamiales > Lamiaceae > Salvia > Salvia rosmarinus. The sequence goes on along the minus strand of CM072819.1, from coordinate 22,159,900 downwards.
ATAGGATTGATTTATTGTTGTTCTAGGTGTCGCCATGGTAGAATGTAAAGGGAATCTATGCAATATGTTGAAACTAGTAAACCCTAGTTGTTAGTTGCTGTTCAATCATATGCATGCAATCTTGGAAGCCGTCATCAATGAAGTAACAAATACGAAATCTGGGGAAACAACAACAAAAAATGATACCCTGTGCAATAAATCGCGGGACTAAACCAATTACAGCAAGAAAAACTAAAAATTGTTCAATTACTCAAAACACATGAGGGTTGCATTCCAAACAAATGTACGACTTGATTATGCACCAAACTGATTAAACGAATGCATTTTAGAATAAACTCCCTAGATTAAGCAACAAGCATTTATGAAGCCAGGAGGGATTCGATTTTTGAAATCTGATCTTCTTCATTCTTCGGGAGTGGACTCCTGTTGGCCTCATCGTAAAGGTCGTGCTTCCATTTTTCAACACGGTCGCCCGTTGGATGATAGCCTTGTCTAGCAGTGAATCTATCTCTTCCTATGTGCCTACTGTTGGCGTTAAATCTATCTCCAGGTGAGAAGTTACCTCTCCAAGATTGAGCCCTACTAAACTCTCTCTCCCCTGCAACCGGTCTTTCAGGTCTGTCAGAGTACCGAGAGTTGTGCCCTCTGTCATTTCTTCTTCCACCGTCTATAGCATGATCTTGTGGGTTTGGCACCACTGGGTCGTCAGCAGCTTTGTTGGTTTTATCTGGATCAGTGCGAATCTTCTGCTCCCTGAAAGAAGGCCTTCTACGTCCAGCAGGTTTTGGATTACCTTCCATATCAAAGTATCCGTCATGGCGCCACACATGATTGCCTTCTCTGCTTTCTTTAGATTTTTCATTCTTTACATGTGCATCAGTTGATGCGGTTTTATTGGTAGACCTATAATTTCCCTGTTCCTTAGGATCACTCCACCATCCACGTTCTGGAGAGGAAGATGGATTTTAAAAGATCAGCTCTGCATATAAGAGATAAGCAAAAAAGTTCCAAGGGCTGAAGCATAGTAAATACTAGCTGAGACGCATCTTGAGATAACAGTAGTTAAGAATGTAATTGCAATCTCTCAAGTAAAATAGCACGAGAAGTTCATAAACGTACATGGAGATCTAAAACATGACTTCACTTTTTATTGATGAAAATTGCATAAGGATCTTGAGATCAGTGAAGACATCACAAAATGAAAGGACATACAAAGAAAATGTTGCGGGGTGAAGACTGAAAAGAGAAATACAAAGAAGAAAGTGCTGTACTAAGGTGCTATGCATGAGAAAGATGACTGTCTTACAAATGTATCGGAGTCTGAAGAGTGCTGAAGATTGGACAAGAATAACAATACTCTTAACATTTTTCTATTTCCTGGTTGTGCTTTACCCCTACTAAGAACCATTGCATGGTTCATCTGAGAATAATTCAGACTTCTCTAAATAAAACTCTTTAAGAAAATGAAATATATCACTAGAGTAGTTGATTGGGGTGAAGATTAAGCAATCAAAGCAAGTTGATCAGACATCCAACTACTACAACATGGGACCCATAACAGGATTAGTTAGATTACAGTGACCTGCCAAAGCAAATCCTCTAGTACATCACAGAAAACAAACGAGATGATAGAATGCAAGTTGATTAACAAGATAAACTCCTCAAAAAAGAAAAATAGAAGAGAGATTAACAAGATAAAAGCATACCACTGTCTGTCATGCGGCTGAAGCCTCTTCCATTCTGGCCAGCAGTACCACGGTCATCATGCTGCTATAAGACATGCACACACAGGTTTAAAACTGTTATATGAATGGAAGTACTTGAATTCACCAGGCTGACACAAAAGCAAATGCCTGGGTAAAACAGTTTCCAGAATGCCGACTGAATCAGGGATTGATATTTCAAAGAATTATTCATAGTCACTGGGTTTCTGCAGCAAACTAGATTTAAAGAATTCATAATAACAGAAATCATTCAACTACTTTCGTGATGATAGAACGAATTCCTATCTGGCTCCTGCTACCTCAAGTGGAAATACCATATAATCATATAAGTCAAGAATCTAAAACTTGGGTTATTTCGACCAATGACAGGCTCTAGCCTGGCACATTCCAATACAGGTATTAGGATAAGTAGGATTGCACCCGACTACAAAGCTTGTGTTCTGTACCTATCAACTCTTACATGCCAAAAACTCTCGGTTATCTGCACCACATATCTCCAACCATATTTCTATAAAACCCAACTTTTTTGTTGCCACATCAGCTTTTAAAACCCACCAACTTCTTTCTATTTTTTTCTCCAATCATATACCTACAAAATCAACTTTTATATGGGTCCCACTATAATATTTAATAATTATATCTTTATATATATGTATATATAAACAAAGAAAAATATATATACAAAGACAAAAGTAATTAAAAAATAAGAAAAAAAGAAAGAAGCCAACTTCTTGGTTAAGAAGTTGGTTTCTTATTTCCAACTTTTATCAACTTTCTCCAATGGTATAAAAGTTGGGTTTCAACTTTTTTAAACCCATAAAAGTTGAAAAAAATTACCATTGGAGCTACCCTAATACATAAAAAATGCAGAATATCATAATAAAGAAATTTAGAATTATCAGTGACGGCGAGTAAAGCTTCACAAAGACCCGGCATTCACAAACAAAAAACAAATAGAAATTAAAATATGCATTAGTAAGCACAATGCAATACAAATATCACAAAATTCTAGAACAATCACATTAACAAAAAATAAAAATAAAATAAAATAGGACACCTGAAAGTACGACCGCGACTGAGGTATTTTCGTAGGATCAGAAGTATGTTTCGCTACTCCTTTATGTGCATCAGCTCCCCTTTCAGATTCTCTATTCATGTCTCCAGATTCAAGCGGCGGTGGACGTGGAAGCCGGCGGTGGTGCCGATGATCCCGGTCCAGCCGGTCCTTCTCCAAGTCCAGCTCGGCCGGCGGCCTTTCGGTATCCGGTTTACCATCCCTCCTAGATCTCTTGGGGCTTTGGAACATACAACGCGAGAATCACTCGTCAATTCATCAAAATCAGCTTGTTTGAACAAATGGAAAAATACGTCAGAAAATATGAAAATGTATAATTTCGAAGTACCTAGGTTCGCGGTCGAACCGATAACGGTGACGCTTCGATTCCGAGCTAGGGTCTTCTCGACGTGACATTGGATTGCGTTGGATTATAATGGAAATTACTAAAATTCTGTTGATGAGTAAGCGGCGCCACCACTTTGTTCTGAGCCGCGACGGTGAAAGATGGCTGCACTGGAATGAATCCCTAAAGGCCTTAATCAATCCGACCGGGGAAAGATTTGAGTCGTTCGGTCATAATCAACTTTATTAAATAAAAAATTATTTATTTAATTTTTGATTTATTAAAAAATTGATTCTATATTAAAATAATCTTATGGAATTGTAATTTTAGAATAAAAATTTTAAATTTAAATTTAATAATTTAATATTTTTCAGAATAAGTGGGAAAATGGTGTGTGGCCAGTCATAATGTGACCGCATAGTTTTATTGTTTTTTTAATCCGCAGCCACTATACGGTATGTATTATGTAAACTACATGTTCATATTCAATAATCTACAAAATCATACAGAACAAATAAATCATATTTGAAAAATCAGGTATGACAGACTCAAATTATAGAAACATTTGATAAGGTTCGAACCAATAATCTCTCGACCACAGGAACCATAAAAAAATTTGAATCCTTTGACATACAACATTTACTTCTTTTTGGCTTTTAATTATACCTATTGAATATCGTATAATGGGAAAATCTCAAAGTATATGATTTATCTAACCTAAAACTCACATCTAAAATTGTGCTAAAGACATTGAATCCATAAGTACATAGAGCATATACCATATTGACTAACATCATAAATCATAAAAATATACTCATCAAAAGTTTCGGGTTTGAGTTCATCGATATAACCTTTAAAATTTTTATATTAAATTGATAAAAAAAAATATACTCATCAAATAAGACAATATCATTTGGTCTGAAACTGAATTGTCACTTGTATTGATGATATATACCTTATTAATAAGTACATAAGCATTTTCTAGATTGTATGCGAGTTCTATTCAAAATAATTGATCTTTTGCGAATTATATTTTGTTATGATAACTTTCATGTGGATATAATTTTTGAAAGATATAATATTTATGAATGAATAGTGTATAACCGTCGAATTTCGACGGGAATAATTTTATATTATAATTTTAAATTAAAATAAAAGTTAGTCGATACTTAATTTCAAAGTCATAATACTTTGACAATTTATTGAAAGAAGTATAAAAAGATAAATAATTATAATAAAAAAATAGGTTAATAATGAATTTTTTTTCAATTTTCTTTCCACGTTCTTTAGTTACAATAAACTAATAGAAATTAAATTACACATATATTTAAAAAGATTATAATGAAAGATTCATGTAAATGTACAAGTAAAGACTAATTTAAATTAAAAATATATTCAAATATACTTTTTTAAAAATTAAATTAAAAGTATTAATTTAAAATTATACAATGTATGAAATTCGTTTAGAATACATATAGATACTTGTCTCTAGTGACTCGTGAGATTAACGTATAATTGACCATGATTGAACATAAGTTTTGATATGTATAGTCATATGTTGGAAAAAGACTACTCATTTCTCTTGTTTATGGTTATAGCAAAACAGATAGTGGATATAGATCTAATATATAAATAGTTTAGGATATAGATATAGATCTAATATATAAATAAGGGTTTAGTCACCTGAAGTCATATATATATATATATATATATATATATATATATATATATATATATATATGTACCCTTCCAATATCTATTAAAAAGTGATTTGTTTGTTCTCGTCACAAACTCGTATAGTAATACTTGCTAACTACCTTAACTGAAATTTATAAAGCATAAGTTCTTACAATAATATATGAGTCCTAATAAATAAAAATTTAAATATTACAAAGTAAACATTAATAGATTTTATTGTTAAATGACAAAAGACTCAAAATGAAAAAAATTCCACAAAGTTTGTCGACTAATGTTTGTAACCCTTTGGGATTCATATACATACATATCTAAAATCATATTAAAAAGTGAATTTAGTACTCGCACTTGTAACAAAATAATAAATATATAGTATACACATTTTATATTTAAAGTAAGTTTCTGAATGAGACAACGATTAGTGTGTAACCTGTGGAGTTCTGTAGTAGGGCAAGATGATGGTTCTAAAAAATGATGCTAGAGTTTAGTCGAGTATACCCATCAAGAATGTATATACTTGTGACAATCTCAAACTCGATTAAAAGATAATTTTCCTACATGTTCCCATCTCAAATCTGCATGGTGATATTCGCAATTACCCAAAATCATTTTAATTTATAAATACAACTTGTTATAATAATTGGTTATCCGTTTCAACAAAAACCTCAATATGCTAAATTAAAATCAATAATAAATAGTAAATAACAAACTATTAAGAAAATTGAGCAAATTCAATGTAGGCATGTCGATTGTATTCACTCATTTGGTATTTATATACTCATATTTGTCACAAATTCAATTAAAAATGAGTTTACTGCTCGTTCTCGTCTCACACCCATATAGTCTTAACTACTCGCTAATTACATGGAACTATTAAATTTTATAAATAAAATTGCTTCAAATTTGATTATCCATCTCAACAAAAATCTCTATATAAAAAAAGGAATAATAAATAGTAGAAATTAAAAAAAAGATCTAAAAGTGATGAAAATTCATATATGCACGTTCATAAATGATTGGACCCATTTAGAATTGTTATACTTCTAAACACGTTTTTATTTATAAAATATCTATTAATCAAATATAAGTTGTTACAATAATTGGTTGGTTGATGCTATAGTTCAAACACTCGGAGTCGTTTGTCGTATTGGTGCAAGGCGATATATGGAAATGATGAGGCTAAGATTTAGCCATATGGATCTGTCTGAAATGTATACATGTTCTTGTCCTAAAACATTTAGTAATACCCTCTAATTGCCTAAACATGTTTAAATTTATAAATATAAGTTGTTACAATAATTGATTAATTGTCTCAATAAATATTCGAATGCTGTAGAATAAATATTAGTAATAAATACAAAAATATTTTAGAAAATAGTTAAACATAATTTATCTAAATAATTAAACATAAGTTGTTACAATAATTGATTATTTGTATGAATAAAACTTGAATAATAAGACGAATTTAACATTGATAATAAATACTATAAATAACAATAAATTCGTTTGTCCTATGTTCGATCTGGCGATACTTCTAAATTTAATATATAAGTGTTTGTATCATTTTATATAATATAATATGAACAAAATACAATTGTTTGTTACAGCTCCTTGTCGACCTATATAATATAGAAATAAAGTTATTTTCTAATTTTTTGTTTTGGATATTCGGGTTTAATATGGTCTAACACATATAATATTGAGAGGTATCAATGCTCATAATATATTAGAAAATATATGCATCCAAGAAAAGATCTAATATATATAATTGCAACTAACAAATTTATAATTAAACAAATAAGTGATTGTTACTAAGTAGTAAATATTTAAGAAGGCCAAATATTATACATTCACCACATTTCATGAAGTACATAAAAATACAATAATTCATGTAATATTTAATAATTTTCAGACTTTCTCATAATAATTGAGATAAAAATGAATTATTTGATGATAAATATAAAAAGAATCATAGCAAAACAAATATGGTCATTTCCATCGTAGTGTTTCTATGTTGGTACATGATATATGTATATTAATATAATTTATGAAAACTATTGCATTGTAGATATTAAGTTAATTAGGCCCAACCTAATTTGAATAATTTCTTTTTGGCATTTGTAATGTATTATATGCAATATTAGTTAATCCAATATTTCTTTAATCACAATTTTACTTATTGCATGTAACGTATATTATGAGCAATTAATACCCATTAATATTGATTACATACCTTATTTTTACAATCCATTTATATATTGAGAAAGTACATAATTGAGAATTTTGAAAAATAAGAATAAAATTTTGTGGAGATGTCACATAGGATTGAGGATCAATATGGTATCTCCAATGTGTAATGGATTATATAATTAATTAATAGATAGATATGCAAATAAACACTTTATATCTATACTGTCGATACTTATGTATATACTGTATATAAATGCACAATGTTGACAATAATTACAGAAAATGCCATATTCCCGCTAAAACTAGCAGCATATTGAATGATAATTTGTTTAGACTTGTGTGTATATCAGGTGATTTGGAGACTTTTGGTCTAAATCATTTATTTGGGCTGAGTATATATGTATTATTCATGTTACAATTTTGATCAAATATAAATCAATCTTAAAGTATAAATATGGATTATTTTTATTTTTTGATTCGTAAAAATTAACGGTGAATTCATCACCTTACTTAATGAATTCAAATATGAGTTTGAATATCATGATAAGCGAATTTTTACTTTTTTATATACAAACACTTATATAGCGAATTCAGACATTTTCACTACGAATTCAGACGATTTCATAAATTTGTAGTTTTTACGTTAAGAAGAGTTTTTACAATAACCACCATAATAATATTAAATATGTTATTTTGCTATAAATTGTAGATATTAAATTAGATATGCATAACAAATGGAGTTCAAATAGTACTTGATTTTAGCTTCTTTTTTTAGTGACAATATAAATTTATTTTATGTAACCAAAATTTTGGTTGTTGCCTTTTTAATTAAATATGATATTAAATTTATAACTAAGAAAAACAATTATCATCTTCTATTTGTTTTGGATACTTTAGATATGTTATTACAAGAATTGTTAAAGTATTTTGTTGTTATCTTATTTTAAAATGTAGGTGTGCATGTAGATATAAATTTCTTTTATCGATTTGTACAAATATAATCTTAATTATTAATTGTGAGTATGTACATGTACAGTTATTTTTTCTTGGAATGTCATTTATTGCATATAATGCATATCATTTTCGGTTACTTAAAATGACGAGAGACGGTTAAGTAAGTATTATTGCAATATAGAAAATAGTATATTTTTTTAAGAAAAAAAAACTATATATTATAAATCTTCACTTCATTTTCATCATATATTATAATTTTTTTGTTACATAGAGGATGAATCATATAGTATCCAAACCTTAAGTAATATATAATATTCAATTTCATTAATTCATCTCATAGATCCTATGATGTATATTTTTTTTGGATTTTTAAGCTTATTTTTATTGATTTCACTACAATAAGGGTATTTTAGAAATTTAATTTTTTACGTGATATAGATTGACAAACCATGGATATTGTTAAACAGACTTAGACATATATCGAACACAAACACACATGTATGTTGGAAGCGCAAGCACAATGCTTGTGCATCACGCACTCCCCATCGTCTGTTGGCTAACATCCATGTGTATGTTTTGTTATATGCATGTGCATGTTTTATTATATGTATGAATGAGTTTTGTCTACATGTTTGTGTTTCGTGGTCAACACGTAGGTTTGTGTTTTTTTCATATGCATGAGTATGTTTTGTCATATGTGTGAGTATGTTTTTTTATATACATGAGTGAGTTCTATCATATGCATGTTTATGATTCATGGCCAACATTGAAGTTTATGTTTTGTTATATGCATAAGTATATTTTTAACAACAAATCTCTCATCCATCATTCTCAGTTAGTTCTGCCACCTCATTTTTCGACTTCTGACGAACCTCGTAGCAAATCATTGTAATAGTCATCATAGGATTCCTCAATCTTCTTTCAAAAGCATCTTCTATTTTTTCCTCGAAATACCCCAATTTTCTTCTCAAAATCTAATTTTTTTTCTTCTTTTCAAAACATGTTGGTCATTGCCATCGCCACATCCATCGAAAAAATAGAAAAAAACAAAAAGATCATATGAGATGAAGAAGAAGAAGAAGAAGATTGTCGTGAAATTAAAAAAAAGTTATCACTTGTCAAATTGTGGTGCATATATATATTCAAAATATATGATTTAAATTGTATATTATATACTATCTAAGGACATGGTATTACTGAAACCCAATCTTTATTACATATAGTTAATTTGTAATTATAAGTTGAGATACAATTTCACACTTGTTGTCTGTATGGAATATAAATATCATAAATATTCAACACATATATTGTTGGGTTATTGGCGCATAAATATATTAACTTTGGATTAATTTTGGTTTTTATCAGGAACTTTAAAAATGATCACAAAATACACAAACTTAATGACTTTAATGATTTTACTACGATTTCAAATTTAAGCCAAATTAAACCTGACTTAACATCTCGAAAATTTACCATAGAAAAAACGGTCAGTGATATAAACGACATCGCATAAAGAATATATCGATTGTTTTGATCCCAACTAGAACCATACAATGAAACAAACGAGAAAACTTGACTTTTGTAATGAGAGTTCAGATTATGATCCCTATTATGGCCGCTTCAGATTCAATATACAAATTATGATTCAGATGCACAAATGTACAATTATATACAAAATATACATATAATTAATTTAGATGCATATTTAAAAATAACCATGTGATTTTCAAATCTAATGCATATGATTTGTTATCATTTATATATATTAAGAATTACATATACATGAATCGATATTAAGAATCATAGAACTTGAGAACCATGCGTATGACGTTGAAGATAATGCAAAAGCATATAAAGTTGTGCAACTTTCTAAAATTGTTGCACAACAAAATAATTTTAGAAAGTTTTCATATATATGAATCATCATCATATATATATATATATATATATATATATATTACATGACTAATTTTATTACTATTATTTTGAAAAAATATAATTTTAATTATAAAATTGTAAACATGTTATTTGTGATAAGTGTGTTTGATCCATAAGAACATAAACAATAAAATACTTTTGGTCATATGATATCTCCGCTAAGGTCGTGTATGAGAAGGAGAATAAAGGAGGGAGGGAGAGATGACATGGACAAAAAAAGATTTTTTTTTGTCTTTAAAAAAAAATTACTTTATTTATGTGTATATTCTTTTTTATCAGCTACTAACGACACATTAATTGGTCGGAAAATTTGAGGTGAGTTGTAAAGTGAACAACCAAAAATAAATACATGTTATGTTTGTATTTTTTTTTAAAGAAAAAAATCGCTATGGGATCAAAGTTCATGTCATAATTTTAGAATAACTTTTTTGTATTTGATATATAAATAATCAATATGCATATACTTAATGTTAGAAATTTTAAAAATATGATATACATGAGAGGAATGCTAGTTATTATTAAATATTGTTCTTCAATTATCTTCACATCGACTAATTAAATGTTAAGTTTGAAAATGAGAAAAAGAAAAGACCGGTTCGAAGGCCCGAGTTCACAAGTCTAATTCGGTGTCTCGGTCCTAAATAACAGTAACGATCTAAATCAGAAATCAGAATAGAAAGGCTAAACGCACAGAGAGAGAAAGAGACCAAGAAACATCCTGCTCCGATGATTTCTTCTTCCTATTCTTGGTCAGAACGATTCTCTGCAATCAAGTGGTAATTCAGCGAATTAAGTTGGGGGTCAAGGGGAATCATGACGGAGATAGGGCAGGAGACGGTGGATTTCGCGGCTCTGGTGGGGCGGGCCGCGGATGAATCTTATGTCGCGCTGAAGGAATTGGTGGAGAAATCCAAGTCTTCGGAGCCGTTGTCAGACTCCGAGAAGAAGATTATGATTCTAAAGTACATTGTTAAGACGCAGCAGCGGATGCTCCGTCTTGATGTCCTCGCTAAGTGGTGCCAGCAGGTGTTTCTATTTATGAATTTTTGTTTATTTTTCTGTTTCAGGTTTTGTATGGATATGTTTCACAATGTAGTGGCAGAGGATTAAGCGCGTTTAGTTTCTCTCGACTTGTGGTGGATTTGCTCAGTTGGAATATTTAGGCATTTAGGTTATCTTGGATATAACTGATGATAGATTAAGTAGCTGAATTATTAAATTCTTGATTTCTTTTTGTTCAATTAATTTTTTTTTTTTTTTGGGGGTGTTTAGGAAGGGTTTTTCAGGTATATAGGAAAATTTGCAGTTTACCTTGTGTGGGAGAGAAGTTTATGATTAAATATGAGATAAAGATTCGATAAGTTTAGGAACTGGGCTTTTTTTTTTTTTTTTAATATTTTGAAGGTATTGGTAAAACTGGAGGATATAAAGAATTGCTTGTGTGACTTTGCCTTTCTGTGTTTCTGATAAGTGGGTACAGGTAAAAGATCTAAAAATTTCACTTTTTTAAGGACCCATATAGTGGATTTGTTTTAATCTGGTGGCAGTATCCTTTGGGCTACATCTATTTAGCTTGTATTTAACAGAGTTTGCAGTGTTTCTTATTCTACATATTGTTGCAACTTAGTTTCCTATTAAAAAGTTCATTTCGTAAGTGGTAGACGATTTACTGAAGCTGCTTTTCCAAAATTGTCGGATTACCATATTGCTTTTCCTTATCATAACTTCAAAGAAGAGTTTTTGTTCAGAGTTCAAGATTATATATTTTATTCTACCTTCTCTTATTATTTGTTGGGTAAAGAAGCAAATATTCATATAATTTTTTGTCGATCTTGCTATTGGAGTCGCAGGTTCCTTTGATACAATATTGCCAGCAACTTGCATCAACTCTATCGAGTCATGAAACTTGTTTCACTCAAGCTGCGGATTCCATGTTTTTCATGCATGAGGGGCTACAACAAGCTCGTGCTCCTATATATGATGTTCCCTCTGCCATTGAAGTTCTTCTTACTGGAACCTATCAGCGTTTGCCAAAATGTGTAGAAGATGTGGGCATGTTGGGCACATTGAATGAGGATCAGCAAGGTCCGGCTCTAAAGAAACTAGATACACTTGTTAGGTCCAAGTTACTTGAAGTTTCACTGCCAAAAGAATTTACTGAAATCAAAGTCTCTGATGGTGTTGTCTTGCTTCGTGTTGATGGGGAATTCAAAATTCTAGTTACACTTGGTTATCGAGGTCACTTATCGATGTGGAGAATATTGCATTTGGAGTTGCTTGTTGGTGAAAGAAGTGGGCTTGTGAAAATAGAAGCATCACGGCGACATGCTCTAGGAGATGATTTGGAACGTAGAATGGCTGCATCAGAATCACCATTCATGACATTGTATTCTATTCTACATGAGCTCTGTGTTGCCCTTACTATGGACACTGTTATAAGACAAGTGCAAGCACTTCTACAAGGCAGATGGAAGGATGCCATTTGTTTTGAACTCATATCTGATGGTACTGTTGGGCAGGGAGGGAGCGCTGTCCAGGGTGCTCAAGATGGAGAAACTGATTCTGTTGGATTACGGACTCCTGGATTGAAAATCATATACTGGTTGGAGCTTGATAAAAGTAACGCTTCATCTGAAGCAGGGGCATCCCCATTCTTAAAAATTGAACCCGGTCCTGATATGCAAATAAAGTGTTTGCATAGCACATTTGTAATAGATCCTCAAACTTGCAAGGAGGCAGAATTTAACCTTAACCGAAGTTGCATCGATGTTGAGTTGCTACTGCTCAGAGCCATCAGCTGTAATAGATATACTCGCCTGCTTGAGATATACAAGGAAGTGGAGAAGAATGTAGAGATCAATAGAACTTCTGGAGATGTCCAAATTAAATTTCATTTGGATGGTTCTGAAACTGAATTTGAAAAGGTACTAACAATAATGATGTTGTGTATATGTCTTTCTATATCTTTTCTAAATGAGGTTTCTATAGTCAGTAAATAGTCTCTTAAAACAAATGTCCTTATTTTATTTTATTTTATTCCTTTTTGTGTGCTAGGAAGAACTTTTATTATTGCTCTTGATAGTGACTATGGTTTGCTTATGCTTGTATCTGGTGAAGTGAGAATATAAATCTGCCTGTGTTCCCCTCAAAATAAAAATAAAAATATCTACCTGTGATTTTTTTTCTTCCAGAATTTACACTAGAACTACAATAATTCAATATTATTATATGACTCAGATTGCCATTTGATTATTTATTCATGACATTGCATCAGTTGATAATGATAGTAAAATTATTAGAGCAGTGTTGTTCAGCTCAGGCTGATTTTTATTGTATCCTTCTCGCAACTGTTTCTTGATTTGATGATGGTACATTGTAGAATTTTGACTTAAATGTTTAAATATTTTACATTCTCTATCTGTTTTGGTGATCTTCTCTTGGATAATGTTTTTGCAAAATATCCATATAAATAAACTCTGTTATGTTCCGGGGCTGGCTCTCTTCAGTATAATGTTTTCCATCTAAATTTAGACGGTACTTTTGATTATATCTCAATAAGTAGACCTACATGTATTCCTGTAACTTTTGAGATACCAGATTATGTGTATGAGAATCCATGCCCGCCAAACTGATGCTCAGTTATCTAAAAAAACATAATTAGCTAAGCAGTTGCATATTGTTGATTTATTTGTTATCAGAATATCATCTGAAGCTGTTCTTATGCATTGTTTTTTTGTAAATATCTTTGTTATTCACTGTTAAACCATGATTTTAATTTTGCATTGACAGTTGGATAGTGCGTTTGATTCGCAGAAGCATGATGATGAGGAAGTTCTCCGTTTGCGTGCCTATGGTTCTTCATTTTTCACTCTTGGAATAAACATAAGGTTTTCTTTTACTTCATTTTCTGTTGCCAATGCCTAGGCTCTTTATAATTTTGCACTAGGATATTGACAATATAATATGTACTGCTACGTGATATACTTGTATATGGTCAGTTCATTGTTTTTAGTCTATCTGATTACTGTATAAGGTGAGAATTCTTTTTTCTTCTTCTTTGTGTGTGCCTGTCAATTGCTCACTATAATTGATATTGTTATGTTAGCTATATGAATGTGGTGCTCAGATAGGTTAATGGATGGCTCAATTGATGCCTCTGTGTGTAAGATGTTTTGAGATCTCTGAGTTTTTGGTGAAGTTATGAAAGAATCTTATGAACTCACAAAGTAAAGTGTGCGGGTTTGATAAGTTTTCTTTTAGAAAAGGTGGATCTAATTCTGAGGGATGGAAAAAGTACCTTATTGACAAACTCGTTAAGTTTTGATACAATAAGCTCCAAAGTAATTTTATATAATAGAATCTTAAATAGGGTTATTAATGAGAACTAAAGACTGTTCTTCCTTTTATGTTGCAGGACTGGCCGTTTTCTTCTTCGCTCTTCAAAAAATATTATATCATCGAAAACTCTGCTAGAGTGTGAAGAGGCATTGAACAAGGGAAGTATTATGGCAGCCAAGGCTTTTATCAACTTGAGGAGAAATAGTATTCTACATTTATTTGCATGCATTGGGAGATTCTTAGGTCTTGAGGTATGTAAATCTTTAAGTACCTTTAAGAGGAATTGTGATATTGCTATCCCAGAGGAAGTTATTGTGATTGCTAATTGTATTTAATTTTCAAGTACGTAATCTTAAAAGGAACTGTAAGATACACATGGTTATCCAATGCACTTTTCCATTTCTACAGATGACTAATATTTTAGTTCTATGAGCTATGCTATAGCCATTATACAAGAGTGACGAAACATTGAAGTTGAGATTTTTCTGATGTCACTTTTAGCAAATGACACACACTGGGTCCCATGTAAGTCAGTAAGTGACAAACTAATGTTGCATACCTAAATATATGTAACAAGAGTAAAGTAGTAGTAGCTATATTACTTTGTCTACACAAGAGGTTGGACACCCAATAGACATATTTTCCACGAACTATTATCTATTGGAGGAAACTAATCAGGTATGCTCATAACTTCCTGCAGGTATTTGAACATGGTTTTACAGCAGCAAAATTGCCTAAAACCCTTGTAGAAGACTCAAATTCACTGTTCATGGGATTCCCCGAGTGTGGAAGTTCTTATTTCTTGTTGATGCAGATTGATAAGGAATTCAAACCCTGTCCCAAGTTAATTGAAGTTCAGTCGGAATCTTCAGGGAAAACTGAGCCATTTGGTGACATCAACAAAGTTATTCGAGTAAAAAACTTGGATATTAGTCGGATGAACATGTGTGAAGATGAACTCAATTTGAGCCTTCTTGACCGTAGGAAGATACTATCAATTCCCAATGATGTTAATGCTAAAGAGACTTCTAAACATGGTATTCCTTCTAACTCGAGCTTGGATGGCACATCGCTTCGGTCTAATATTCCCATTAGTTTTTCCTCTATTGTCGATGAAGTTTTTGAGCTTGAGAAAGGGTCAAATGGTCAGAGTTCCTCTTCCACATCTCTTCTGACCTCTTCATCCAATTTTGGCTTGGGTACTATGAATATCCACAGCATAAAACCTTCAATGTCATCTCCTAACTGGGAAGGACAAACATCGCAAAATGCACTGAGCAATTTTAAGAGCTCGATGCATTCTGGATCTACAAATTCGCTACCCACCAATTTGGTGAAAAGCCAAGCTGTCAATAAATTAACAGCTTCAAAATCAGATCAAGATTTGGCTGCTCTTAGGTCGCCACAATCTGGTGGCTTTGGTTCTTATGGTATAATGGACGATCAGCTTACGGTATCTGGACTTCACTCACCTCGACCTTTGCTTCCAGCCCAGCGTCCGGGCCCCGCGATCTCAGTGATGAGCGCAAAGTCGAATGAATCTAAAGGCTTTTCTGCCGAGGCTGTGTCTAATAGCTTTGCTGTCTCTGGATCTAACCCATGGGTCGCTTCTCCCACTGGTAAGGGGCGATCCATATTATTTCTTATTGCCTTTGTTTCTTTGATTGCATTAACCCTTCTTGTACTCTTAATCACATTTTCCATGATTGCCTTGTCTCCTGTTCTCAGCTTCCACACTGGATTCTGCTGTTTTTGACAACTCACATCAAGAGAATATTACTAAACAAGATGGCAGACCTCGAAAGCGCACTGTGTTGGATATGTTAAAATCTCTTCCTTCACTCCATTATTTAGAAGTGAATGAATCATCTAACAAGAGAAGGAAAATCAAGGAAGTTCCGCAAGCTCAACTTCCTCCCACACAGTCGCTTACTTCTTGCGACCATCCTAATAAAACTGAAGGACACAGTTTTGCAAATCTTATAGCTGAAGCAAATAAGGGCAATGCATCTCCTAGTATTTACGTCTCTGCTCTTCTTCACATGGTAAGGCATTGTTCACTATGTATAAAACATGCTCGGTTGACCAGTCAGATGGAGGCACTTGACATCCCCTATGTTGAAGAGGTGGGTCTGAGAAGTGCATCCTCAAACTTGTGGTTCCGCCTTCCTTTTTCTAGAGGTGATACGTGGCAGTACATATGTTTGCGGTTGGGCAGACCTGGAAGCTTGTACTGGGATGTCAAAATTATTGACCCACACTATAAAGACTTGTGGGAGCTTCAGAAAGGGAGCAATACTACTCCATGGGGTTCTGGTGTTCGAATAGCTAATACATCTGATGTGGATTCTCATATTCGTTATGATTCAGAAGGTGTTGTATTGAGTTACAACTCTGTGGAGGCTGATAGTATTAAAAAGTTGGTGGCTGATATACAGAGACTATCCAATGCTAGGACTTTTGCTCTTGGAATGCGAAAACTACTTGGTGCAAGGACTGATGAGAAGATAGATGATAGCAATGCAAGCTTAGATAGTAAATCACCTCCTGGATCAAAATTTGCAACAGAGGGTTCTGAAAAGTTCTCTGAACAGATGAGAAGAGCTTTTAGAATTGAGGCTGTTGGACTTACAAGTTTGTGGTTTAGTTTTGGCTCAGGAGTTCTCGCTCGCTTTGTTGTTGAGTGGGAATCTGGTAAAGAGGGCTGCAGAATGCATGTTTCTCCTGACCAGCTCTGGCCTCATACTAAGGTTTGTTTCCATTGTTGCCCAGAAAACAGATTTTAATTTCTATTTTGTTTAATCTCTATGTGGGCCACACTCTTGTTCTAACTTCACTGAAGGAAGTATATATCAAATATAATTTATCGTATAAATGAATTTTCATCATTCTTGAGGAGGATGAGACATTAAAGATATTGGTTACTATCACGTTCTTGATGTTTTGATATCTCTTCATTCTTATATCGTTGCAACCTTTCTTATCCAAAACATGTCATATGATTCATATCTATGAAACTGCACATTCTTCTCCTCCTGTAAATGCAGAAAGAAGCTTACATGTTGTGTTGCATCTGTCTTTATGTGTGTCTATTCTTTGAATTACTAATAGTTGCTTGAGTTGATGATGAGCTGGTTAAACTTGGTTACTCAATTGCAGAATTGTTTTTGTGCTCCCTGTGATCATATAATCTTTGTTGATCATTTATCTTAGTGTTCCTTATGTTTTTCCTATACAAGTATATAAACATATGGGCTTTATTTTCTGGATAGTTTCTTGAAGACTTTATTAATGGAGGCGAGGTCGCATCTCTTTTGGATTGCATTCGATTGACTGCTGGACCATTGCATGCTCTTGCTGCTGCTACAAGGCCTGCACGAGCTGCTCCTGTTTCTGGACTCCCTGGCATCACAGCTTCTATTTCGTCCACTTTAAAGCAGACTGGATATGTGCCGTCTCAGGGTTTGCCGAACAATGCCATCACAAATGCTAGTCAAGCTTCATCTGGTCCTGGGGGAAATCCTGGCATAACCGCACAATCAGGCCCTATTGGAACTCATAGTACAGCAGTTGCATTGGCGGCGGCGGCAGCGGCGGCAGCTGCGGCTGGCAGAGGAGGTCCTGGAATCGTTCCCAGTTCATTGTTGCCTATTGATGTTTCCGTGGTACTAAGAGGCCCATATTGGATCAGGATTATATATCGCAAAAATTTCGCAGTTGACATGCGGTGTTTTGCTGGAGATCAAGTCTGGCTGCAACCAGCTACCCCACCAAAAGTTGGTCAACCTATCGGAGGATCCCTTCCATGCCCACAATTTCGACCTTTTATTATGGAGCATGTTGCTCAAGAATTGAACGGCATAGATTCTAATTTCCCAGCTGCTCAACAAGCACTTGGATTGCCTAATCCAAGTAATCCCAATCCCAGCTCAGCTCCACAGCTGTCAGCTGCTTCAGGAAATAGGGCTAACCTTTCGAGTGCTGCTGCAATATATCGAGCAGGAAATGCTCTAGCTGCTTTGAACCGCATTGGAACTGCTCTTCCGGGAGCGCCCAATTTACCTGTGGGTAGCCCATTACGTAGACCACCCGGTTCCGGGGTCCCTGCTCATGTCCGGGGAGAACTGAATACTGCTATTATCGGACTTGGCGATGATGGTGGTTATGGTGGAGGATGGGTTCCTCTTGTGGCACTTAAAAAGGTCCTGAGAGGTATTCTTAAGTATCTTGGAGTACTGTGGCTATTCGCTCAATTACCGGATCTTCTAAAGGAGATCCTCGGGTCGATTTTGAAGGATACCGAAGGCGCATTATTGAATTTGGATCAGGAGCAGCCTGCCCTGCGCTTCTTCGTCGGGTAAGGCCATTAGTTTCTTTATTAGCAGTTTTGTATTGTTTATTTAGTTCTAGACCTATATGGGTGATTTCTTGTATGCCCTTGGTTTCTTATATAAGGAAATACTTTTGCAGAGGCTATGTGTTTGCAGTGAGCGTTCACAGAGTTCAGCTTCTTCTCCAAGTGCTCAGTGTGAAAAGGTTTCATCATTCTCAACAACAACAACAGAACCCGGCCGCCGCCCAGGAGGAACTCACTCAATCCGAAATAGGAGAGATATGCGACTACTTCAGCCGGCGTGTTGCATCAGAGCCATATGATGCTTCTCGAGTTGCTTCATTCATCACTCTTCTGACCTTGCCAATCTCAGTTTTGAGAGAGTTTTTGAAGCTCATTGCGTGGAAGAAAGGATTAGGCCAAGGGCAAGGAGCTGAAGCCGCCCCCGCTCAAAAATCCCGTATCGAGCTGTGTCTCGAGAATCACATGGGGTACAACCGGGAAGGGGTCTCCGACAGTTCATCTGCATCCAAGAGCAATATCCACTACGATCGAGCCCATAACTCGGTCGACTTTGCACTGACAGTTGTTCTCGATCCCGCCCACATACCCCATCTGAACGCTGCTGGCGGCGCTGCCTGGTTGCCTTACTGCGTCTCGGTCAGATTAAGATACTTGTTTGGCGAGAATCCCGTTGTGTCATTTCTCGGAATGGAGGGCAGCCACGGCGGGCGCGCTTGCTGGCTGCGCGGTGACGACTGGGACAAATGCAAACAGAGAGTGATGAGAAACGTGGAAGTGAACGGATCGTCGGGTGGCGATAGTAATCAGGGAAGGTTGAGAGTGGTCGCTGACAACGTACAGCGAACTTTACATGCGTGCCTTCAAGGGCTACGAGACGGCATCGGAATGACGTGATCGGTTGCCGTCGAGTCGCTTTTGCAGGAAACTAGGAGTAGAAGAAGAAGAGTGACTAAATTCCAAAGTTTAATTTAGTGTTTTGGTCTACCTTGTATATAAAAATCCTCCAAGGGTGGCTAAAGTAGCCCTCGTCAAGTTTTACTTGCTCTCTTCTTGATTGGCGTTTTAAGTGATAGGTTAGAAATTTGAGGCAATTGTACTGATACTGTCATTCTGTGTTATTATGATGAAAAACAGTTTTTCAGTTAAGATATGTTATTGTGAGAGTAATACAATTATTACTCGTGACATTGTAGTCTAAAAAGATAACCATACTTTGATTTTACAGAATAGCTCCAACTCAGGGACAAGTATTTGATTTGAATCTAGAACACCATTTGATCATGAGGTCTTCAAGATTGGCATCCATGCGAGTTCCAACACCACCCCAAACTAACATGTCACTCAAGTCTCTCAGGGTTCCTCCTTCTACCTCGTACACTTCTTTGAACCCTAATCTCTTGTAAAATTTTACAAGCTGCAGTTTATCATAAAATAAATAAATGTCCTTAAATACACAACATACTTTCCATTTATATCAACACAAAAAAGCATGTGAAAAATTGGTAGTGCTCTCGTCAAAAGAAATCACTTGGTGGTAGTAGTATTTCACAATGTTGTCATATTCGAATCAAATTAAAATGTAATTAGTGGATGCCTTAAACCAAATTTTTATTATATACACAACATAGTAATGCGTGTAAAATGGATAATAATACCTTGGAATGGTAAAGAGGAGTGTCGTTGATAGCAAGCAGCTCAGCTTTACTGCATCCACAATCATATCCAAACCTAATCGCCACAGCTCCAATAAACAAACCGATCCCAAATATGGATTTATTCATCCCAATTGTCTCCCTCTGAAGCCTCATCGAATCTAAATGCAGAATTTTGCCCCCAAACCAAAGCCTAATTACTCCCTCTGCCCTCCCCAATTCCCTTGCCGATTCCAAGCTTTTCGCGGTTATCCTGAAAAACGGCCCAAATCTCTGAAGCTGAAGATCGAGGTTCTGCAATCTGGATGCTTCCACGATCTCAGGCATTGTGGGCACATTTGCCTTTTCAGATGGGGTTTTCTGGTTGAATTTGGCACCAGAGATTCCAGAATTGTTTATTGTTGTTTCATTTGGGCTTTCTGCGTTTAGTTTGGATTTGAAATAGGTCTTTGGTGTGATGCGATAATTGGGAGAGGAATTGAGATTTTGGTGTCGAAGACGTAATGGCGTGTTTGGATGTTCGATTTGTTTTTCCCGAAGAAGGAATGAAGAAATTGGATTCTTCACTACTTTGGCGAACTCCATGAATGAAATTGCTCAGAGCAGCAAATTAAGGTTCCCTGGTCTTGATCGGATATGCCAAACGTGGCACAATTCAAACCAAACATATATAATACGCAGAAGAGATTGATCATTTCTATTTATTTCTTATAATTTGTAAACATATGTATGTAGAAATTGAAAAATACGTTAATACTATTAGCTTTATCTGGGTAAAAAGAACAAATATTATTTTGGGCTAAATTAATATAAAAACACTTCTTTTGTTAAAAATATATAAATTCAAACCCTAAATAGTAAAACAATCACGAAATATGGAATTTAATCCTTGAGGTTTGTTACATGTGTATATGCCAAATAATGAAAGCATAATCATATCTTTTAGTTTTAGCAAAATAATGTAATTATCAAATGATAGCGAAAAAATAAATTAAGTTGATGGAAAATTTCATGATATATATTAATGTTCATATAGACAATTTCAGGATATTGAATTTATCTTGTCACGACATAATCATTGACTGTAGTAAATCAGGAACTAAAATCGCCAAGACATACATATCTTACGCAACCAATTTCTCATGAGCTATTTATTTTGATAATTCCAAAACATATGTAGAAATTTAAACATGCATATTTTGAGCTATATCTATATAAAATAATTGCTTACCCTAAAAAATATAAATGAAAGCAAAAATAATAAAACAGTCTCGGAATATGGCCTTGAGTTCTATTACGTATGTATGCCAAATAATGATGACTCAATTAATTCAATTATTGCCTTGATGATACCATTGAATAACAAACATACACATAGCGTTCCTTGAAATATCTAAATACTTCAATTCTAATTGAACATACACTTAACCCGTCGAGTTTCGACAGGAAACCACTCTACGTAGTAATTTATAAGCATAATTTTAAAAATAAGTCTATTTTATTTTCAGATAATAATATCTCGATAATTTATTGAAATAAGTGTTAGAAGAGAGATAAAATTATACAATAAAGATAGGTCTAGGAGATGTTTGTTTGATTTTTTTTAAACTTTTCTTATCTTCAATAAAAGTTAGTAAAAAAAACTTTCTCTAAATATAGAAAGTGAAATAATTTAAATAAAATATTTCTCAAAAAGATAAATAATTAACTTTATAATAATCATTGAAAAATTTCATCATATACTACTTTAGTTTTTTGTCAATTTAATACGTTTTTAAAAGCATTGCTCGAACTCGAGACCTGTGGCGTCAGCATTAACCACTCTAACCATATACTACTTTAGTTGTTGCATCACTAGCTAACCATCTTCATCACGTATCAAAATTTTGAGTCATCTTTTATAGTGACTCGTGAGATTGCACTATACAATTGGTTGCGTAATAGAAAAGCAAACGTTCTTTATATCAGGACAACACATATGGATCTGATATGTATATTCCGTCAAGTTTCTATAGAGAACCAATTTACATTATACTACCTCACGTTCCACCCAAGACAGTCCATTTATTTTCGATATGATTATTTAGGAGAAGGGTATAAAGTGATTAAAGTGATAAAAAGTAGGTAGGTCCCATAACTTTTGAAGAGATAATTATTCCCTAAAAATAAAACAGTTATCTTGGATGGGACAACCCAAAAAGAATACATGTCATCTTGGGTGGGATGGAAGAGTAATTTATAAGTAGATTTTTTTTAAAAACAACTTAATATTTGACTAAGGTGCAGTCATACTGAATTTGAAGAAAATGATGAGGCAAGTATTTAGCCATATGGAATCATTGATCATGAAGGAACACTACAAAGAACTGGAATGATGAGGTTATGGTTCAGCCACCTGCACATATAGAGAATGCATATACACGTATCCAACCCAAACTCGATTAAAAGTTATTTGTTTAAACGTTCTCGTCATGATTCCGTATATTAATACTCGCATTCAATCCCCTACTTTTGTGAACCCTTTCAAATAAAAATCTAAGTATTACAAAGTAAGCATAATAATAAATAGTATAAATAGCAGTAAATTAAAAATGAAAAAAAAACTCCATGTATCCATTTACGATATTTACACGTGCATGTCCAAAATCTCATTACAAAATATTTTTACTATTTGTTCATGGCCCAAACACATTTAGTACTTCTCCGTTGATTATTTGAACTTGTCTAAATCTATAAAATACCTACTAATCAAATATAAGTTGTTACAGTAATTGGTTATTCGTCTCAATAAAAGCTTAATAATCCCATTAAAAATAATTTTACTATTGGTTCATGTCTCAAACACATTTAGTAATTTCCCGTTGATTATCTGAACTTGCTTAAATCCATAAAATACCTACTAATCAAATATAAGTTGTTACAATAATTGGTTATTCGTCTCAATAAAAGCTTAATGGTACAAATTTAAGATTAATTAAACAGTACAAATAACAAAATATTAGAAATTTAATTCTTAGTATAATTTGAAGCTATACAATCTACAAAATCCATTTAGAATTTATACATATGTACATGTTCCAAACTTGATTCGAAAGTTATCATTTCACTACTTCATCATTAAATGATGATTTCTTGGTTGGAAAGATGCATCTAAGTATCCTTATATTTAAGTTTTCAACTGTTGAAGTCGCATGAAAAACAATATATGTGATTTGAAATTTTAGAAAAATAGAAATAAAAATAATTAGGAAAATTCCGTACTCTTTAATTTAGAAAATTTTAAAAATATTAAATAAATCGATGAAGCCTCATGAAAAAATCGATGTGCATGTGATTTAAATAGTATCATTTTATTTAGATTTTCAATTAGTGAAGTATTATGGGAAAAAGAAGTGGGATTCCAAATTTTAGAAGTATGGTATTAAAAAATCTTAAAAATTCCACATAAAGTTCTTGGTTAATATGGTGCTACTATATAGTTATAGGTAGATAGATTAATTGTCCTGACCAATTTAGAATTTATAAATCCATATTCATCTTAAACTTATTTAAATTTATAAAATACCTAATAATCAAATAATTGGTCATATATCTCAATAAAAATAGAAAATTACATTTTAAAGAAATGATAAATAGTAAAATAACAAAAATATAAATTATTTTTAAAATATAAATTTAAAATTATAAAATCTAAAATTACGTAATTATATGCAATCATATCTATATATTTAGAGTAAATATTAGCTAAGTATCTATTTAATTAATGATTTGGTGATCAAATAATAATATATATACATATCATATTATATAAGAAAATCTACATATATATACACGATATATCTACATATTAACTCATGATTGTAGTTTCCTTTTGTAAGACTTGAATATATATAATCTAATAATAAATGTTTCAGTAATATCTTTTATGTAGATATATAGATTTTATATAGATATATTATAGTTTATTTTGACGGCATCGAACTTCGGATCATCTATGACTAATAAATGTTTCAGTAATATCTATTATGTAGATATATAGAACTAATTCTTATTCAACATGAATTAATGTTGCAAAGCCTAACGAAGGAGTTGATTAATATCCAAAAATACATTCAATCAATCAATAAATAATTAATGATTAATATATCATAATTAATGAAACTTGACACTTTTCTTTAGTACGATGACACCTTTTTTTAGTTGGAGTTAGTATATTTTTTAGTTATAGTGTAAAGTGTAAATTATATTTTTCTTCATTAATAATGACTTATCTTAAAAATAATTGACATTTTTAAGATAATTGACATTTTAAGATATTTGACAAAAGTTTTGTGATATTAATTATAGTATATAAATATATTAATTAATTAATTAATGCATATTAACCGATTATTATAGATATAGTTAATGCATATTAACCGATTATTATAGATATAGATACAACTTAAATTAATATAAATTTGTTACTAATATAGACACCATTTACTAAGTATTGCTTAAACTAACTAATGACTCAACAATAATGAATAAAACAACAAAATAACAACTAAATTAAGCCGATAGAAATTAATTAATGAAACTAATCACCCACTATATTTTTGGATCCTAAAATAAAAATCCACGGTCGATCCACTCTTCAATTAAACTAACTAATGACTCAATAATAATGGGAAAAACAACAAAATAACAACTAAATTAAAACCAATAGAAACTAAATAATGAAACTAATCACCCACTTTGGGATCCTCAATAAACCCACGGTCCACTCTTCAAAACTGAGTGGGTTTATAAAGCAAAAATAAAATTAAAAAAATATAATAGGAAAAGAAAAAGGAAATGCAGGAATCACATATCATTATCGACACCACTTCTTCTTCCTCTTTCTTCACTCTACTTCTCCTCCACTTCAATCCCCATCAGCTTTGTCAACCCAAAACAACAACAAAAAGATCAAAAAAGAAAAAGAAAAAGAAAAAGAAAAAAAGCTAGTGATATTTGCTTAAATCCGCACATTGTTTTTGCCAAAATAGCTAGCCATTCTTCTTTCAGCGGCAATTTTTTCGCCGTTTACTCTGGACATGCATTTGTATTGTTCATCTTTCGTTCACATCCATTTGTTCCCAATTTCAGAAAATACTGCACACCAAGATTGATCTTGTTGACTAATAGTGCAAGTACAAATTTTACTTCGAGATATAATATATATATATATATATATGTATATATATATATATATATTTTGCAGGAATTAATTCTTTGCTATGAATTTTGCTATTGTAACATCTACCATTAATAGGATGATTAAAAAATTATCAATCTGTATTAATTGGTTAATCAACATTGGAATTAATTCTTTACCATGAATTTTGCTATTGTAACATCTACCATATATTAATGATCGAAAATTGTCAATCTGTATTAATTGGTTAATCAATATTAAAAATGTTGAAAATAAAATTTGAATTAAAAATATAAAAAATGGAGAATTTAGAAAAATAAAAATAAAAATTATAAGAATTGCCACATAGGATTCAAGATCAACATGACTTGTAACATCTACCATTAATAGGATGTTAATCAATATTGGAATTAATTGTTTGCCATGAATTTTGCTATTGTAACATCTACCATTAATAGGATGATTGAAAATTGTCAATCTGTATTAATTGGTTAAAATACGCGATTACCTTGAAACATTTAATACACTCACTAAATAAAGTATAAAAATTAAGGTGAAGTTTGCAACCAAAAATTCAAACATCATCTTCCACTTCAGGCTTTCTAAACTATATCCATATTTACCAACTGATGGTCTCAAATTAATATATTTCCAAATATAGCGACCATTTTTAGCCAGAAAATGATGAGTGAAGGCCCAGCCTTGTCGTCTTTCTAACCCAATCTTCATAGAGATATATATAAAGCAGCTAAGAAAATAACAGCTTGCACGTTGTCCAATTATGGGGACGATTTTCAATACTTTTCTCTTCACTTTTTTCACTCTTAATCTTTTCTTCGGTAACTACTAATTCCTCTCTCCACAACTTAATCGTTCCATGTGTTTTTCCTCATCACATAAACTGACATCTATTTCTCAGCTTTTCCAGTGTATGCAGTGCCCTACGATCACTCCTACGTACTTGGGGTAATTACTCTCATGCATTACTAATTCTAATCCCTTCCTTAATTATGATTAACATAATTTGTTGTAATCTTTTGGAATTAAATCTCAGTGCGTGCCGAAGCCCGAGCCGCCGCTATACAAGGGAGGAATCGCCGTAAATCCGAAATTCAGCGAGGAATTGAAGGGATGGACAGCAGCTGGAGGCGCGAAATTAGCGCATGCCAGATCGCCTGACGGCGATGGCTACGCCGTCGTTTCCAACACAGTCGCGGTAGGGTCCGATGGCATTTCTCAGACCTTCAATGTGGAGAAGGAAAAACTCTACACTGTTTCCGGTAATTACTTTATATTTATTGGTAATGAATTGAAAATGTGTAGATTATTACTATTAATTAATGTTTACAGCATGGTTCCAAATAAGCGAGGGAGAAGCTGCGGTGCATGTAAAAGTAGTAACGAGTACCGGCAGCAAAACTGCTAACTGGATTACGGCAAAAAAAGGTTGCTGGACCATGTTAAAAGGTGGCTTTACCGTCAACACTACCGAACAGGCTGAGCTCCGCCTCGAGGTCTCTCTCTCTCTCTCTCTCTCTCTAGAGATTTCCTCTCTCTAAATTCTATGTCCTTTTGTGTGTCAAGGCCAACGCTACAGGAATTGATATGTGGGTGGATAGCATCTCACTGCAGCCATTTACGCAAGAAGAGTGGTCTTCCCACCAAGCTGAGAGCCTTGAAAAGGTACAATTAATTAATTGAGAATATACTGTAGAATTTTGTAACGCAATACATTATATGCAGGTGCGCAAGGCGAAAGTGAAATTTGAAGTGGTGGATCAATTGGGAAAGCCGGTGGCGGACGCGGCCGTGACCATCAAACAACGGGAGCCGCATTTCCCCTTCGGCTGCGCCATGAACGGATTGATCGTCGAGAACCAAGCATACCAGAAATGGTTCTTAGATAAAGGATTCAAATACACCGTTTTCGAAAACGAGCTCAAATGGTAAACATAGTTATTGTTTTTATTCTTATTCCAAGTAATTAATATCATGTCCAAGTTAGGTTTAAGCCATTTTGTGGGGTCCACCGTAAAATAAAATTTTGATTTTGTGTCAGATCATCTGACGAATCAAGATCCCTATTTAATTAACTACATTTTAGGTAAATTCTATTATGTTATTCGATTCAGGCCAATTAGACTTGATGTATTTCGACCTAACCTAATAGTATTCATATTCGAATCTTACTTAATTACACGATCAAATACAAATTAAAATCCTTGAGTATAGGTTTAGATCCGTATATAAGCATTGCTCAATAAATCTTGACTTGATCCCCAACAGTCTTAACACAAGTTTTTATATTAATTCTCCAATGAAAAACTTTCAGGGAGTACACAGAAAAGACCCAGGGGGTAGAGAACTACTCGCTCCCGAACGCAATGCTGGAGTTTGCGAAAAAGAACCAAATCGCTGTCCGGGGCCACAACATCCTATGGGACGACCCCGAGTACCTGACGCCGTGGCAGAAACAGCTGTCACCGGAGCAACTGCGCGAGGCAGCCATGAAGCGAGTGAACTCGGTAGTGAACAAGTACAAGGGGCAGTTCATCCACTGGGACGTCATCAACGAGAACATGCACTACAACGTTTTCAGCGGCCTCACCAACAACGGGAGCGACGTCTTCAAACTCCTCAACCAGCTCGATCCTCTCCCCATCCCCTTCCTCAACGAATACAACGTCATCGAAGACTGCAGCGTCCATGGCTCCGCCGTCACCTGGAAATTTTTGCAGAAGATCGACCAGATAAAGAAAGCAGGCTACGACGGCCCTCTAGGGATCGGCCTCGAGAGCCATTTCGGATACGTTGCGCCCAATTACCCGTACATTAGGGCTTCCATTGATATGCTTCATGCCACCGGATACCCCATTTGGGTCACTGAGTTTGATGTCGACACCATAGCAAAGACGTGGATGGTAACTTTTTTTTTTTTCTTTTTTTCTCGACTCAATAGAAGCTCTCCCAAGCTATTTATATGTGTCCGCCCTTAATTGTTTGTATTACTTTGAGCAGCTTCCATACATTGACCCGCTGCTACGCGAGCTTCACTCGCACCCGTACGTTAACGGCATTGTGGTGTGGGGGTCGCTTCGCCCCCATCTGTCATGCTTCAAGATGTGTTTGACCGACAACGACTACAAAAACTTGCCGGCCGGCGACGCCCTCGACAAGTTCATGAGCGAGTTCATCAGGGTTGCGGATACTACCGGAAAAACCGACGGCAGCGGTGCCTTTGAAGCTTCGCTCTTCCACGGCGAATACGAGGCCACCGTCACTCTCCCGGGTGGAGGTCGAACTCCCGAACCGCAGACGTTTAATCTTATGCCTGGCGGAGAGGTGACCGCCGTTAAGTTCAAGACTCGCTGATGAGAATAATTAGTAGAGGAAATACCTCTAAATAACCATTTTGCTTAACAAAAGATTAATTGTAGCCATAAAAATAAAAATATATTAATTGTAATCAAAAGAGACAACTTTGCCCTTTTTATTAAGTTATTAATATATTTTCGAAATAAATATAAAAATTGATAATAGAAAATGAAAATCAGTTTTTCTTTTCAAAATTAATCAAAATGAAAATAAATTTCGAAATATATCTTTGTTCTTCAGAAAAAGAAAATCAAACTTTCGAATCTTCTTCTTCTTCTTCTTCTTCACCTAGGGTTCAAAATATATTTCATTGGATTGAAGTGAAATTAAATCTTTTCAAGGTAACTTTACTACTACAATGAACAAGCTTTTGTTTCTTTTTGTATTTCGTGCTTTGTAGTTTATGATTTTATGATGTTGGATTCGTGTTCTTAAAGACGTGAAATTCAGCTTAAGACACGATTTGCAGACATGACGCGGAATTACACAATTTCGCGTTATGTTCACGAATCGTGAAATTGGGTAAGACGCGAAATGTAATAGTTTCCTATTTTCGCATCTTAGTATAATTTTCACAGTGATGCGTAATTCTTGCTAAATTGTGTAATTTCACATCATGGTCAGTTTCGCGTCAGTGTCTTGTATTTGTGAGTATTGTGTTAAACATATATGGATTTTGTGCGATGTAGATGAGGGCAAATTGTACCACTACAAGAAAAATTGTTTTTTGTGACGGCAATATGAGTGACGATCTTTTTTTGTCACTACAAACATACACTGTCATCACAAACATATGGCAAAATTGTTTTGGTGTGATCACGTTTTTAATATGTAACAATTATTAACATTGTCAAAAATAGTTCTTAAGACTGAAGATTATTCAAAATTTGAATTGATCATGTTTTTAATATAAAAGACTTAATTAAGATTGTCAAATGAAGAGAGAAGACGATGCGATATTTACTGTGATCACACTTTTAATTAGATTTGGTTATTAATGTGAAATCTCTACCGAAGATGATTTATGATTTGTTGTGCACGTTTTTAATATGCAACAATTATTAACATTATCAAAAAAAATAGTTCTTAAGACTGAAGATTATTCAAAATTTGAGTTGGTCACGTTTTTAATATAAAAGACTTAATTAAGACTATCAAATGAAGACAGAAGACGATGCAAAATTTACTGTGATCACGCATTTAATTGGACGTGGTTATTAATGTGAAATCTCTGCTGAAGACTATTTATGATTTGGTGTGATGACGTTTTTAATATGCAACAATTATAAGTATCCATAAGGAATTCAAACACTCCTAAAACATCATCATAATGTAATTCTTTGTCATTAGGAGTCTAAATAGAAGTCTACAATAATAAACCGAATTCAAAATCAATTACATCAGATATTTGTAAATTCCCACACTTCACCACCTAAAATAAAGAAAATTATCACTTAATCTTCTTTAAAGAGTAGATCCACAAAAAGAAAGAAAAATACAACCGTATTTTTCAAGGCCATTGGATCAGCGGAAGCTGTGTTCCAAGGCGGCCATACAGGTGTTCTGAGGACCGTATTGCCCATGTCCGGTGTACCTGGCAGAACTAATAGTCGAGACATTTTTGGATGGACAGAGGCAAAGATGGAAAGATTACGCACCATTGATCAATACAAAATTACATAGTAAATCCACATACTCGCTCTGAATGCTCAGAAAATGATAGTAAAACCAAACCAAGCTCTACAATCAAAATAGTAAAATTATTGCATATTCCTCGCGCAGGTTTAATTCATGACAGCTCATTCGAGAAATTGAACAGGAAAGAAAAATCTAATATGGTCGGAAAGTCAAAAGTAGTAGTGATCGATCTTAATTTTCGTAAGGTAATAAATGCGCAATGAACATGAGGGATTAACGTGGTTCGATCTTTGAATTAGATCTACGTCCACGGAGCAAGAGAGTATATGTGTATTGAGTGTATGAGAAGCGATTATAAAGAGAGTAGATGATCATCTCCCTCTCTAATCTAGCCTCTATTTATATATCATCAAGTTGAGTTTAACTCTAATTCAAATTGAGTTTGACTCTAATACAAAGTCTTCTCTTATAAGGATTCTTTTAGATATGCATCCGAATCTTATACGTCTCCAATTGCGATTTGAGTTGTAGTTGGTTGAGGAGTCTTCTTGGGCCGAACTCACATAGGCCGAGCTTAATGTCGGGGCCTATTTATATTGGGCCTGATGCTTGGGCCTAGTAGTTGGGCCGTATCCTATCACATCCCCCCCCAAAAAGACGTAGAAGTGAGATCGTGATGGAGGGGGGGACAGTGGTTGACATCGCCTCGCCGAAACTTGTGGTCCGCGGTGGAATGAAATACATCCCGCCGAAGTTGTATGTCGCTGCTTCGCCCGCCGAGGCGTTACGCCGGTCGATGTCGCTGCTTCGCCGCCGAGGCGTTTCTACCGCGTTCGCCGGTCATATGTCGCATGGCTTCGCCCTGCCGAGGCGTTTCACCGCGCTCGCCGGTCATATGTCGCGTGGCTTCGCCGCCGGCGTTCGCCGTCGATGTCACTGCCGCCCCACCGCGCTCGCCGAAATCGTATGTTGCTTGGCTTCACCGCTAGGCGTTACGTCAAGTCGTATGTCACTGGCCGCCGCCGAGACGTTCTTCCGAAGTCGTATGTTGCTTGGCTTCGCCCTGGCTAGGCGTTCTGCTGAAGTCATATGTCGCATGGCTTCTCCCTACCGAGGCGTTCTGCCGAAGTCGTATGTTGCTTGGCCACCGCAGCAGGCGCTCGCCGGTCATATGTTGCGTGGCCACCGCCGGCGTTCTCGCTGAAGTCGATGTCGCTGCTTCGCCGCCGAGACGCTCGCCAAAATCGTATGTTGCTTGGCCGCCGCTGGCGTTCGCCAGTCGTATGTTGCTTGGCTTCGCCTTGCCGAGGTGTCCTTGCCGAAGTTGAATGTCGCCCGGCCATAAATTGGCCGAAGTCGAATACTAGTCACCTTGCCGAAGTCGAATATGTAACTTCGTGCCGAGGCGAAGGCTCGGGATGCGGTGAAGAAGGAGGTCGCAGCTTTGGCGGCGGTTGAGGTGGCGAAGGCCGAGGCCGGACGGCGGAGGGCCGAGGCGGAGACGGCCAGGTATCGGGAGGCCGAGGCGGCGAAGACCGAGGCGAGGTAGTTCGTCCTCGTATTAAACGAAGGTAGTTCGTCCTCGTATTAAATGAAGGTAGTTCGTCCTCGTATTAAACGAAGGTATTTCATCTTCGAAATAAACGAAGGTATGGGTTCCTTATTTGGCGAGAAGTGTCGCTAGGGGTGGTCCCCTCACGCGAGTTTAGATCTCCTCCTTAGAGGGTTCTCCTCCTTAGAGGTGACAGCGTCGCTTAGCGCTCAAAATAAATTTATAACCTATTGCCCATCACGCGTAGCCGCCGATAAGTATAGGGTCGATCCCACGAGGAGTTGGTGTAGCAATCTCGATGTCACGATGTCACTTAATAGGGATGAGAGTGGTGTAATTATCTTGATCACTATAGATAAGACTAAAGTAACTCAAACAAACTCAAAGGGAATATCAAATAATAAGACGAGTCCGCTTGGGCAACAACTTCGTGAAGACGATTAATAGTCGGTCCTAGGTGCAAAGGTTTTCTACATGACATGCATCAACCGGTTATAAGAGACATACGTCGTGACCTCGTTGTCACGCGTTACGCCCACGACGCACCCTCCAAATCTATCCTTTCTGTAAAGAAGGCAAGGACACCCTATGCAAACTATCTAACTCAGAATGCCCATGCACGAGGACACCTCAAGACATGTAAACCTCAGCACGGCGTTATGATCTAGATGGACCGGTATTGGAAAAGGTAGGCTGCAATGACTACTCCAACTCGCCCACACCAGTCAGACTATTTGGGACGCGGGACACCGACACCTTAATCCAATTATTACTTGTAACCTCCCTTACCCACTATGTTATTTGCAACTAACACACCGAGTTTGGTTAAGTTATATAATGCCCAGACCTAGTGCTTCGGGATCACACGCATGCGGATCGTAATGCCCTACTTAGACCTCTCGAGTTATATTAATCATGCTCCACTTAGTCACGCCCAAACCGTAATAAAGACTTAGCTAGACATAAAATAAATAAACATGCAATGCTTAATTGAAACCATAATTAAACGGAACCAACTTACTATTAATTGAACGAAATAGAAGCGGCGAGCCCAAAGTGCGCAAGCAAAACATACGAATAGCAAATAAAAGTGTTTGCCCGAAGGGACTTAATGTATGTGGTGTTCTTTGGATGAATTTGATAATGAGTGAGAGTTGGAACGCGGAGAGAGAGAGAGCGCAAGTCGCGCCTTCATCCATATATATAGGCCGAGAGATCGGCGATGGTTTATAGCCCATGGGCTGGACAATCTGGTAGGTTTTCCTTGTTGATCGGCGCTCTTTCCTTGCCCAGACGGATCTGAGGCGATCTCTCCGGATATCATGAGATTCGGTGTCGGTAGCATCCTTTCCGGATTAGCGAGATTCGCCTGGATCTCGCAGATCTTGCCCATTAGCTCTCCTATGCCTTCTCTTGCCTCCTTCTTCTTCTTGGTCTCGCCGCCTTCTTCACTCCGCTTGCCCATTAGCCTACCCTTCCGAGATTGAACTTGTGCGGTGCAGCAGGGAGGTCACGCCGTGAAACGGAACAGCCACGGAGTTTGAAGCCCGGTGTGAGCTAAGCTCCTTGTTCCCTCGAGGTGCATCGTATCTCTATTCACCCGCCAAGCAAGTTCCACTCATTCTTGCCCATTTACCCCTGCCTTGTTCCCTGCAGACCAATGTGTCCTCCCAGACACAAAACACAACAAGAAAGACACAAAAGACTCGATCTAGACCTAGACAAGACACAGAAAAAGAGCACAAAACTTGGGCTCGTCACACGCACACACTTTCAACATGCTCGTAATTTGCCCAAGACAAAAGAAAGAAAGAAAAGACTCAAAATGTAAAAGGTTAGCACATTTCCACCAAAGGGATATCTCGCCAATATAAGCTTCATCGAACAAACTAGCAATTCAAGTAGACTTCATTCAAGCAACGACCATCAAACAAGTCAAAATACGAATTTGAGCATATTGGGCATTTTCCTTACCAACACTCTGTACTCTTGTGTATAGGCTAGTGTATACGCCATGACATCTTTCATTTCGACTATGCCATAGCTTATGTGCCTCTACCATCTCCACCGCTTTAGACAAAGTTTTAAACATTCATCCTAGGTCTTTTATTTGGTTGTAATGGGGCTTAAGACATAGGTGGAATTTTTTTTTGAACGAGGCTAAGGTCATTATGGACTCAGTTCGAGGAATTTATTTTGTCCTCCATGGATTTCCTTTCGCTTTTTCTTACGGCCTCAAGACAACTATCTTAGGACTTCATCAATATATATTCTTTTATTTCAAGTCCTTCATTTTCTTTCGATTCTGGTACCTTCTTTATATTGGGCATTTGCCCATTTCTTTGAAATTCGTAAACCCTTTTTTTCTTGCCCATTACGAGGCTATTTTTCTTCCTTCGCTTCTTCTCTTCTATTAGCTCCCGAGTCTAATTGACCGGTGAGACTTCTTTTCCGTGCTAATTTAAGTGAATGGAAGAAATTATTAAGCTCGAGGGGGTGAACGAGGATTAACGAGAGGTAGGACATTTTGGCTCGGTTGGCTATTTGAAAGAAAAATTGCCTAAGTCATCTAAATGTTTTAACTAAGTCAATAAGGCCTCGACATAAGAGTGCACGCAAGTTCTAGCAAAAGCCTAATGAAGATGTCAATAATCACACAAGAAAGGAAACTGTGTTGATCAAGAAACAACAGCTTTAAGCTCAAATCTCACCATGTGTGCTCAAATTGAATTCATCATCCTTATTTACATACGGTCATGCTCAAACAAATTCCTAAAACTACTAGCATTATTCACAACAAAGCAAAATACAGCCAATCAATCCCACCAATTCAAACATGCCAACCGATACACAAAAAGCGAAAACGCCCCACTCACACACTTTATGTTGAGCAAAGTGGGTGAACAATGGAGGAACACAAACAACAAACAACGAAACAAAGCGAGGCAGGTAGGCGGTCCCCTACTCACACACTTTGCCTTGGGCAAAGTGGGTCGATGGGGACCGACTCTCTAACTCAAACAAACAAAAAAGCAGACGCCTAACCCCTCATCACACACTTTGCCTTGGGCAAAGTGGGTGAAAAAGGTTGACCACCAACAACAATAAAACAAACAACAAAACAAAAACAAAGACACAACAAAATGTAAAACAAAAAAAAAAGGGAGGACAAAGGTCAGGTCAAGTCGGATACACGAATCCAAAGCAAGGGCAAAGTAGGCTAGCGAGGGCATCATGGGTTGCTTCGTTGTTCCTCCATCCCGTCAAGCGGGCTTTGATGTCATTATCTTCCTCCTGCTACCTCCGACTCTCCTCCCCGGCCGATCGGGAGGCATGGCGGTGTCTCGTCATCGTAGTGGCTCGCCCTGAAACCGGTTTGCCGTCCTGGTCATAGTAGATGTCCTTCATGCGCTCCAGCATAGCTGTGTCGATATACAGCTCGGGCTCTACCTCCAGATCGGTATTCGCTTCGTCCAGTACTTTCAGCTTCGTGGCCAAGACGGTCACCAAGTGGGCAAGGGAGATCCTCTGCTTAGGATGAGTCAGGATGTCCTTGAAGTGGGCTGCTGCAAACGCGGCGAAATTGATCTTGTGGCCATGCCACATGCACCACAGAATGAACAACTCCTGCTGGGAGATGGAGTTGCTGCTGTCTACCTTCCCGAAAAAACTGTAAGACAGGAGGCGATGGCACATGCGCAGCGCGTTGCTCCTCAGCTCATTGCCCTTAGTGTATCCCGACTTGAATGTTGTGCCCAAACCAATCGATGACCATTTTCATTCCACCGCCTGTGTGCTCGGGACGAGGGTGAAAGCCTCCTCAGATTCGTGGTCTTCGCCTCAAACACTTCATCATGCCCGAGGTGCGGTTGAATTCTCACAGAGAACCAGAAGTCATGCCCATCGCCTTAAATTTGATGCGATGCATGTCGACTTCACTTTGCTCGGTTCTTTATTTCGAGAGTTTGAATAAACTCCTCGCCAATGTGATGTCTGACCGTCTCGGCCATTCCAAGAATGCTCCCCATCCAATCCTTGCGAAAAACTTCTTCACCTCATCCTTAACCCCGGACTCTCCAAAGACCTCCATGTCTAGCGTCTTGGGCTTTACAATGCCCCTCATCGGTGGTGGTGTTGAACCCTGGGTGGCCTCCGTGGTCGGGGCGGCTTTCCTTTTTCGGAGGAGGGTGATGCCATCTTCGCAAGGTACCCTCGGTTCTCTTCCTGAAGGTGGAGGTAGCTCGACGAGGCTTCCTTCTCGGTGGTGGTGGTGCCCTGAGTCTTTTTCGGCCGGGTTTCTTCTTCTTCGCTTTTCTCCTCGCCGGCGGCCTTTTCGTCGGCCTGGCTCGAGAGTGGATTCCTCCGTCTCAGGGTTTTCCTTTTCTATCGCCGGACAGCCTTCTCCTCAGTATGCTCGCCTTCTTCTTCTTAGGCCTCACCGCCGCTTCCATCGGTGGTTCCTCCGGCGTCGCTTTACGGGAGAGGCGCTTGCTCCTCTATTATTTTCTCCGTGTCCTGAGTTAACCTGAGATGGGCTCTTAGGCATTTCGGGGGTAGTAGGAGTCTCAGAGGGGGTCGCCATTTTCGCTTCGAGCTCGATGGTCTTCTTCGGTTCAGAGAGAGAATCGGGAGCTTTTTGGTGGTTTGGCCTGGTTTCTGGCCATCATTTTTTGAAAATGGGAGGTTTCTTCTTTAAGGCTCGGTGAGAGAGAAAGAATTTGCAGAGGTTGAGGCGACGTGGGTGAGGTAATTATGGAGTGGCCAGTTATAAGGGACGTTACGTCCTTTCTCCTGACAACCGCCTGCCACTTGTTTCAGAACTCACCCTCTTGCCCACGGCGAATGTCAAGCGTCTCATCTTGCCCTCTTCGATCACGATCACAACTGTTCCTGTAGATTGACCAACACAACACCACACGCAAAACGGGGCAAAACAAAAAACAAAGAAAACAACAACGAAAGCAAATAAAATACCAGGTTGCCTCCTGGCCAGCGCCTTGGTTATTGTCGTGGCTCGACTAGATTTCTCTTTTTAATCTTTCCCGTCGAGGGCTTGCACCTGATGCAATTCCCCTGGATCTATCTCGTGATGCCCATAGTAAGCCTTCAGACGTTGTCCATTGACCTTGAAGATCTTCTTCGTCTTGGTCTGCGACCCGACTGACTCCATTCGCAA
This sequence comes from Salvia rosmarinus, assembly GCA_036937905.1. NCBI lineage: Eukaryota > Viridiplantae > Streptophyta > Magnoliopsida > Lamiales > Lamiaceae > Salvia > Salvia rosmarinus. The sequence continues at coordinate 22,122,732 of CM072819.1, read as the reverse complement.
TCGAGTTTTACTTCATATGGTCCGCACCACTTGCTTGTTAACTCGCCCGACATCAACTTGAATCGAGATCGGTATAAAAGCACCAATCGCCTTGCTCGAATGACTTGGCTTTGATAAGAAGGTCATGTGCCTTCTTTAATCTTTCTTTATATAGAACGGCATTGTCATAGGCCTCAGCCTTATTTCTTCCAGCTTGAAGTCAAGCTTTCTAGCTTGGCCATCACGGTCCCAATCAAAGTTGAGCTTGTTCATCGCCCAAAATGCCTTGTGCTCTAGTTCCACCGGTAAATGACACATCTTACCAAGCACAATTCGGTATGGTGACATGCCCAAGGGGTCTCTTGTATGCGCTCAGATGCCCATAGCGTCATCAAGACGAGTGCTCCGATCCTTACACAGTAGGTCCCACTACCTTCCTCAATATAGTCTTGATTATTCTGTTGGACAACTCCGCTTGCCCATTAGCCTGCGGATGGTAGGCTGTAGTCACACGATGGGTTACACCGTATTTCTCGAACAATTTGGTGATAGTAGTGTTGCGTAAATGGGTTCCTTGATCGATAATTGCCTTGGGCACGCCGAACTGTTGAAGATATTAGCTTTAAGAAAAGTCAAACTACCTTTGAGTCATTAGTGGCACTTGCCTTGGCCTCAACCCATTTCGAGACATAATCCATCGCAAGCAAGATGTACGCATTGCCCCTTGAGCTCGGTAATGGTCCCATAAAGTCCATCCCCCATACATCAAAGATTTCGACGGGAAGGATAGGTATCATGGGCATCTCATTCCTCTTTGTGATATTTCCTTCTTGTTGACACTCTTTGCATTGCTTACACAGCTCATAAGCATCTTTGAATATCGTGGGCGTAAGAATCACTGCCTAAAACCTTTCTCACCGTCCTCTTGTGCCCAAAGTGACCTCCACATTCTTTGGAGTGGTAGTGATTCGTAATGTCTTTGATCTCGCCGGGCACATCGTCAAAAAAACTTGATCAGCGCACTTTCTCCATAAGTAGGGATCATCCCATATGTAGGTGCGACAGTCTGCCTTGATCTTGTTTCTTTGATACGTAGTGAGCCCAACAGGGAGTTCTCCAGTGGTTTTGTAATTCACCAAATCTGCATACCATGGCTCGAACTCCGTCGTGCCCTGAATGAAGTACAAATGTTCTTCAGGGAAGGTCTCTGCAATGGGCACCGGGTCTTCCCCCTTCAATATCCTACTCAAGTGGTCGGCCACAAGGTTTTGTGCTCCACTCTTGTCTTTGATTTCTACATCGAACTCTTGGAGAAGCAAGATCCATCTGATTAGTCGTGGCTTTGACTCCTTCTTGGCCATCAGGTATCTCAGGGCAGTATGATCGGTGTAGACGATTGTCTTGGCCCCGATGAGATATGATCGAAATTTTTCAAAAGCAAAGACGACCGCCAAGAGCTCTTTCTCGGTCGTGCTGTAGTTGCATTGGGCTGCATTGAGAGTTCTTGAGGCATAGTATATAGCATGACTTTCCTTTCCTCTTCGTTGTCCCAAGACGGCTCCCACGGCATATCCGCTATCGCACATAACTTCAAACGGCATGCCCCAATCGGGGTTGAATGATCGGTCTTGAAATTAAGTTATTATTCGAGTATCAAAAGCTATCTTACACTCTTCATCGAATTCCCATGGTACATCATTCGGAGTAGTCGTGTCATGGGTGGGCGATCTTTAAAGTCCTTCACAAATCTTCAGAGAACCCAACAGTGCCCAAGGAAACCTCGCGACTTGCTTTCTTCGAAGTCGGATAGGCAATTTGGCGATGATCTCCACTTTAGCTCTATCTACTTCTATCCTCTTCGACACCACGTGCCCAAGAACAATCCTTCTTGTACCATGAAATGACATTTCTCATAATTTAGGATCAAATTCTTTTCGACACATCTCTGTAGGACTACCTCCAAATTTGTCAAGCACTCATCGAATGATTCCCCATAGACGGTAAAGTCGTCCATAAAGACCTCGATGCATTTCTCCAATAGGTCCAGAAGATGCTCATCATGCATCGCCGAAATGTCCCCTGGCATTACACAAGCGAAAGGCATTCTTTTGTAGGCAAATGTCCCGAATGGGCATGTGAAAGTAGTTTTATCCCGATCACCTGGGCAACCCATATCCGCATGTAGCACAGTATCCGCTCTAAAAACAAAAGAATTTGTTTCCAGCTAACCTCTCCAGCATCTCGTCAATGAAAGGTAATGGGAAGTGATCTTTTCGGGTCACCGTGTTGAGCTTTCGATAGTCAATACACATTCTCCAACCTGTTTGGAGTCTCGTTGGGATCAGCTCTCCTTTCTCATTTTTCACTACCTGAATGCCTGACTTCTTGGGCACGACGTGTACTGGGCTGACCCATTTATCGTCGACACGGATATATGATGCCCAAGTCGAGAAGCTTCAAGATCTCCTTCATGACTACCTCCTTCATAGCTGGGTTCAACTTCCTTTGTTGATCGCGTACTGGTTTGGCTTCTTCTTCCATCAGAATATTGTGAACGCATATGGAAGGGCTGATGCCCTTGATGTCGGCCAATGTCCATCCAATAGCTTCCTTATATTGCCCAATAACACTTCTCACAGCTTCCTCCTGACTCGGACTGAGTTTAGCATTGATGATCACGGGCAAGGTGTCGTCCTTCCCTAGAAAGATGTACTTCAGGTGGTGAGGAAGAGTCTTTAGCTCGAGTTTCGGTGCTCTCATAAGAGATGGAACGAGCTTTTCTTCTTCCTTCGACTTGGGCATGTTCGGTATATTGACCACTGAGTCCCTCGGGTTCGCTCCGCAAATAAGCGGGCCTCCCGACATTGCCCATAAGTCGCTTCTTCGTGGCGTCATCCTCCTTAAGACCACTTTGAATTGTCGCATCCAAATGGATCTTGTAAACCTATCTCGGGCGGATGTCTCCACCATGGGTTCAATGTGATCAATGAATTCCACGACCTCAATATCAATAGGATGCTCCATGGCCTTGAAGATGTTGAAGGTCACCGCCTCATTGTCAATTCACATGATAATTTGCCCGTGTCGCAATCAATCCTAGTTCGGCCGTCTTCATGAATGGTCGACCCAAGAGCATAACTGAGGATTTGTTACCCATCGTGCCCATATTTAAAACGTAGAAGTCCGCTGGAAATATGAGTTCCTCCACTTTGACCAATACGTCTTCGATGATTCATTCTGGATAAACGTTGGACCCGTCTCGCTAATCGATAACCACTCGTGTTGGCTTGTGGCTCCCATCTTTAATTCATTGAACATTGACAAGGGCATGACGTTTATAGATGCCCCAACCAAAGATGGCCCTTTCGATCCTCGTATTGCCTATTACGCAGGGAATAAAAAACATCCCTGGATCTCCACACTTCTCGGGCAATTTCCGTTGTAAGATCATGGATACATTCTCTCCCACTTGAATTTTGCATCATCTTTGTATTTCACCTTTCTCGTGCACAATTCTTTCATGAACTTTGCCCATTTGGCATCGTGCCTGTGGCGTTGATGAGCGGTATATTAATTTCCACCTTCGAAACACACGATACATCTCGCTCATTTCTTCCTCTCTCCGTTTCTCGCCAATCTGCTCGAAAGGGAGGTAAAACCTTAGGATTAGGTTTGACATAGGTTGGCTCAATGATTGCCTCTTCTTTTTCGCCTTTTCCTCGGCGCCCTCTTGATCATTGTCATCTTGACCATTGTGTTACGTGAGATCTTCCACTTGTGCATGTCTGCGTCGTCCTTAGCATGAAAACTTTCTCTGGCAGCTTCTTCCCACTTCTTAGGGCTACAGCATTCAGTTGGGCTAACTCGTTTACCTCTACTTGAGGAGGTAAATTTCCTTGCTTCTTCTCAAGACGCGTTACGGCGGCCGTCAATTGGGAAACTTGGTTCCCAAGGCTCTGGAGGGCTCCTCTTGTCTCGACCTTGAATTTCTCGTTCTCTTGTTGAGCCTTCACATTTTCTCGTGCCATAGTGTGCACAAGTTCGGCCAACGATGGCCCACCGCTTTGGTCACGCTGATTATTTCTGTATGGCTGTTGTTGTCCTGCCCCTTGCTGGTTGTTAGACCACCTAAAGTTTTCGTGGTTCCTCCATCCTGGGTTGTAGGTCTGAGAGTTTGGATCATATCTCCTCTGCTCGTATTGCCCATTACCATTCTGACCCACTGCATTGACTTCTTCTTCTTCAAACAGTGTGGGGCATTGATCCGTGTGATGTGTCACGGCAGCGCATATTTGGCAAACTTTAGCTTTCTTTTGCCCTTGCCCTGGTCCTGGTCCTGTGTTGGTTATGAACTTGTCGAACAGGTTACAGAGTTTATCCAGCTTGGTCTCCACGGTTGAAGAAGTAGCGGCTTGCCTCTAACTTCTCCTCCTTCGCCTCTGCTTTCTTGACCATCTCGCCCAATGTCTAAAGGCCTCACTGGGAACTTTATTCAAGATTGATCCTCCACAAGCTGCATTCACCCAAATTTTCTCTGTTGCCCTCAACCCGCCTTGAAATATTGGATCGGATCATGATCCGAATTTGATGTTGAGGCATTTCGCTGCAACTGCTTAAACCTTCCCATAATCATAAAAGGTCTATCCGTGCCCATTTTGATGCCGCTATCCTTTCCTCATGTTCGAATACGGGCGGCGAAAGTACTTCTCGAACTTCGGTGAAGTTGTGCCCACGTGGTCACACTTCCAACCCGGCAAGGTGTAGAGCCATTCTCTTGCCCCATCATGCGAGAGAGGGAATAACACTAATCTCACATACTCTCCAAGATTTTCATTGGCGGATAGTCCCACACGCCATCTCGAAATCTTGTAAATGCCTTTGTGGATCCTCCCGGGCATGTCATCGAATCGGGAGGATTTGGATGAAGAATGCTTCATCTCCCGCCGCCATTGATCGCGGGCAATGTGATGCCCGTTAGCCTCGTGTTCGGTTGTTGGGAATACCATTTCCTCAATGTTCGCTTACTTGCGGTTGTTCACCCATCGTATTGCCTCCGGGTTCTCTTCGGATTAGCCGCCTCGCAGCTTGTCGTGCCCTCCGCATCGCCGCTCCTCCGCCTTGCGTGCTTTTCGATCTCGTGATCGCATAAAAGTCCTCCGTTCTCTCCGCAAGGTTAGGTTGTAGCATACATAAAGAAAGCAATATAAATTCAAGAAATAGAGATACTCTTGGAATGCGCAACTCCCGGCAATGGTGCCAATTCGACATCGCGTCGTTTAGCGTTCAAAATAAATTTATAACCTATTGCCCATCACAGCGTAGCCGATAATAAGTATAGGGTCGATCCCACGAGGAGTTGGTGTAGCAATCTCTGATGTCACGATGTCACTTAAAAGGGATGAGAGTGGTGTAATTATCTTGATCACTATAGATAAGACTAAAGTAACCTGAAACAAACTCAAAGGAATATCAAATAATAAGACGAGTCTGGCTTGGGCAACAACTTCGTGAAGACGATTAATACTCGGTCCTAGGTGCAAAGGTTTTCTCTACATGACATGCATCAACCGGTTATAAGAGACATACGTCGTGACCCCGTTGTCACGCGTCACGCCCACGACGCATCCCTCCAAATCTATCCTTTCTGTGTAAAGAAGGCAAGGGACACCCTATGCAAACTATCTAACCCGTAATGCCCATGCACGAGGACACCTCAGTACATGTAAACCTACAGGCAGCGTTATGATCTAGATGGACCGGTATTGGCAAAGGCAGCTGCTATGACTACTCCAACTCGCCCACACCAATCGTACTATTTGGGATGCGGGACACTCGACACCTTAATCCAATTATTACTTGTAACCCTCCTTACCCACTATGTTATTTGCAACTAACACACCGAGTTTGGTTAAGTTATATAATGCCGGGACCTAGTGCTTGGGATCACACGCATGCGGATCGTAATGCCCTACTTAGACCTCTCGAGTTATATTAATCATGCTCCACTTAGTCACGCCCAAACCGAATAAAGACTTAGCTAGACATAAAATAAATAAACATGCAATGCTTAATTGAAACCATAATTAAACGGAACCAACTTACTATTAATTGAACGAATAGAAACGGCGAGCCCAAAGTGCAGCCGGCAAAATATCTGAATAGCAAATAAAGTGTTTTCCCGAAGGACTTAATGTATGTGGTGCTGCTTGGATGAATTTGATAATGAGTGAGAGTTGGAGCAGCGAGAGAGAGAGCGCACAAGTCGCGCCTTCATCCATATATATAGGCCGAGAGAGATCGGCGATGGTTTATGGCCCATGGGCTGGACAATCTGTAGGTTTTCCTTGTTGATCGGCGCCTTTCCTTGCCCAGACGGATCTGAGGCGATCTCCTCCTGATATCATGAGATTCGGTGTCGGTAGCATCCTTTCCGGATTTAGCGAGATTCGCCCGATCTCGCGTATCTTGTCCATTAGCTCTTCCTCCGCCTTCTCTTGCCTCCTTCTTCTTCTTGGTCTCGCCGCCTTCTTCACTCCGCTTGCCCATTAGCCTACCCTTCCGGAGATTGAACTTGTGCGGTCTCAGAAGGAGGTCACGCCGTGAAACGGAACAGCTACGAGTTTGAAGCCCGGTGTGAGCTAAGCTCCTTGTGCCCTCGAGGTGCATCGATCTCTATTCACCCGCCAAGCAAGTTCCACCCTTCTGCCCATTTCGCCTGCCTTGTTCCTGCAGACCAATGTGTCCTCCCGCACACAAAACACAACAAGAAAGACACAAAAGACTCGATCTAGACCTAGACAAGACACGTAAAAAGAGCACAAAACTTGGGCTCGTCAGAGGGTATTGATTCTCATCCTTAGAGGGTTCTCCTCCTTAGAGGGTATTGTATGGGGGGATGTATGCATAAATGACAAATGAAATATGCAAGATGAAATAAATAAAAAGATTTTATTAATGACAGGACCGAAAGACACGACTTAACAAAAAGACACGACACTTATGCAAAATATCTCTTCAGATGAATGGTGTGCCACGTATGAGGTATTTGCTCACCGGATAAATGGGCGAGCTTATAGGACCATTTTCCAAGGATTTCTTCAACTCGGTATGGGCTTGTCAGCTTCTCGCTTCTTCATGTCCGCTTCGTCCGCTTTAGCGAACCGATCTGCTATGCGCCATAGCTCCGACGCAGTACTGGGCTCGTACTTGACGATCTCTCTATATAGGGCCCCCGACAAGATGCCATTCTAGAAAGCCGAGATAATGAGGAGGTCGTCTACATCCTCGACTTTTAGGCTCTCCTTATTTAACCTAGTCATGAAGTCGCTGATGGACTCACCTCGGCCTTGCCTCACAGTGAGGAGATGAGCCGATGTGGTCTTGGACTCGGCTTTTTGGAAGAACCTTCGATGAAAGGCTTTCATTAGATCTCGGTAAGATCCAATACTACCGGGAGGTAAACTGTCGAACCACCGGCGGGCGTTGTCGATCAGCAACTCCGGGAACAACTTACACATGTGGATGGTGTTGAGACGCTGATTGATCATGTTGTATTGGAATTGAGAAAGGAAGTTTTGCGGATCCCTCAATCCGTCATAGGGAGCGATGCTCGGCACCCTGTACTTGTCCGGGAGTGGAGTGTCGAGTATCTCTTCATAGAAAGGGGTAATGATCCTCCCATATCCCTCGAACCCGTCTCCCAAGGAACGATGCTGAGGTCGTCTGCCGGACTCGTTGTAATAGTGGGGGTCGACCTCGCGGTGATCGCGACGACCTGTCCCACGCTGTTCATCCCTTGCGTGATTGGTTTGGAAACCAACTCGTGTAGGGATGTTATCCGCGACACGAGCGCCTATCATCCGGAGGCTGGGGGATTCACCTCGCTATGCTGCCTCGTGCTTTGACGAGGCTTCGGCGTCCTTTTCTTCATGATGATGCCGACCCTGTTCTCGGCTGAGGTATTGGAGGAAGCTTTCCTTATTCTTTTCGAGGAATCCTTTAACCGCCTCGTCGAGATTCAACGGTGGTGCTTGGGGCTCCTCTCTATGGCTGTTGCGACCTCCTTCACTTCGGTGATCTTCTTCTTCTCGTAGGATTGGGTGGCCTCGCTCATCGAGACTTTGAACGTGCCCTTCAGGGGTCGTCTCTCTAATTGGGCTTTTACCAGATCGAGTTCGGCGCGTCCTGCCGCCGTCGTTATTGCCGGTAGCATCCCTGGATGTAATGCTTCTTGTATTCATCGCTGTGATTGTTTCCCTGAAAATAAAGGTTGATCGAAAACACAAGATTTCGGTTCCCACAGACGGCGCCAGTGATCGATCTTAATTTTCGTAAGGTAATAAATACGCAATGAACACGAGGGATTAACGTGGTTCGATCTTTGAATTAGATCTACGTCTACGGAGCAAGAGAATATATGTGTATTGAGTGTATGAGAAACGATTACAAAGAGAGTAGATGATCCCCTCCCTCTCTAATCTAACCTCTATTTATATATCATCAAGTTGAGTTTGACTCTAATTCAAATTGAGTTTGACTCTAATACAAAGTTTTCTCTCAGAAGGATTCTTTTAGATATGCATCCGAATCTTCTACGTCTCCAATTGCGATTTGAGTTGTAGTTGGTTGAGGAGTCTTCTTGGGCCGAACTCACATAGGCCGAGCTTAATGTCGGGGCCTATTTATATTGGGCCTGATGCTTGGGTTTAGTAGTTGGGCCGTATCCTATCAAGTAGCAAGTGGTCTCGAAAAAATAATATGACCACACACGGCACACCTTCAGACTTGAGTGGATCTGGCAACATCATCGGCCTCGACCGCCACCTGTCACAAGATAAGCAAAGATCAAGCATTGCATCATGGAACCTTAATATTTCATTTCAAAAGACCAATATGACATAAAGTTCCTGCAATTTACAGCTCACTTCTTATGATATAACTTATAAGTATTACACCCACGGTTGGGCAAACGTTATAAGTCCATGAAATCATTAAGTTAAAACAAAAGAAAAAGGAGTTAAAGACGGAACCTCTGTTTCCAGCAGCCCTTCCTCCAGCTCCGCCCCTGCCTCGACCAGCACCAGCACCCCAGCCACCTCCATCCTTCAAACCACGGCCTATACCTTTTGCTTTAGAGCCTTCTTCTCTACCTCCTCTTCCTCTTCCACGCCCTACTCCAGGTGGCCTTCTGTCTGGAAATTGCATAGCATGTAGAGTAAGGATAATCACTAAGTTTAATTGAGGAAAATAAATTTAATAAAACCTAAATTACAATGAATTACCAGAACGGCTTTTTGTCTCTTCTTGCACTTTATCAATCACTTGAAAATGAGTCAGATTCATCAAATGTTATCTTAACATCCAAGAAAACCTATTTATTTATATAAACACTCATGTGACGTGTGTATATAAAGCATTCAAGCAACATTCATGAACACACTATGAATTATGTGACTCATCCATTTAAAACAATTAGGAAAGAGATAATAATGCATGATATTTAGCTACACTACTTGTCAGGCTTGCCTATGCATGGATCTGTTTTAAGCTCATTTCTAATTATGACTTATCTTTACTTGAGTTAAATTAAATCTATGCAAGCCTGTGGAGTGAAGATAAGGGATTTCTTAAAGGGATGGCACAAATCAGGCAGGATATGGAAGGGGAAAAAAGAAAAAGAAAATGAGAATCGCAGCAACAACAACAATCAGGAAGCTAGAAACAAATGCAAGGACATACATAACTCAATAACTTTGTCCGGCGGAGGCAACGGTGGTGCAGACGCGACGGCGCTTCTCCGGCGGAGATGGAGAAGCAAAATGGTGGCAGAACGATGGGTAGCAGCTGCGGTGATGGAGACGGCGACTTGGCGACAACGCTCGTCCGATGGCGGCGGCAGCGGCGTCTGGTTGCAGAGGGAGGCTCCGGATGAGAGGATTTTGATTTGGTTGCAGAGGGCTCGTCTGATTGTGAAATATTTTTTCGAAAATTTTAACTTTGATATATTTTAGATTTGTAGTTATTATTATATAATAATTATTTAAATATAAAAGGGCATTTTGGGTATGAAATGCTACATTTAATATATTTTTATTGCTATGGTTATAATCAATCTTTGCTTAAGCAAAATGGTTAGTTTAATTTTTGCCTCATAATAGTAATTCTCTAGCTTTACTTGTTTTCTTGCTTCTCTTCTTTATATAGATTCTAGCTAGCACTCTTTCGAGATTATGCTTATTACAAATAATTTTTTGAATGAGATTATTATTCGGTTAGTATATGTGTTTTCAGTTCCATGAAAGTTCGAACCACATTATAGATCAAATAAAATGATGAAAATAAAGGAGAAGAAGATGATCACGTGGAAGAAGAAGGATGGCTCGTGAGTTTGTTAAGATTGCAGGCGATGACGGTTTGTTGGTGATAACAGCCAGGCCCTCAAGTTGTTACAAGTCTGTTAGAGTTAGTTAGTAGTTAGTTCACATTTCTTCTGCTAACTTCTCTTTCGTTTGTTCATTATAAATAAATGATCTGTAATCTGTATCCATGACTTTCAATATACAAGAAGAAACAATATAAAACTCTTAACTATGTAGTCCATTGGTTTTCTTCCTTTTTTTTGTTTCTGCAACTTCTTCTTTCTTTCTTCTGTTTTTCTTTCAGTTTTCTTCTTCTATTTTCTCTTCCAGATTTCTCTTCTTCAATGTTCAACATGGTATCAGAGCTAGAAAGAGGAGAGAGGGAGAGAGGCTGACCAGAATATATTGTAACTACGCCAGGTGAGGTGATTTTATCTCGAGTTTGGAGAAATATGGCTGTGTGCGTGGAGACGGCGGCATCGGAGCTCAGAGACGTATACAGCTGCGGCAAGACGAGGACGTACGAGTGGCGCGTTTTACAACTCAAAGCGCTACTCAAATTCGCGCTTCACCACGAGAAGAAAATCCTCGAAGCTCTGAGGTCTGATCTCGGCAAGCACGAGCACAAAGCTTTTCTTCATGAGATTGCTGCAGTAATATCAGCATGCAGGATGGCATTGAAGCAATTGCATTGATGGATGAAGCCTGAGAAAGTTAAAACGTCCATGACCACTTTTCCGTCATTAGCTGAACTAGTTTCAGAACCCTACGGTGTCGTATTGGTTATATCAACATGGAACTATCCTATCTTGTTGTCGCTTGAGCCAGTCATTGCAGCTATTTCAGCTGGTAATGCTGTAGCGCTGAAGCCATCTGAAGTTGCCCCTGCAACTTCCTCAGTAATCTCAAAACTTCTTGGGCAATACATGGATGTCTCAGTTGTGAAAGTTGTAGAAGGTGGTATTAACGAAACAACTGTATTACTGGAACAGAAATGGGACAAAATATTTTATAGAGGGAATAGCAAGGTCGGACGTGTTATATTAGATGCTGCTGCTAAGCATCTCACACCTGTGATTTTGGAGCTTGGTGGGAAATGTCCAGCAATTGTTGATTCAAACATCAACTTAACAGTTGCAGCAAGAAGAATCATCTCAGGAAAGTGAGGATGCAACAGTGGACAAACCTGTGTTTCACCTGACTATATAATAACTACAAAGGATTATGCTTCACAATTTGTTGATGCTCTTTCATCTGAACTAGAAAGATTCTATGGAAAGGATCCATGTTGTGAAGGCGAAAACGTACAGATTGACGGTTCGCCTAAATTCAAATATGCTTCATTTTTGAATTCGGATGGCAGCGTTGCGATTCATGCTGGTGAAAGATTGGGCCGTGCCATTGCTACTGATGCAATAATTAATCCAGTATTTAATACATCTGGCATTGTTTGGATTGGCATTTTTTGTTGGACCTACTACAAACAACAGGAATGGCTCATAGGAGGCTTTCCCATCGAATGGAGAGGCGGAGGTGATTTCTGCATGGCAAAATCTAGCTGCTGGGGCCGGGAAGGCTGATTAGGAATTGGCTCTTATTGAAACTGCTAGTTCTCTGTCTAAGAAAAAGGCTGAAGAGAGAAGCTCTTCAAGCTGAGTCGATGTCGAGGAGAACGATTCGATCGAATGACGAGGAGCATTACGGCGATGTCTTACTCATTTCTATCGATTGTGTATCGGTTGATTTTCTTACCTATATGCCTCTGCTAGGATCTATGGTGATTTTAGCTAGGATCGATGGTGATCTTAGGCTTTGTTTGAATCTGTTGGAATCGTGAGTTGCGATTTTCATCTTCGGTTTCGATATCCCATGTCCAAGCTTGGATTGGTGGACATACACCACCTCCAGCTTGCGGGGGATGATGAAAATAAAGGAGAAGAAGATGATCACGTGGAAGAAGAAGGATGGCTCGTGAGTTTGTTAAGATTGCAGGCGATGACGGTTTGTTGATGATAACAGCCGATTCCTCAAGTTGTTACAAGTCTGTTAGAGTTAGTTAGTAGTTAGTTCACATTTCTTCTAACTTCTCTTCCGTTTGTTCACTATAAATAAAGGATATGTAATATGTATCCATGACTTTCAATATACAAGAAGAAACAATACAAAACTCTTCACAATGTAGTCCATTAATTTTCTTCCTTTTTTGTTTCTGCAACTTCTTCTTTTTTTCTTCTGTTTTTCTTTCAGTTTTCTTCTTCTATTTTCTCTTCCAGATTTCTCTTCTTCAATATTCAACATAAAACTCCACTAATTTCGATTATTAAAAAAAGCTTATATGCCATATATATCTTTTTTTTTTGGAAAAACAATATTTTTTTGGCTCAAATTGATTGGCTCTACATCTCAATGTAATGATTGGATAAAATGCATTTTTTTATTCCGTAATTATAGCCTGCACACGTGCAAAATGCATGTATAGTTCTCTGTATTTTATATTTCTAAATAGTTATTGCTGTTTAAAATGAATTTTCAATGAAAAAAACTAAAATTATATAAAAAAAATTAAATAAATATGCATTTCAAGGTCATTGGAATTAGAACAAATTAAGTTACATTGTGAATCAAATTCCAATTAAAACTAGTCTCAATGAAAAACTTTGTAATTTATATAAATAGCAAATATTTGAAATTGCATTTGATAAATCTTCATTTAACAAGAATCAGGTTGTTCGTATCAAATAATGACTAGCCAAATCTGATAATGTGAACTTCCGTGCCACTTTATAATTTAAGAATGGGGTGATCTCCTGTGTGAGAGCGCGGAGATCACCCCTAATTAATTTATTAATTATATAAATTAATTAGTTAAATAATTTAAATTTAGATTTAATAAATTTTAATTGATATTAATAAATTAATAAATAGTAATAATTTTATTAAAATTAATAAATTCTAATTCGAAATTAGAAAATCCTAATCAGAGTTAATAAAACCTAATTTAGAATTAATAAACTTAATTTTGAACTAAAAAATTCTAATTGCGAATTAACAAACTCTAATTGTACGTGAATCATAGCCCCTAATTATGGGTTAATAAATCCTAATTGTAAATTAATAAATCATAATTTAGAATTGATAAATCTTATTATAAATTAATTAATAAAATCTAAACCATAATTTAGAATTGATAAATCTAATTATAAATTAATTAATAAAATCTTATTATCTTTAATCACCCTAATTAATATCTAATTATCTTAATTAATAAGGGTGAGCACATGGTGAGACTATGTTCACTCAAGTTCTTGTCTTTAAAAATAATTATAACTAAATCTTGAAATCACACATATAAATATATGTATGTTAAAACGTGAAATAATTTTGAGATACCTGTTTGTTCATACAAAATTGATAATGGTATTAAAAAAATACAAAAAAAATTATAAACAAAATTATCTATTGTTCATGCCAACTCCTTTTCCCAAGATCTAATATGTCCATTCCACTAAGAGCATAATTAGGTGCCCACTTACCAAGAAAAGAAAGAATTTTTTTTGACCAAAATATAACTAAATTCTTTGCACCGAGAATTCAATGTTTCACATATGGAAAATATTCAACGAGCCCAAAAAAATTTATCTAGGTTTTGTAATGTATACATGAATATTGAAAATATTATCGAAACGTTATCTAGATTTCTAGTATTTATATCACTATATAAACGCTACATGGCATTGGCAAGAAACAAATAAACCTTGAGAGTAGATTAGCGTCAACAATGGCAAATCATTTAAATTATTGTTTCTTCGTCATTTTCATCCTTAATCACGTCATTGGTAAAACCCAAATTCATCTCTTTTTTCTAGTAATCAAGCTATGATTTCATATCACTGATTTAAAAAAAGAACTAATTATAGCTTAATATTGTATGTCCATGCAGGTTTTCAAGTGTATGCTGTGCCTTATGATTACAGTTACACGGATGAGGCAAGTCATATATATGCGAAAAGAACACAGAATTAATAATCTAATTTGTAGTCATAAAATTTGATTATTTTCTAAATATATATTGATTTATCTTTAATGTCAGTGTTTGGAGAAGCCTCTAATCCCTCAGTACAGCGGAGGTATAGTGATGAATCCCGAACTAAACGAAGGATTGAACGGATGGACGCCGTTTGGAGATGCCAAAATACAGCATGCAGAAGGCGTCGATGGCAACAAATATATTGTTGCCACTGCTAGAAACCTATCCAACCATAGTGTTTCCCAAGAAATTGATTTAGACAAGGATAAACTTTACACTTTTTCGGGTATTTTATATTGTTTTCCCATTCAAGAATACTACAAGATTCATCAGAAAGGAAAATCTTGAAAATGTTTTGTAATAATTTATAATAGTTTTGATACTTTTGCAGCATGGTTGCAAGTAAGCAATGGCAGCGCTGATATAGCAGCGGTTTTTAAGACGGCAAACGGTTCGATAACCGCCGGCTGGGTTTCTGCCCAAGAGGGCTGCTGGTCCATGCTCAAGGGTGGCTTGGTTGTCGATGTTTCTGGCCCTGCGCAACTCTATTTTGAGGTTCATCTTTTCTTCTTTGATAGAATTTTAGATTTAATTTTCTGTGGATTGAAGAAATATGGAAATAAGTTGCTAATAATCATGGATCAATTAGGTTTTAGTCGGATGGGATTCCTTGTCCTAACTTCCACCGTACATGTCCCACTATTAATTTTACTATTAAACAATATATATTAGAAAATTTAAAAATGAATATTATATAGTGATTCCTAATTAACATTTATTATTAAAAAAATAAATTTTAAAAATCATATACCTTAATTTTAGAATAATAACCACAAATAAAATTTTTTAACTTAAATATACAAATTGAATACAAAAATAATAATAATTGTAAACGTCCCGAATTGGATTGATAGACCTAATTAATAATTGTAAAATTAAACTAATTACAACATATTGGATGCGTATATATATATAATAGAGAGTGAGACGCTTAAGACACCAAAGTTAGAATAGAGAATTTCAAATGGATTTTAACTACTTGAAATAAAATGATTATTAATTGAATATATATATATATATATATATGGTTTGGTTGTTTCGGATGAGATCCAATGTCTCACAATTTTTTGTATACCATCAAATTTTTTCTTATAAAAATTAAATTGATTATAATATTATGAATCATACTTAATTTTCCTTTCAATAAATTATATACTCCAGCTTTGGATTTATCAATCCTAACTAATAAAAGTAAAATTAAATCATAAAATCATTATATACTCTAATTGGATGGAATAAACCTTAGTTAATAATTAAAAAATTAAATAAAATTAAAGTAAAACGCACAAAATCCAAATTGAAGAAAAAAGATGAAAGAAAAAAAATGGAACACCAAATGTAATATATTGGATCTCATGTCGATTGTTGTTCTAATGTAGCTAGATATAGTTGGATTAATATATACGTGAAAGTGGCTTGATTGCTAATTTTGTTTTTCATGTCCAGTGCAACAATTCAGCCATCGATATTAAAGCAGACAGCGTCTCGCTGCAGCCATTTACACAGGAAGAATGGAAATCACACCAAAATCTGAGCATTGAAAAGGTATATAAATAGGTTCACAAAACTGTATAGACATGGTCAAGAAATTGATAACACCAATTCATTCTCTTGATCAAATTTTATTATTTCATGAATGATTTTGTTCCATCTGCATCATATCGCAGGCGCGCAAGACAAGGGTGAGGTTGATGGCCGTGGACCAACACAACCGCCCCATCCCAAACGCCACCGTTTCAATACGTCTCCGCCAATCCCACTTCCCCTTGGGCTGCGCCATCAACCAAAACATCCTCCGAAACCCCGCTTACCAGAACTGGTTCTCCTCCCGCTTCCGCTACACCGTCTTCGAGAACGAGCTCAAGTGGTACGCCACCGAGCGCTCCCGCGGCGCCGAGGACTACTCCGTCTCCGACGCCCTCATGTGGTTCGCCCGGTCCCACGGCGTCGCCGTCCGCGGCCACAACATCTTCTGGGAGAACCCCGCCTCCCAGCCCTCCTGGGTGCCCGGGCTCTCCTCGGGCGACCTGTCCTACGCCGCGGCCCGCCGCATCAGCTCCGTCACGCGCCGCTACCGGGGGCAGCTCTTCCACTGGGACGTCATGAATGAGAATCTCCACTACAATTTCTTCGAGAGCAAGCTCGGATCCACCGCCTCCCTCAACTTCTATTTACGGACCAACAGGGACGACCCCAAAACGACACCGTTTCTCAACGAATACAACACCATTGAGGAGAGCGGCGACGGCGTGGCGTCGCCGGCTAAGTATTTGCAGATGGTGAGGGGTTTGAGGAAGCATGGGTACAAGGGGCCGTTGGGGATCGGCGTGCAGGGGCATTTTAGATGGGCGAATCTGCCCTACACGAGATCGGCGATTGATATCCTCGCCAAGGCGGGGTTGCCGATTTGGGTGACGGAATTGGACGTTAGATCCGGCCCCAACCAGGTACGACTTTATTCGAGGGTTAATATTCACCTCCTATCTTTGTCCATATAATAATATTATAAATATAGTCTAACCTTTACTTTTTTATTACAATTACAGCATGTTAGTATAACATTGTCATTGATGAAAATTTGATGAGGACTAACTGAAGCTGAAACATGTTATTTAATCTCATTAAAAATATGATTAATTAATACTAGCATTTATGGTCCAAAACGACATTGTTTCCATCAACAATGTCTTACTGATGGGTCATAAATATAATAACGGAACAAAAATCAGACAATATTAGAAAATTTTCAAATGTTATGCCAAAATATCACTATATATACAGACAAATATCAGACCATAAATTCTATGAAAAAATAGTCATTCTGATATTACAAAGACAACAAGCAATCATTAATATAAAAAGAAAATAAAGCTACTTTGTGTGTTAAATAACTTATTTATTTTTCATGTAAATCCTTGAATTACATGTTGAATTTATAGAATATTATAAAACTAAAGATACAAAAAAAGTAAAAGTGTCCAACATTTTAACTTAATTATTGATTTTTTATTTATAGCAAAATTACTATTTTAAGTATAAAAAAAAGTAAAAAACATAGCACATGATGATTGATGACTTTATCCAATTTCAAGAAACACCAATTCCGTGTGCTTGTTTTAGTTTAGTGGTAAAATGATTAATATCTGAGACAAATGTTTCAGATTCAAATTCGACATTTAAATTTCTTTATTTAATTGACAAAAAAAAGAAACACCAGTTCCATTCTTCCTTCTCTCAATCAAAGGAAGGGAATGCAACAAATGTAAACAATGTAGCACATGTTGATGATTTTTGCAGGCGGCGGACTTGGATCGGATCCTGCGGGAGCTGCACTCGCACGCGGCGGTGCAAGGGATCATGCTGTGGTCGGCGTGGAGCCCGCAGGGGTGCTACCAGATGTGCTTGACGGATAATAATTTTAGGAACTTGGCGACTGGTGATGTTGTTGATAGGTTTAGGAATGAGGTGGCGGTTGCTGCGAGTGGGACGACGGATTCCGATGGCTTCTTTGAGGCTGCACTGTTCCACGGCGAATATGAAGCTAAGCTCACTCACCCTAATGGAGACAACTTTTCTGATGTCAAAACGATCAGTTTGGCGCCGGGCAATGAAGCAACCGTTTTTCGGTTCAACATTGATGTTTGAGTATACTATACATTAATATGACAAAGATGGAATATTGTATTAAGACATTTTGAAATAATGATTTTATGACATTGAATACATCCATTATTTAAAACTGTGTTCATGGTACGTGTTTCCGAAAAAAAAACTGAGTTGATGGTTTAGTTTTCTTTATAGAAACACATTGATGAGAATAACCAATGAAAAGAGTATTTAGGTTTAGTTTTCTTTTAGAAACTCATGTTGGAAATTAACGTGTGTATATATATATATATATATAGGAGATTGTTCAGGTAGGAAATGATAATTTCGTAGGAAATATGAATGAATTTGGGTCTTTGATTTGCTGGATCAATGATTGAGATTTAATTTCGGTTGTGCGACAGTTTTGTGTTTTGTGTGCTATGCGGATTATTGTGCTACACTAGAACCCTTCTTGTGCTACGATGCAATGAAAGATGTGTTAAACTAATATATTTAGCATATGTGCTACGAATGGATGAAATATGTGCTAGACTAACATGTGCAATATAGTAATTCTGATTGTGCTACACAAATATGAAAGATGTGTTATACTTACATATATATTCCTATTTCTTACACTAAAGAGTTTTCTCATCATAACCTAC
Source organism: Salvia rosmarinus (assembly GCA_036937905.1). Taxonomy (NCBI): domain Eukaryota; kingdom Viridiplantae; phylum Streptophyta; class Magnoliopsida; order Lamiales; family Lamiaceae; genus Salvia; species Salvia rosmarinus. The sequence goes on along the minus strand of CM072819.1, from coordinate 22,104,055 downwards.
CCATATATATATATATATATATATATATATATATATATATAAGGGATCAAATAGTACTGAGCCCCAGATAGTATGTAGTACTCAATATCATCCATCCATCCTATTAATCGTGTGGTTGAGATTCGCGCCTGATTTCTAAAAGTTTTACACGTTAATTTGTGGTAGTAAGGGTAGATTAGTATAGTGTTTACTACAGATTTAATGTAATTTTTTTGTGTAATTTTTCTGGGTAGGATTTGTAGATAGAAATTGTAAAGAAATGGGAGAAGTTGACAGACGAAAGAGGAAGGAATTGAATAACTTTTTTCATACTTCTTGCTTGCATGGGCGTTGCCCTAAATAGGTGGTCCCTAAACGGTTACAACAAAATGGAAAGCTGCAAACAACTGCAACATTCTTATAAAACAACTAAAAGAAATACTGAAATAAAATCCTCTTTCCACATGTCAAAAAGGACACGTGGAAGCTAGGGCCTTCAAAGTGAAATCAACCACTTTCTCTATCTGCAAACACGTTTTCATCCAGCTTCAAACCTTCACCTGCGTTCACCCGCCCTACATCCCCTACCAATGCTTGCTCATCAGCTTCAGACTCCTTCTCCTCGCTTCTTGCCATGACAATACCCCCTTGTGAAGACGACCCTTGTCCCCAAGGGTATAAAGAGGGAAATTTTTTCCTGAGAAACTGAAGATCTTCCCACGTGACGAGAGGAGAAACACCAGATCTCCAATTGACGAGGACTTGTCTCACCGTTGCCCCCCTACGCAGGATTTCCCGTTGCGCCAGAACGTCCAGCACGCAGAAATGACGAATTCACCGTCATCGGTTGTAGCAGGTAGGTATTGCAAAGGTACACGTTTTGGACTGATGCACTTCTTTAGCAAGGAAACATGAAAAACGGGGTGGATTTTAGAAGATGTAGGTAACTCCAATTTGTAAGCAACCTGCCCAATCTTCTGTATGATTTTGTAAGGGTCATAGAATTTTGCTGCCAATTTTAGGTTCCTCCGTAGCTCCACCGAATTTTAACGAAAAGGCTGTAGATTTAGGTAGACAAGGTCTCCTACCTCAAATTACTGCCTTGCTGCTTTTATCTCAAAAACTTCATCCGGTCTTGTGCTTGTATCGATTTTCCTTTAAAAGATGAACCATCTGTTGTCGCCGCACTAGAGTGTCAGTAGCTTCGGATTGGGGAATCCATATAGGAGCTAGTAGAGAAAAAGGTGGTGGGTAACCATACAAAGCTCGAAAATGAGTAAGCTTTGAGGCTTGAATGATAATTAGTATTGCACCAATACTACGCCAAGGCGCCCATTTTAGCCATTGTTTGGGCTTAAGGCTAGCCATGCACCGAGGTAGGTTTCTAGGCATTGATTTACCCTTCTGCGTTGACCATCGGATTGAGGGTGATAAGCCTTAGACATGCTTAGTTGGACCCCAAGTAGCTTAAAAAATTCACCGCCAAAAGAGCTAGTGAAGACCTTATCTATGTCTCAGAACCATATTCACCGGTTGCCCATGTAACTTGTAAATAGAATCCGTAAATAGTCTAGCTACGGTCTGAGCAGAAAAAAGATGAGACAGAGCTAAGAAATGGCTGTACTTAGTGAACCTGTCAACCACGACGAGGATAACATCTTTGCCTCAAGATTTAGGAAGTCCCTCAATGAAATCCATTGAAATATGAGTCCAAGCTTGATCAGGAATTGGCAGTGGTTGAAGTAGCCTTGGGTAGGGACCTGAATCTCCTTTGTTCCTTTGGCAAAGATCACACTTCTTAACCATGTGAATAACATCATTTTTCATAGTAGGCCAGTAAAATAACCCTTTCAGTCGCATGTAAGTACCCTGAATTCCAGAATGGCCACCAAGAGGTGAATCATGGACAGTTGATTGAAGCAATGTCCTTAAGTGGGAGTCATTTCCGACCCCAATTCGATTTTTGTATCTCAAAAATCCATTAGACAGACTGAAGTCAGGGTAGGCAGCCTTGTCAATGAGTTTAGCTGTTAAAATTTTTGAAAAAAAAGGATCAGTGAGATAACTATCACTGACCTTTTGAATCCAAGTAGGAGAAGCTGTTGACAAGGCATCACAAGTGGGCATAGAAGGTTCACACCTTGATAGAGCATCTGCCACTTTGTTCTCATTCCCCTTCTTGATCAGATTTAGTAGTCAAACCCAAAAGTTTGGTTAACCACTCAACAGAGGATTCATTATTTTCCGTCCGTAAAATACTTAAGAGCTTGTTGATCGCTTTAATAACAAATTTTTGATGTTGGAGATAAGACCTCCATTTCGAACCGCCAATAGAACACCCAAGAATTCTCTTTCATAGACGGAAAGGGCTTGGTTTCTAGGACATAGACTCTTGCTGAGGAAAGCAATATGCCTGCAGGATTGCATAAGCACAGCTCCAATTCCATACCCACTAGCATCTGTTTCAATAACAAATGGCTTGCTAAAATCAGGGAGAGCCAAAACCGGGGCTGTAACCATAGCTTGCTTGAGCTTGTGAAAGGCAGCTTTGGCTTCGGAATTCCATTTGAAATTATCTTTCCTTAACAAATCAGTAAGAGGCTTACTGATAGAACCATAGTTCTTGATGAACTTCCTGTAATAGCCTGTGAGTCCTAGGAATCCTCGAGTTGTTTGACGCTTTGGGAGTGGCGATTCACCATCTGGAAATTTTGTAGGTCGATGGCAACTCCTTTTCTTGAAATAATATGCCCAAGGTATTCCACTTGATGTGTCCCAAAACTGCATTTACTCTTCTTTGCAAACAATTTGTTTTGTCTAAGAGTGAGTAATACAGTCCTTAGATGGTGCATATGATCATCCCAACTGGTACTATAGATTAATATGTCATCAAAGAAAACTAGAACAAATTTTCTCAAATAATCTTGGAAAGTAATGTTCATGAGGGATTGAAATGTGGCTGGTGCATTGCACAACCCAAATGGCATAACAAGGAATTCAAAATGTCCGTGATGGGTGCTAAAAGCAGTGAGGTATCTGTCCTCGGGTCTCATAAGAATCTGGAAGTAACCAGACCTCAAATCAATTTTAGAAAAGAACTTGGCCCCTTTGAGTTCATCCAACAACTCATCTATGATAGGTATAGGATATTCATGTTTGATAGTAAGTGTATTGAGATACCTGTAATCCACACACATCCTCCATGTATTATCCTTTTTCTTAACCAAAATGATAAGAGAAGCAAAAGGACTCTTACTGTGTTGTATAGTTCCAGAGTTGATTAGCTCAGCCACAATTTCCTCAATGATATTCTTGTGGTTATGAGATGTCCTGTAGGGGTGTTGGTGTTTAGGAACACTGCCAGGCTTGAGTAGGATTTGATGCTCAACCCACCTTGATGGTGGTAACTCAGTAGGCTCCTCAAATATATCCTGAAATTCGTCCAATAATTGAGACAGCTCAGGATTGGTGTCCACCACGTCGTTGTCATTAGCCATAAGAACATAAATCTCTTCAACATTGTCCCGCATGTTGTAATGAAACAATTTATAGAGAGAATGAGTAGCAATTAGTTTGCAGGTGTCCTTAGCCGTGATAGCCTGCAATTTGATCTTCTCCCTCGTCAGTAATCAGAATCGACATACCCTCATAATCCAATTCAATAGGAGTGCAAGATTTTAACCAATCCCCACCAAGTATCATGTCACAACCAACATTGTCTAAAATCACGGAGAATAAGAAAATTCTCTCCCTTGTATTTTCCACTGGAAGTCAACCACTTGTTGGTCTTGACCATCTTCGCCATTAGCAACTCGTATAAGTAATGGCTTGGAGTCTTTTAAAGAACACCCTAATTGCTTTGCAGTCCTCCCTTGAATAAAATTGAGGGTGCTTCCAGAAACAATTAGTATGTGTAATTTATGTCCTGCTATCTCTCTTAAGACCCGCATTGTGGTGATGCTCTCTTCTCCTGCTAAAGCATTCAATGACATTTGCACCTCCTCCATCTGTTGTAATAGAGGATCAGATGGTTCTTCAGTTTTTTCACTATCCTGTAGGTACAACAACTCCTCTTCATCAGTCATAATCATGAAATTGATTCTGTTTTTGCATCTGTGGCCAAACTTGTACTGCTCATCACAGTTGTAGCAAAGACCCTTCTCTCTCCTAGCCGCCATTTCAGCAGCAGTAAGGAGCTTAGTTGGTGTAGTAGTTCCAACCTTAGGAGGAACCATGATGGTTTCAGGTTTTCTGTAATTGGAAACATGGGCAGATGGACCCTTGTAGGGACCTTTTACCCTTTTAGTAATAGCTTCAATGGCTAAAGACCGTTGTTGTCCCAACTCAATTGCTTGCTGCAGTGTTTTTGGAACGAACATATGCATAAAGGACTGCAAGTCATCAGTCAGCCCACTGATGAATGTAGCAACAAAGAATTCCTCAGTATACCCCTTGCACTCAACAACGAGAGACATGCTTTGAGTTGCTCGAACTTATCCACATAGCTAGCATAAGAACACATCTGCTTGAGCTTTGTAAACTCAGCAATGACCTTAGTTTCTTTAAGATCCTCAAATCGAGCAGCCACAACATCTACAAATTGTGCCCATGACAACTCTTGGTTTCCAGAATCAAAGTTTTGGTACCACGTGGCAGCTCTACCCTCAAAATGAATCAAAGCAAGAGTGATCATGTAGGCATTTGTATAAGGAGGCATTAACTTGAAATACCCCATGCACTTCATGATCCAAGACCTAGGATTAGACCCATCAAATCTAGGAAAATCAATTTTTGGTGTAGGGTGAGTATACTGTGGGTGAGGAGTTTCAGTATGCCCTTTTGAACCCCCAGTGGATCCAAAATTTGGTTTTCCCAAAACAGAACCCACCTCATTTTTTCCTCTACTGGAGTTCATATTTAACAGTTGTAGGGATATGTCACCCAAGGTACAAGAAAGCTGGTCATACTTACCAAAGAATAGAATCGAGTTTCTCCTCGCAATTTCATCTCACCGCATCTCTTTTCAAAGTTTCAACAGTAATATTGCATCTAAACGCTTCGTGCCTCTTGCAGATCCTTGAAACGTGTAACTTCAGCCATGATCAAGATCGGTGCTCTGATACCAAATGTAGTGTTTACTACAGATTTAATGTAATTTTTTTGTGTAATTTTTCTGGGTAGGATTTGTAGATAGAAATTGTAAAGAAATGGGAGAAGTTGACAGACGAAAGAGGAAGGAATTGAATAAATTTTTTCATACTTCTTGCTTGCATGGGCGTTGCCCTAAATAGGTGGTCCCGAAACGGTTACAAAAAAATGGAAAGTTGCAAACAGCTGCAACATTCTTATAAAACAACTAAAAGAAATACTGAAATAAAATCCTCTTTCCACATGTCAAAAAGGACACGTGGAAGCTAGGGCCTTCAAAGTGAAATCAGCCACTTTCTCTATCTGCAAACACGATTTCATCCAGCTTCAAACCTTCACCTGCGTTCACCCGCCCTACATCCCCTGCCAATGCTTGCTCATCGACTTGCACTCATACTCCTCGCTTCTTGCCATGACAAATAGAAATTTGATTTGTTATGTGATTTCGAATACAAAACATGCATAGAGTTGAACTCAACTATGCATTTAAATCAACACAAAAATGCATTCACTTGAACATAAAAATGCATATGAGTTTCGAATTTAATGCATGCTGAAAACACACTCCAGCGCTCGCTTGCCTCATCCAACGCCGGTTGGGCGCGATGCATTTTTATGTTCAAGTGAATGCATTGTTATGTTATTTTATATGCATTTTTTGTGTTTTGTTGTGGCTCTTCCCAAACCCAGCGTCCCTACCCAATGCTGGCGCGCACCCAACGTCCTACCCAGCGTCCCTAACCAGCGCTCGCTTGCTCGCACCCAGCGCCGGTTGGGCGCGATGCAGTTTTATGTTCATTTAAATGCATTGTTATGTTATTCTGTATGCATTATATGTGTTTTGTTGTGCCTCTCCCCAAACTCAGCGCCCGTGGAGACCCCAACGCTCGCGGACTCCCCTATCCAACGTCGGACGGGCACCCAGCGCCCGCTGGGTGTGTTCCCATTTTGCCCCTGAGCGAAAAATGGGTTGCCACGTGTCAAATTTTGGTACGTCCACGTGTTCAAAATGTGTGATCTAGATTGAGTACTACATACTATTTGGGGACCGGGTACTACGAGAACCCAACCCTATATATATATATATATATATATATATATATATATAGTGAGGTTCAAATAAGAACCAATTTTAACGTGAGAACTAAGAACCACGGAAATTCTTTACGAATAAAATGAATTTGCTATGAAAGTTAATGAATCTGCTGGGAAAGTTACTGAATCCAAAAATTCAGAATTTTCACCCAAGGTTCGAATCTCATGAGAGGCGAAAATTCTATTTTTTTTGGATTCAGTAACTTTCCCAGCGGATTCATCAAGTTTCATATTGAATTCATCATTTGTTGGTTCTCACGTTCTCACAATAAAAATTTATATATATATATGGGGTCAAGTTAACAAGAAGCTACTTTGATCAAAATTTTGAGTGACGTAATGTTTAATTTCGTGAAATTGAACGACATAGACTACGTTTCGAGTAGATGATCGTGGTGTTTTTACATTCTCAAATCCGATTTTTGGTGAGTGAGAAGTAATGAATCAAAGTTGGTCACTTAAACATGGAGTTATATGATTAAGGGGATAAACATAGATTAATTAATGATTATCCCACATTGATTAATGTACCTTCATTAATTATCTATATAAGTGGTTCATTGAACACTTAGTATAATTATGTGCACAAGAGATTGGCTGAAAAACCCATGCCGCCACCTCCGCCTGTCCGCGCATCGCCCGACCTCGTGGTCCGTGGTCCGAGGATCGAGGATTTGGATCTTGGATCTTGGTCTTTGAGTGGTCTTTGGGCTGTTCATTGGGCCTGGTTCCGTGGCCCAATACCCGAATTTTTTGGATCATCGTTTGATCGAGTCCAAAGTTGGAGTTGGTCCGAGGCCCAACTCGTGTGGCCAATATGTTGGGCTGATGTGCACTTGAAGAGACGTCCAGATACGTCCAATGAACTTGGACGCATTCGTTATCCAGATTCATCGTAACTGTTGGTAACGTCCCGACATGATGGCTCTGCAGGAAACGTGGGTGTAACTCTCACCTTGTCTCCAGAAACTATCGCGTAACCCCATCTGCACTTAATGGGGGACATAACTTCGTAACACCCGACATCAACTCTCTGCATACATAGTACGTATCCAAACTCTGTCCTCATCTCCGTCCAGTTCGTCGGAGCTCGTTGGTCTGCGGTGCTACCACCTTCGAGATGCTGCCTGACGATACGCCAGAACCAAGAGAACTATCGGGGGCCCGGGGCGTATCTCGTCTTGTAGAAAGATGCCTCCTCGACTCGGTTTTAGTATACGGTTTTTGTTTCCATTTGTATTTCAATTCTGTTTAGTTCAATTTTATTTTTTTCTCCTACTTCTACATTTTTGTTTCAAGTTGTAACAGGCTCGACAAGTTGTACTATTTTGTACACACATTTCCTACAACTCATTTTTCATGAGAATAATCAGCAAAAAGTAAAATGGGGCATTCCAATCGAAGCTCGTGAGCTCTCGCACTCAAATAGTGACGGACCCAATTTGTTTATTTAAGGGTCCACCTAATCACAACTTTATAAATATATAAAAAATTACTATTAAAATTAAAAATAAATAACATTTTCAATACAATTATAATTTATACGTTTTAAGTTATATCACAACGTCAATGAAACAAAAGGTAAACACCATAATCATATAACATTTCTTTTCTACTCTCCATCTTCTCAAATCACGGCATAATAGTTTCATTGGTAACCTTTACAAATACATCATTTTCGATGTAAGTTACCAAATAATCATTCAAAAACTTGTCACCCGTATATACGATTATATAAAAAACTTTTAATGAACTTTATCGTTGAAAATTTTCTTTCTATTATAGCAATATCAACCGGTAAACTCAAGGATACCCTAACTAATAAAAGTTACCCAAGTTCATCTAACATTTTTTTTGAAATTCAATTCCTCTAACCCTTTGTGATAGAAACAAATTCCAAAAATAAAAGTAAACAAGACAAAGTGCACTTTGATTTTGGACGACCTTTTTCTAGTTGACTTGTGTTGTCCCTTTATCACCCAAGCAAGTTTATGAGGAGGTCATCTCGCCATAAAATAAAAGCCTATACAGGCAAGTATTACAAATTGGCTGACTAAATGAAGTATTACAAATTGTCATTCAAACTTACAATCAGATTTGGATTCACATGAAATGTCGATGAATTTGATTTGGCTTTACTAAGGATAATAATGTTATAATTGTAGAGAGAATCCAAAAATAGAACACAGGTAGAAAAATTAATGATTTAGAAAACGGGGCATTCCGAGAATCGAACTCGGGACCTCTCGCACCCGAAGCGAGAATCATACCACTAGACCAAATGCCCAGATGTTGAGGTACTTCATGATCTTATACAATTACTTGAATTTATAAGCAGATGCATTGAAGCGAAATATGCCGAAACTACACCAGTTTTATCAATGCATTATTTTTCTTCTATTTTTTTGTACGGATATTTCTTATTTTTTTCCTACAGTTGATTTAGTATCTTTTTCTTTTAATTTGTCCTAAAGCAATTGTGGACAAAGGTTGTTTTGCTAACACTAATCGTGACTGTTTAAGACTAGCTGGTAAATCAGTTTTCTCGTAGGTATATGTTTTATGTTCGTTGAATGATGTCCCTACAATTAAAAACAAAAATGCATGAACAAGCATATAATCGAATTAAGCCGGATATAATCAAACTTAAATTTGAATAGTTTGTTATAAAATTAGTCTTACGCTAAACCGACAACTACATTCAACATCTGGAGCTTACTTGAAGTTTGACCTACACTTAAAATATATATTTCAATTTATTTTTCCTTGTTTTAGTTCAAAAGATAATGTTTATTTTAGTTCAATAAGAAGATACTCTATTAGTTCCGTAATATTGCTTAATTAAAACGCTTTTAAAGGGAATATTGCTTAAAATATTTAAATAAGTGTTGGGAATATGGGATCTAAGCATGTTTTGATTAAATTTCAAAACCGACTGAAAGTATATGTAAAGTTATATCTGCATGATGTAGTCACAAATGTATTGTCTATTAATCAACTCATTTATTAGGGAGCTGAATTTAGCTTAGACAAGTCTTAGTATGAGAAGGAACCAAACCGAAATGTTCAGTCAATCACCAAATCAGATGGACCTAGTTAATTCATTAGAGGATAAGCCTCAAGCTCTGAAGTAGTTAGAAGAAGTCGCCGAAGTTAGAAGTAACAGACAAAGCTCTAAGAACCAACAAAGTCAAATGCATCAAGAAGGAGTTCAATGTTGAAAGTTTTGTCAATAGAGAGACTAATTTCAGGGAAATGACTCATGGAGTCTGAATAGTTATGGAAACTGATGATCATTGTCCTATCAAATAGTCTGAGTCGACATGCATGAGAGAACCTGAAGGATTCAGACACTTACTCAAATGATCTGAAGTCAATTGTAGCCATGTCACAGATCAATTACCTAAAGATTAAGTCAAACGAGGTTCGAGGGACTCAGTATGTGATCAGACGTGGACTCAACTGAAGATCGGTGATAGACGTTGATAAAGAAAAGTCAAATTCGTTGATAGCTTGTTAAATCTATCTGACTCAGCAGGTGATATAGCAGAAGACGACACGTCCAACGATAATATTATTTGAAGGGAGTTTGAATTTCAAGCGACTATTTTCCAACGTTTAGTTTGATTTCATATTTTTCATAAATATGAGACTTCATGAATTGGAGAATAAAAGAAAGTTAGCTAATGGATGTTGGTTATCTTAGGAGAAAGAATGCACAACTTCATCTCCGGCTATGACTCCAACTCCAACAAAACTTGGACAAAATTTGTTCTTCCAAATCTATATGGTTTCATCACTTCATCTACCGTGAAACTACTTAGATTTAGTCTCTCATATCTCTAAATCATACTTCATTGTAATATTTGTAATAGTGCTTAAATGAGTAAGCCTATCTCTAGCCTTGTTCTTCCATGTAAAGGCTCACTTGAATAGTTGGAATATAGCCTCAAACCAAGTCCCACCATGAGTTATAACTTATAAATGTAGAAGTTAGGGAAGTTGCAAGTAAGTAATGAGGTGTAGTTGTCGGAAAAGAAAGGTGTCTAGATAAGCAAGTAACCTACAAATCATAAGTAGTCATAAGGTTAATTGGATGATAACAAGGGTGAGATGTCATGACCTGATAACCTAGAGATAAATGATATCTAGTACATGAGATCTGAAATCACTTGGCTTGAAGGCATAAAACAAGGAATTCCTAAGGTTTAGGAAGGATTTTTTCGAACCACATTAAATACTTGTGTTGTTTATCTTTCCCAAGGTTAATTAAAATACACATGTTCATTAGGTTCGTGGATGTATGAAAGATTTTTTTGAACCGCGTTAAATCCTTTTGTTGTTTACTTTTCTTTACTGTTGATTGTTCTTTATGTTGAATACTCAGATCAAACTTGTTCGTGGATGTAGGAAAGATTTTTTCGAACCACATTAAATTCTTGTGTTGTTTACAATTCTTTAGTTTTTACTTTTATTTACTGTTGACTGTTCTTTATGTTGCATATCTCAGATCACACTTTTGTTAAGATTCGTGGATGTAGTAAGAATTTTCCTAAATCATGTTAAATTCTTGTGTTATATATTTTTCATAAGATTAATTGTAATTCACACATTCGTAGATGTAGTAAGGATTTTTCGAATCACGTTAAATCCTTATATTGCATATCTCAAATAACACTTTTATTAAGATTGAGAAAATTGAAAAAAATAAAATAATCAAATATAGCTTTGTCTGTACACCTGGTAACTAGGGGTGAGAATTTGGGACCGGGACTCGGGAAATTCCCGTCCCGACCCGAGTCCCGACGGGATTCGGGACCCCGAGTCCCGAAATTTACGGGTTCGGGACCGGGACCGGGACCCAGAAATTTTGATTTTCGGGTATCGGGAAGTCCCGAGTCCCGTTCGGGAAATCCCGAAGTCCCGATTTTAAATATATCTAATTTTAATTTCGGGACATTTTCGGGTAATTTCGGGACGTCGGGACTTCGGGACTTCGGGACATTTTCGGGTAATTTCGGGACTTTCGGGTAATTTCGGGACATTTTCGGGTAATTTCGTGACTTCGGGACTTTCGGGACATTTTCGGGAAATTTCAATTCGGGACCGGGACCGGGACCCAAAAATTGCAAAATTTCGGGACTTCGTGACTCGGGACGGGTACCCGGTCCCGACCCGATTCTTACCCCTACTGGTAACTTAATTCAAATGCTTAATTATTTAAGAATGTATCCCAAAAGAAATGTAAAGATGCTTGGACGAAAATATATTATATTAATTAATTGATAGAGTGAAACTGACACCCTCGTTCAAGTACATAATTTATTTAAGAATTTATGCGAAAGAAATGTAGAGATGGTTGGAAGAAAAAATATTATATTAATTAATCAATAGAGTGAAAAAGCAAAACAAAAAGGGGGCATTCCGAGAATTGAACTCGGGACCTCTCGCACCCTAAGCGAGAATCATACCACTAGACCAAATGCCCAGTTTGACGTAAGCTTGATGTAGATTTTTACTTATCTAAAAAACATTGTTTTTTTTTTTTTATTGTGGTGATGTTTTTACAAAATACAAATTTTATTTGTTTGTGGGTTGCGTTTGATTTTTAATAGTAAATAGGAAATGTTGAATCCGATCGCTAAAGAAGTTATATTTCTCTTCTGTGAAGAATTAATATATGAATAAAAAAAGTTGCAAAAAAAATAATGTGTTGATAAGTCATTTGTTGAATTGGTAGCTTTTTTACTATACTATACTATTAGTCTAATTTTCTTGTTTCCGATCGACTAATGTCTATCTCCAGTCGAGAAAGTCTTGTCTCCGATCGACTAATATCTGTTTCCGGTCGAGAAAGCCTTCTCTCCGGTCGACTAATGTCTGTTTCCGGTCGACAAAGTCTTATCTCCGGTCGACCGGAAACAAACACTAGTCAATCGGAAACAAAAAATTAATCCATTTTAATGTAATGGGTATAGAGTGTAGGAAATTTTAGAAAAGGTTATAGGTGATATATGTTTCAATAAAAGTGGTTAATTATGTTTGGACCCTTGTTTTAATGTGGAGTTGACCTAGTTGGTATTGCCTGTATACTTTGGTAGCCGTGAAGGTGTCACAGTTGATTTAGTTAAAGTCTAGTAAACGTCAGCTGTGTACAAAATGGTCAATGTTTCATTTCTTCTTAACAAGAAAATGAAAGAGTCATTGTTTGCTTAATCATCCTTGTATTGACTTGAATCCATCTCTTTCTCAGTTGTTGTTGGACTAGTTCGTTCAGGCATTATGTAGAAATAGAATAAATGACATTTTAGGATCTATATAACTAGTTCTGTCCATGCATTACATAGTTGAGTTCACCATCCTCATTGTCCTGTAACTATGAAGGCATAAAAAAAATTGTGATCACAATCTCATTTTCTATAAGGGGCATTCCGAGAATCGAACTCAGTACCTCTGCACCCAAAGCGAGAATCATACCACTAGAACAAATGGCCTGTCAATTACTAATGCTCTTATTCAATATCTTTGACCTAGATATGATCCATCATCAGTTATATTCTTTCTCGAGTGCTTCTATCAGCCAGAGTAGACTATTGTTGATATTTTATTTCTAAAAATATAACTTGTTATTTAGATGTCCTTATTTTCAGTGACTTCTGGATAAGTTGGCTATTTGTTCCATAGTTTTTATGGCTATCTGTTCCTTTTGGCTTTATGGTGCATGATTTTGAATAGCTTCAATCGTTTTCTTTTTTCTTTTTTCCTTTTCAAATAACTATTTTACTGGTGGACTATACAAATATCCTTTCTCTCAGCGTGGTTCCTTTCATACTCATCAGCTATTTGCAAGTTCTTATTAAAACGGGCTGGTTTTATTATCATAATTATTTATATTTGAGGATCTCAGAGACAATTAAAATTGTTAGCAAATTATATTACGCCACGTGTAAATCATGAATTAAATAATTAATTATATTTCTATTTTATTAATGAAATTTATTCCAAAATTAAATAGATATGTGATTAATATTTAATTTCATCGACAAATGGAAGAATGACATGTGGCAACGACACCTCGAAGAGGAATAACCACTCAAACAAACTGCGTCAAATAAGCCCAAAAGGCCCATAGGTCTAAGCCCACGCTCAAGCCCATGGTTTGGTGACCCAAAAGGCCCATAAGTCTAAGCCCAAGATCAAGCCCATGGTTTGGTGGCCCATAAATCCAAGTCTAAGCTTAAGCCCATAGTTTGGTGGTCCAAGGCCCATAAGCCCAAAAGCCCACTAAGCCACTAGCCTATATCTATAAATAGAGGTGTTGGGGCTTCACAATGGTAGAGTGAAGTGAAGTGAAGAAATCGAAGGTTTGAAGATCTCAAGACACTCAAGAATCCTCTACGAAGCATTCTCCGACATTCAAAGTCTTCTTCAAGCATTCAAGGCGTTCTTCGTGCAAATCATCGCTTCATCCTCCAAATCATTCCAAAGTTGAAGATCTTCGCGCGTTCTTCAACATTTCAAATCAAATCCGACGTCCGATCTCGAAACAAGATCAAGTCCTTCGATCAACATCGTCAGTTCAACCTTCAAGTTCAAGGAGATCAAGGAACTACATCCCCTCCAAACAACTTGAAGAAAATTCGAAGATCGTTCAAGAAATCCATATCGAAGAAGTAGAATCAGAGGATAAATAGAAGATCGAATCCACTCAAATATATCAAATTCAAATTACATTAATTTTTGTATACAATTTTGTATTTATAAAATTTAAATACAAAAATTTGTGTTACAAATTTTGGCACGCCCGGTGGGACCTCTCTACCTCTCATCTCTACTCTTCATCAAAGTCTTGAACGATGTTCACCAAAAAATATGCAAACAAGGTTTCTTCAAAAGCTTCTTCAGATAGCATTGGCGTAATCACACGAAGCAAAGCCAAACAACTTCAAGAAGCTTCGAAGTCAGCCATCGCCAGGGGAAAAGAGCAACACATTGCCACTCTAAATGAAGAAAGTGTTAGCTCTGAAGGAAGCTGTAGGGAAAACTAGGTTTAGCCCTCGCCCCGAGGATCTATCTTGGATATTTAATTCACCATACATTGATCATTTACCTAGCATGCACCTATATAATTAATTGCAACACGTAGGGGTTTTCTCGTGTTTACCTTTGAATCTGACGAGGCGGAATGGATCGAGACTCGTGCTTTGACCTTCTTGACTGTATCCCGGTTACCCAATCTCCAACGCCGAGTGAGGACGATCAATGGAGAATGCTTCGGAAAATCACCCAATTGCTCTATGGACTTTCGAAAATTTCTCCTAAGAATACTTGGAATTCACGAAAAAATCTCCAAAAAAATACATGGAATTCACGTAAATGTCTCCCAAGAATATTTGGAATTCACGTAAATGTCTCCCAAGAATATTTTTTAAATTCACGTAAATTTCTCCCAAACATATAAGGATTTTCGAGAATCCTTATTCATGGAATTCTCTTGGACATTTACGAAAATATGAGGTTGGTTAATTTAAAAATTAACCTTGATTTTATATCTTACCTTATATTTATAATGCACTACCATAATCCCATAAGTAAAAGATCTATGCATATTCCATAAATATAATTATATCCTTGTAGGATAAATAGAATAAAATCTTGCCATATAGAGCAATGTGGGCATGATTTTCCTCCTAAGCGACGGGCCTGGATGGGCCAGCCAAGGGATCAAATGCAAGGAATAAAGATGGGCCTCAAATAAATTAATTATCTTATGTTCACCCGAACATAAATTAATTTATAAACATTTATTCATGCCACTAGAGAATAAATGTCGACTTACCCTTTATTACCGGGTTGAGTCGGGCTTGCACTTAGACATTACGAATCCCGTATTTAAGATATCGAACGTCCATTAATTATTTATAGCTTTACGATCGATTAAAATAATCAAAATCTTTAATTCCTTAAGTAGTACCACTCAACCTTATTATTGTACTTGAGCTAACTCAACCTCGGGGTTTAGTACAATAAACCTTTGAGCTCCTTAAGGGACGCCATCATCCTAAACGGATACGGTGACTCGATACGTATAACTAGCATGACATACAAGCACCGCCACCACCCAAGATGCGGAGAATATTGAGTTAGAACATATAACCTCACCCATAACAAGTCAAAGTGATGGTCAAGAACTCATACTCATCTAATACCTTATTAAGGTTTAGATCATCGTAAGTCACCGAGATCTATGTTCTTCACTACGGTCGATAGAAGAACTCATCTCATCGTGATCCTTCAATACGCCAAAGACGTACCAAGATAGACAAGCAACCAAGTCAAGTCACTTCTTATCTATATCGCACTTATACCGACAACTCGTCCTCAAGTTGTCTCACCGTGAAACTTTTATATCTCATTAAGCTTGACCAATCATACGCACTTCGTGATCTTCTACACAATCGTATGATCTAACTTATATATGAGATAAGGGACACATATATATGCAATCAAGTATTCATTTCGGATAGAGATTGTAATAGTGGTAATGAGAAACATTGTATACAAGCTCAACCAAACCGCTTTCAAGATACAAATCAAACAATCTCCCACTTATACTAAAGCAAACTTTTAGTATACAATGTGTCTCTACTAGCTATTACAAACAAAACCATCACTTTGTCGCCCCACTTATACAAAAGTTTCCTTTCTAAGTGGGTGCCATCTAGCGCAATTCAAGTCCTCTAACGCCCCGACGTAGACTTATTGGCGAGCTTTCGTGAATGGATCCGCTAGGTTATCCGTCGATCAATCTTTGCAATCAAGACGCCCCTCGCCTAACGATTTCTCGTATGACATGGTACTTTCTCTATGTGTTTGGTTTCCTTGTGGATCCGTGGTTCCTTCGAGTTTGCCATTGCACCGAGTTATCACAGTAAACCATGATACTCTTGGGCAAACCAGGTACCACATCTAGATCCATGAGGTAGTTCTTGAACCATACAACCTCCTTAGTAGCCTCCGAAGCGGCTATATTTACGGCTTCCATGGTAGAGTCCGCAATGCATTGCTGCTTTGTACTCTGCCAGGATACGACTCCACCTCCCAAGGTAAACACATTGCCTGAGGTAGACTTTTTCTCATCACGGTCGACTTGGAACCGAGTCAGATAACCCAAAGGCATTAGACTATCTGCATGGTAAACTAGCCTATAATCTCGAGTCCTTTTCAGGTACTTGAGTATATGCTTTACCGCAGTCCAATGAGCTTGTCCAGGGTTAGACTGATATCTAGCTACTATGCCTACCGCATAGCAGATATCGGGCCTCGTGCATAGCATTGCGTACATGAGACTTCCTACGGCGGAAGCGTAGCGAACTTGTCTCATTTCCTCTATCTCCTTTGCAGTCATCGGTGACTGCTCCTTAGATAAAGGAACGCCATGTCTGAAAGGTAGCAATCCTTTCTAGGCGGTCTGCATACTAAAACGAGTAATCACAGTATCAATGTAAGACGCCTGAGATAAGCTCAACATTTTCCTCTTGCGATCTCGGTGAAACCTTGATCCCAAGAATGTACGCGCATCTCCTAAGTCTTTCATTTGAAACCGATCGGATAGTCAACTCTTTACGTCCGATAATGACTTCACTTTGTTTCCAACTAGAAGAATGTCATCTACATAAAGTGCAAGAAATACCACATCATCGCTGACATCTAACCGATACACACAACACTCGCTAGGCAACTGGTAAATCCATGGACTTTACCACCTCGCCAAAGTGTAAGTTCCATGATCGGAGGTTCGCTTAAGTCCATAAATGGACTTCTTAAGCTTCCATACTAGATGCTCTTCACCCTTTACCACATAACCTCCGGGTTCGTCGACATAGATGTCTCTACCTTCCTCAAGGTAACCGCTTAGAAAAGCGGTTTTAACATCCATTTGCCAAACCTCTGTGTTCTGTGGGTGCTACGCCGTAAGAATTCGATGGACTTGAGCATTGCTACAGCGAAATGTCTCGTCGAAATCGACACCCTCAACTGAGTGTACCCTTTCGCCACAAGCCCGGCTTTAAAAGTCGAAACCTCTCCATCGTAATCTCTTCCTTTTGATATCCACTTCATCGCCTATGGCTTCCTTGCCATCCGGTAGAGGTGTCTTTCATATACATCCATAGCCGCATGGACTCCATTTCTAAGTCCATAGCGGTGTGCCATGATCTTGCATCAATGTCTCAGACGCCTCCTTGTATGTCCATGGGTCGATTATTGCCTGCTCGCTTCTCGACTAAATCCAAGATTCACCCACGAACATAAATCGCTCGGGTCGACGAATAACCATCCCACTACGACGAGGTGCTATAGACACAATGACAACAGGGTGCAGAACTTGTGGTTCTCTATCTCGCACAACTTGCTGGGTAGGTACCACTGCATGCGGCCGGTATCTCTAGTGGAACTCGACCCACTTCAATTTCTTGAAGTATCCGTGTCCATTCCTCCCACTAGACTCGACATCTCATACCTTCGGCCCGATCGGTGGTGGAATACGATCATCTTCTAATTCTTGAAGAATGATTTCAACTTTGACTTATGATTCTTCATATAATCCTCTTCTAAGAATCGGGCATTAGTGCTAATAATAACATTCGATCCATAGACTATAGAATAAACCACCTTCGCTCCTCTATGATAGCCAATAAACAAATTTCAAGGCCGGATCTAGCCTCCAACTTGTCGCCCTTCTTGTTCACTCATGGCCGGACCCGCCCATATCCTTATGTGGCTTAAACTAGCTTACCAAACCAAAACTCGAAGGGTCTTTTCGATCGACTTGAAGGTACTAGATTTAGCAAGTATGCCAATCGTTTCTAAGGCATACCCCGTAATCTAAATAGGCAATGCCGCATAGCTCATCATTGATCTAACCATTTCCATAAGAGTCCTATTTCTTCGCCTCGACACAACATTTTGTCAGGTGTGCCCGTGAAGTGCGCCGGGAGGTAATTCCACACTTCACTAGATAGTCCATAAACTCGTTATCGAGGTATTCGCCACCGCGATCGCACGCATGAGTGACTTGATACTTTTACATAGCTTCGCCTCCACTTCCGCCTTAAACTCTTTGAATTTCAAAGCATTCGGACTTCGCGAAGGGTATACGATCCGCACCTTGAGTAATCGCCAATGAAAGTGACAAAATACTGCACCTCCACGAGCTTGTGTGGACATTGGTCCACACAGTCGAATGGACTAACTCCAACATTTCTTTGACTCTATAACCCTTCGCTTTGAAAGGTCCGGTCGACATCTTACCTTCTATACAGATTCGCAGATCGGGAACCGAGTAATCATGAGATTACCCAACGCCCATTCTTAGCCGCCTGGATCCTATTTAGATTGATGTGACCTAATCTAAGATGCCAGAGATATGTGTGTCATCTTCATAAGAAAACTTTCTCTTTTAGGGTTTGATGAAGATGCAACATAGTTATAGGTATTATGTTTTGCGTAAATAGTATAAAGCGAATTATATAAAGTGCCAACACGTATAACTTCGTCATTTCTTATGATAGAAACTCCACTATCAAAAATAACTGAATATCCATGAGTAAATAATTTTGAAACAGAAACAAGGTTCCGCCGAAAATCCGGCACAAATAAAACGTCTTTTAAAACTAAAACTGTTGTCCCAAAACATAAAGTAACATCTCCGATCGCAACGGCCTCGACTTTCGCCGCTGCCCATGGAGATCATTATCTCGCCATCACACGCCTCCTTGTCCGCAGAACCCCGCAAGGTGTAACAAACATGATCGATCGACCCGTGTCTACTACCCAAGAATGTGTAGAACAAGTTGCTAAACATGTTCACATTAAAGCAAACGCACACTGAGCCTTGAGCATAGGGCACTTAGCCTTCCAATGCCCGCCCACCGCACTCAAGCACTTGCCTTCTCCTTTGGCTTTTTAAGCCTCCAAAGGGCAGCCATGTTCTTGTTCCCATTACTCCCACTATTTCCTCGCTTCTACCACCTTTGGTGCCCTTTTCTTTTCCATTTTGCAACGGAAAATTTGGGCCTTTAGATGTGCTAGCAAGAGCATGTGCTCATTTTCCCATAACTCCTTCCGCACCACGAGATCATTAAGCAACCGACTAAGTGTATACTCGGTCTTGCTCATGATCGCATTTACGCAAAAGTTCTCAAAAGACTGGGCGTATTGAGGATGATATCGACCTTGGCTTCGCCAATGCCTCCTCCCAACCTGCTCAAGACTATCCATGAGATGAGTCATGGGAGACATGTTCATGGACCGAACTTCCTTCTTCCATCTTACACGCCAAGATTTCTCTCATTGTGTGGAAGTGATCGTCCGATCCGACCGCCCAAAGCTACCTCGAGACTCACCAAATATCGTCGCGTCTACCATCGACCGATGTCAGCCTGCAAGCCTTTGGACATAGTAGTCATCACATAGCATTTAGCCATATTGTTTGACTTATTTCAAAGTCTCGCTTGTTTCTCGTCGCTCATTAGTCGATGCGTCGATGGGGCATCGGGTTTAGGAGTAGTGAGAACAAACATGTGTTCTTCAAATGATAAGAACATATTCCATGTTTCGCTTCCACTCGATAAAAATTGGACCGGATAACGGATTTTGTGCAAGCATATTGATAATCGGCGTAAGAGACATATCTCAAACGATAAAGTAAACACATAAGCATAGGATCGTACATAATTCGTAATAATAATATCAGAACTCGATAAAACAATATTAATTGAAACCTCCAATCAGAGGAAAAACTATGTTTAGCCCTTTCCGATGATCTATCTTGGATGTTTAATTCACCATACATTGATTATATACCTAGCATGCACCTATATAATTAATTGCAACACGTTGGGGTTTTCTCGTGTTTACCTCAACTGCCGAGGCGGAATGGATCGAGACTCGCTTTGACCTTCCGGATCGTATCCCGGTTGCCCAATCTCCAACGCCGAGTGAGGACGATCTATGGAGAATGCTTCGAAAATCACCCTCAAGTTCTCAAGAATTTTCGAAAATCTCTCAAAGGATGAACCTCAAATTCTCGAAAATAATGATGATGATTATTAATCATCGACCTAGATTTAATCTCTTACCTCATATTTATAATGCATTACCATAATCCCATATGGAAATTACCATAATCCTTTATGAAAATTACCATAATCCCATATGGAAATTACCATAAACCTTTATGGAAAGGATTATTACCATAATCTTATATGGAAAGGATCTATGCATATCCCATAAATATAATAATATCCTTATAGGATAAAGAGAATCAAACCTTGCTTTGTAGAGCATTGGGCCCGATTTTGCCTAGCTTACGGGCCGGATGGGCCAAATAGGATCAAATGCAAGGAATAAAGATGGGCCTCAAATAAATTAATTATCTTATGTTCACTGAACATAAATTAATTTATAAACATTTATTCATGCCACTGAGTATAAATGCCGACTTACCCCTTTATTACCGGGTTGAGTCGGCTTGCACTTAGACATTACGAATCCCCGTATTTAAGATATCGAACGTCCATTAATTATTTATAGCTTCGATCGCTTAAAATAATCAAAATCTTTAATTCCTTAAGTAGTACCACTCAACCTTATTATTGTACTCGAGCTAACTCAACCTCGCGGGGTTTAGTACAATAAACCTTTTGAGCTCCTTAAGGGACGCCATCATCCTAAACGGATACGGTGACTGACATGTATAACTAGCATGACATACAAGCACCGCCACCACCCAAGATGCGGAGAATATCAAGTTAGAACATATAACCCTCACCCATAACAAGTCAAAGTGATGGTCAAGAACTCATACTCATCTAATACCTTATTAAGGTTTAGATCATCGTAAGTCACCGAGATCTATGTTCTTCACTACACGATAGAAGAACTCATCTCATCGTGATCCTTCAATACGCCAAAGACGCATCAAAGATAGACAAGCAACCAAGTCAAGTCACTTCTTATCTATATCGCAGCCTCATACCGACAACTCGTCCTCAAGTCGTCTCACCGTGAAACTTTTTATATCTCATTAAGCTTCGACCAATCATACAGACTTCGTGATCTTCACACAATCGTATGATCTAACTTATATATGAGATAAGGGACACATATATATGCAATCAAGTATTCATTTCAGATAGAGATTGTAATAGTGGTAATAGGAAACATTGTATACATGCTCAACCAAACCGCCAAGATACAAATCAAACAATCTCCCACTTACCCCTTTATTACCGGGTTGAGTCGGCTTGCACTTAGACATTACGAATCCCGTATTTAAGATATCGAACGTCCATTAATTATTTTTAGCATTCTCGATCGCTTAAAATAATCAAAATCTTTAATTCCTAAGTAGTACCACTCAACCTTATTATTGTACTTGAGCTAACTCAACTGCAGGGTTTAGTACAATAAACCTTTTGAGCTCCTTAAGGGACGCCATCATCGTAAACGGATACGGTGACTCGATACATGATAACTAGCATGACATACAAGCACCGCCACCACCCAAGATGCGGAGAATATTGGGTTAGAACATATAACCTCACCCATAACAAGTCAAAGTGATGGTCAAAGAACTCATACTCATCTAATACCTTATTAAGGTTTAGATCATCGTGAAGTCACCGAGATCTTGGTTCTTCACGACGGTCGATAGAAGAACTCATCTCACTGTGATCCTTCAATACGCCGAGACGCATCAAAGATGACACGCAACCAAGTCAAGTCACTTTATCTATACCGCGACTTATACCGACAACTCGTCCTCAAGTTGTCTCACCGTGAAACTTTTATATCTCATTGCTTCGACCAATCATACGCACTTTTTGATCTTCTACACACCGTATGATCTAACTTATATATGAGATAAGAGGACACGATATATGCAATCAAGTATTCATTTCGTGATAGGAGATTGTAATAGTGGTAACGAGAAACATTGTATACAAGCTCAACCAAAACCGCTTTCAAGATACAAATCCAACAATCTCCCACTTATACTAAAGCAAACTTTTAGTATACAATGTGTCTCTACTAGCTATTACAAACAAAACCATCACCATCACTTTGCTTCTCCCACTTATACAAAAGTTTCCTTTCTAAGTGGGTGCCATCTAGCGCAATTAAAGTCCTCTAACGCCCCGACGTAGACTTATTGCGCAGGATTTAGCGAGTGCCATCTAGCACAATTCAAGTCCTCTAACGTGCCCGACGAGACTTATTGCGGCAGCTTTAGCGGGTGCCATCTAGCGCAATTCAAGTCCTCTAACGTGCCCAACGAGAATTATTGCGGCAAGCCGTGAATGGATCCGCTAGGTTATCCGTCAGATCAATCTTTGCAATCAAGACGCCCCTCGCCTAACGATTTCTCGTATGACATGGTACTTTCTCTATGTGTTTGTTTGCCTTGTGGATCCGTGGTTCCTTCGAGTTTGCCATCGCACCCGAGTTATCACAAGAAACCATGATACTCATGGACAAACCAGTACCACATCTAGATCCACGAGGTAGTTCTCGAACCATACAGACCTCCTTAGCGCCCTCCGGTGGCTACATATTCGGCTTCCATGGTAAAGTCCGCAATGCATTGTCGCTTTGCACTCCGCCAAGATACTGGTTCCACCTCCCAAGGTAAACACATACCGAGGTAGATTTTTTCTCATCACGGCCGATTGGAAACCGAGTCCAATAACCCAGGCATTAGACTATCTCGCATGGTAAGCCACCTATAA
The DNA here is from genome assembly GCA_036937905.1 of Salvia rosmarinus. NCBI lineage: Eukaryota > Viridiplantae > Streptophyta > Magnoliopsida > Lamiales > Lamiaceae > Salvia > Salvia rosmarinus. The sequence continues at coordinate 22,081,040 of CM072819.1, read as the reverse complement.
TCTCGAGTCCTTTTCGTACTTGAATATATGCTTTACCGCAATCCAATGAGCTTGTCCAGGTTAGATCGATATTCAGCCACTATGCCCACCGCATAGCGTATATCGGGCCTCGTGCATAAAGATTGCATGCATGAGACTTCCTACGGCGAAACGTAGAAACTTGTCTCATTTCCTCTATCTTCTTTGCGGTCATAGGTGACCGCCTTTAGATAAAGGAAACGCCATGTCGAATGGTAGCAATCCTTTCGACGGTCCGCATACTAAAACGAGTAATCACAGATCAATGTAAGACGCCCGAGATAAGCTCAATATTTTTCTCTTGCGATCTCGGTAAACCTTGATCCCAAGAATGTCACGATCTCCTAAGTCTTTCATTTGAAATTGATCGGATAACCAACTCTTTACGTCCGATAGCAACTTCACATTGTCGCCAAATAGAAGAATGTCATCTACGTAAAGTGCAAGAAATACCACATTACCGCTGACATCTAAACGATACACACAACTCTCGCTAGGCAACTGGTAAATCCATAGACTTTACCACCTCGCCCAAACGTAAGTTCCATGATCTGCATCATTGTCTTGATCGCCATTTGACGTCCATGGGTCGATTATTGCTCGCTCGCTTTTCGACTAAACCAAGATTCACCCACGAACATACATCGCCGGGTTGACGAACAACCTCCCACTACGACGAGGCACTACAGCACAATGGCAACGGTGGTGCAGAAACTTGTGGTTCTCTATCTTGCACAACTTGCTTGGTCGGTACCACTTCATGCGGTCGGTATCTCCAAGGAACTCGACCCACTTCAATTTCAAGTATCCGTGTCGATCCTCCCACTAGACTCGACATCTCGCACCTTTGGTCTAATCGGTGGTGGAATACGATCATCTTCTAATTCTTGAAGAATGATTTCAACTTTGGATTTATGATTTTTCATGTATTTCTCTTCTAAGAATCGGGCATTAGTGCTAATAATGACTTTCGATCCTTAGACTATAGAATAAACCACCTTCGCTCCTCTAGGATAGCCAATAAACAGCCTTTGGTCGGATCTAGCCTCCAACTTGTCGCCTTCTTGTTCAAAGACATGTGCCGGATCGCCCATATCCTTATGTGGCTTAAACTCGTCATGCGCCCAAACCACAACTCGAAGCGGTCTCTTCGATCGACTTGATGGTACTAGATTTAGCAAGTATGCCGCTTCTAAGGCATACCCCGTAATCTAAATAGGCAAAGTTGCATAACTCATCATTGATCTAACCATTTCCAAAAGAGTCATATTTCTTCGCCCGACACACCATTTTGTCAGGTGTGCTCGGTGAAGTCTTACCGGAGGTAATCCCACACTTCACTAGATAGTCCATGAACTCGTTGTTGAGGTATTCGCCACCGCGATCGTAACGCAATGTCTTGATACTCTTACTTAGCTTCGCTCCACTTCCGCCTAAAATTCTTTGAATTTCTCAAAGCATTCGACTTGCGCGTGAAGCGGTATACGTATCCGCACTCGAGTAATCGCCAATGAAAGTGACAAAATACTGCACTCTTCACGAGCTTGTGTGACATCGGTCCACACAGTCGAATGGACTAGCTCTAACATTTCTTTGGCTCTACGACCCTTCGCTTTGAAGGGTCGGTCAACATCTTACCTTCTATACGAGATTCGCAGACGGGAACGGAGTAATCGCGAGATTACCCAACGCCCATTCTTAGCCGCCTGATCCTATTTAGATTGATGTGACCTAATCTAAGATGCCAAAGAAAGAGGTGTCATCTTCTAAGAAAACTTTCTTTTTAAGGTTTGATGTAGATGCAACATAGTTATAGGTATTATGTATTGCGTAAATTGTATAAAGCGAATTTTATAATGTGCTACACGATAACTTCGTCATTTCTTATGATAGAAACACCACTATAAAAACTATCAATATTCATGAATAAACAATTTTGAAACAAACAAGGTTCACCAAAATCCGCACATGTAAACGCCTTTAAAACTAAAACTGCTTTCTCAAAACATAAAGTAACATCTCCGACCGCAACGGCCTCGACTTTCACCGCTGCCCATGGAGATCGTTATCTCGCCATCATTCGCCCCTTGTCCGCAGAAACCCCGCAGGTGTAACAAACATGATCAACAGACTCGTGTCTACTACCCAAGAATGGGTAGAACAAGTCGCTAAACATGTTTCACATTAAAGCAAATGGCGCATCTATAGCCTGAGCTTGGGGCACTTAGCCTTCCAATGCCCGGGCCTCACCGCACTTGAAGCATTTGCCCTTTCCTTCGCTTTTCCAACCGGTAGAGCCCTTTGATTACTCCCACTCTTTCTTTGCCTTAGCATCTCTTGAATTCCACTTTTCCTTTTCATCTTCGATAAAGCGGTGGTTTTCTTTGAGGTGCGATTAAAGATCGCACCTTGCCCATTTTGCTCTTCCGCTACTAGATCCTCTTGCAATGAATCTAGAGTATAACTCTTATCATAAAGGACTCGCTTTATAACGGAAGTCATCAAAAGACTTGGGCAAAGTGTTGAGGATCATATCGATTCTCGACTACGCCATCAATATATCCTCCAACCAATTCGAGCTCTCCAAGAGATTAATCATTTGCTCTACATGGTTATGCATCAATCGCATTCCTTCATTGAACTTGACATTATTGATTTTGTCAAATTATGACAAGCGATTATGTCCGACTCCTCATAAAATTTCATAAGACTTAGCCATATCATGGCTGCATCTTCCATCTCTTGATGCTGGAGTTGCAGGGACTCGCACATGGTGACCAAAAGAAGGCACTTTGCCATTCTATTTGTTTTGTCCCATTTCTCGTGCTCCTTGCGCCCTCATCGCAGAGATGAATTGTCTAGAGGCTTGGGACGGGGTGTAGTGAGTACAAATAGATTTTCTTCCGCAAAGAAGAACATTCTCAATGTTTCGCTTCCACTCGATAAAATTTGGACCTTATAAGGGATTTTGTGCGAGCATATTGATAATCTGTAAGAGACATATCTCAAACGATAATGTAAACACATAAGCATACGATCGCACATAATTCAGTAATAATAATATTGTAACCTTTGATAAAACAATATTAATTGAAACCTCCAATCGCCCAAGGAATCCCACATGCAAGCCACGCTGTGGATCGCGTATTACATGAACCTCTCGACTGCACTAAAATATACCTTTTAGTCGCTTAATTTCAATCCATGTCAACTTATCCTTATGACAAATGAAATTAACGATTGACATTTCTAGACCACATCACTATCGCAAGAAGGGACTTCATGGAAGTTGTACTGAGGTGATGTCTACAATGACCACAATTTTAACAAGAAAATGAATTCTTAGAATCGCATACCACTCGGACCATACCGCCCAATTCAAATTCTTTTGTTATCTCATTTTATATCTATCTCTAGAGAACATATGAAAATCGCACATGCAAGCCACGCTGTGGACGCCATACATGAAACTCCCACTTCTCAATAGATTTAAAATGTTTTATTTAGAAATCTCATTTAACAAACTTATGATAAACAAGCAAGCAAGCCACGCGTGTGGGACGCCACTCACAATGCTGGCTCACTTTGTTTAGAGATCAAAAGTGGAGGTCTCGACATTTTAATTTTAAAATTTAATTTGTCGGGTTGTTTGCTTACTTTTTGTTCAAAAGGTTTGTCCATGCAGATCACGTAATCCCAAAGATGTTTGTCTATAGAACTCAACATGTAAAACATGCTCGCAGTAATTCTAAAATATGCTTGAAAACGCGATAAACCTAGCATGCTTACTATGCGCATCCAATTACGAAACACGTAAAGGTTTGTCAACGTAATTTAAACATACATAGCATGCCATCGCATAATTTAAACATCCACGACATGCAATGAACGATAAAAATAAAATAAAAACGTTCATCGTGGCCCACTCGTGGAATCTACACTTTCATGTCTAATCTATTACATAGAATTGCAAAGTACATAGATCTTTATAATCTTCAAAAACGGGCCTCGCGTGCACGGGCACGGATCGGATTCAAACGGGCCTCGCGTGCACCCGCACGGACCGACTCGTCAAAACAGATTCGAGCCGAAAAATGGATCGAGCTCGGCCCGCCACGCGGCGCGTCCGCGAGCACCGCACGCGTCTTGCGTGCGCCGCCGCACGCCGCGGCGACCCGCTTTTCCGTCGCCTCGATCCGCCGCTGCCTTCGCTTTTCTTTTACGTATAAGATTTACAGGAAAATCTAATCTAACCACGGATTTTCTCGTGGTGAAAAACAAAATCCGACAAAAATAAAACGAGCCACGATGAACGATGATCCAACAATTAATATATTGCGCACGTAATAATCAAACGTGAATTAATCCAACAGAGCCAAGATATCGATCCTGTGCTCGATACCAATGTAGGAAAAACTATGTTTAGCCATCTCCCGAGGATCTATCTTGGATGTTTAATTCACCATACATTGATTATATACCCAGCATGCACCTATATAATTAATTGCAACACGCTGGTGTTTTCTCGTGTTTACCTTTAAATCTGCCGAGGCGGAATGGATCGAGACTCGTGCTTTGATCTTCCGGATCAGATCCCGGTTGCCCAATCTCCAACGCCGAGTGAGGCGATCTAAGGAGAATGCTTCGAAAATCACCTCAAGCTCTCAAGAATTTTCGAAAATCTCTCAAAGGATGAACCTCAAATTTCTAAAATAATGATGATGATTATTAATCATCGACCTAGATTTAATCTCTTACCTCATATTTATAATGCATTACCATAATCCTATATGGAAATTACAATAATCCCATATGGAAATTACCATAATCCCATATGAAAATTACCACAATCCTTTATGGAAATTACCATAATCCCATATGGAAATTACCTTAAACCTTTATGGAAAGGATTATTACCATAATCTTATATGGAAATGATCTATGCATATCCCATAAATATAATAATATCCTTATAAGATAAAGAGAATCAAATCCTTGCATTGTAGAGCATAGGTGGCCGATTTTGCCTAGCTTACGGCCTGGATGGGCCAACCAGGATCAAATGCAAGGAATAAAGATGGGCCTCAAATAAATTAATTATCTTATGTTCAAATTTGTAACATAAATTAATTTATAAACATTTATTCATGCCACTAGAGAATAAATGCCGACTTATCCCTTTATTACCAAGTTGAGTCGGCTTGCACTTAGACATTACGAATTCTCGTATTTAAGATATCGAACGTCCATTAATTATTTATAGATTCTGATCGCTTAAAATAATTAATATCTTTAATTCCCAAGTAGTACCACTCAACCTTATTATTGTACTTGAGCTAACTCAACCCGCAGGGGTTTAGTACAATAAACCTTTGAGCTCCTTAAGGACGCCATCATCCTAAACGGATACGGTGACTGATCACGATAACTAGCATGACATACAAGCACCGCCACCACCCAAGATGCGGAGAATATTGGGTTAGAACATATAACCTCACCCATAACAAGTCAAAGTCATGGTCAAGAACTCATACTCATCTAATACCTTATCGAGGTTTAGATCATCGTAAGTCACCGAGATCTTGGTTCTTCACGACGGTCACGATAGAAGAACTCATCTCACCGTGATCCTTCAATACGCCGTAGACGCATCAAGATAGACGACATGAAACCCCACTTCTCAAAAGATTTAAAATGTTTTATTTAGAAATCTCATCTAACAAACTTATGATAAACAAGGCAAGCAAGCCACGCTGTGGGCGTTTACTCACAGTCATGATCACTTTGTTTAGAGATCAAAGAGTGGAGGTCTTGACATTTTAATTTAAAAATTAATTTGTTGGTTTGCTTGCTTAGTCTTTTGTTCAAAAGGTTTGTCCATGCATCACGTAATCCTAGCATGCTTTTCTATAGAACTCAAGATGTAAAACATGCTCGCAGTAATTCTAAAATATGCTTGAAAACGCGATAAACCTAGCATGCTTACTATGCGCACTCAATTACGAAAACACTTAAAGGTTTGTCAACGTAATTTAAACATACATAGCATGCTAACGCATAATTTAAACATCTACGACATGCAATGAACGATAAAAACAATAAAACGCCCATCGTGGCTCCACTCGTGGAATCGCACTTTCTCGCTTAATCTATTACATAGAATTGCAAAGTATGATCTTTATAATCTTCGAAAACGGGCCTCGCGCACGCGCACGGACCGACTCGCCAAAACAGATTCGGCCGAAAACGGGTCCGGCTCGGCCGCCACGCGCGGCGTGTCCGCTGAAGCCCGTCACGCCTTGCGTGCCGCCGCCCGCACGCCGTCGCGACCGCTTTTTCCCGCGCCTCGATCTCGTCGCTATCGTTTTCATTTTACTTTTACGTATAAGATTTACGTAAAAATAAATCTAATCTAACCACGCATTTTCTCGTGGTTAAAAATAAATCCACAAAATAAAACCGAGCCATGATGAACATGATTCAACAAATAATATATATTGCGCACGTAATAATCAAACGTGAATTAATCCAACAGAGCCAAGATATTGATCCCAGGCTCTGATACCAATTATAGGGAAAACTAGATTTAGCCCTCGCCCCGAGGATCTATCTTGGATATTTAATTCACCATACATTGATCATTTACCTAGCATGCACCTATATAATTAATTGCAATACGTAGGGGTTTTCTCGTGTTTACCTTTGAATCTGACGAGGCGGAATGGATCGAGACTCGTGCTTTGACCTTCTTGACTGTATCCTAGTTACCCAATCTCCAACGCCGAGTGAGGACGATCTATGGAGAATGCTTCGGAAAATCACCCAATTGTTCTATGGACTTTCGAAAATTTCTCCCAAGAATACTTGGAATTCACGAAAAAATCTCCAAAAAAATACTTGGAATTCACGTAAATATCTCCCAAGTATATTTGGAATTCACGTAAATGTCTCCCAAGAATATTTTTTAAATTCACGTAAATTTCTCCCAAACATATAAGGATTTTCGAGAATCCTTATTCATGGAATTCTCTTGGACATTTACGAAAATATGAGGTTGGTTAATTTAAAAATTAACCTTGATTTTATCTCTTACCTTATATTTATAATGCACTACCATAATCCCATAAGGAAAAGATCTATGTATATTCCATAAATATAATTATATCCTTGTAGGATAAAGAGAATAAAATCTTGCCATATAGAGTAATGTGGGCATGATTTTCCTCCTAAGCGACGAGCTGGATGGGCCAAACCAGGATCAAATGCAAGGAATAAAGATGGGCCTCAAATAAATTAATTATCTTATGCTCACCCGTAACATAAATTAATTTATAAACATTTATTCATGCCACTAGAGAATAAATGTCGACTTACCCCTTTATTACCGGTTGAGTCGGGCTTGCACTTAGACATTACGAATCCTCAGATTTAAGATATCGAACGTCCATTAATTATTTATAGCATTCGATCGCTTAAAATAATCAATATCTTTAATTCCTTAAGTAGTACCACTCAACCTTATTATTGTACTTGAGCTAACTCAACTGCAGGTTTAGTACAATAAACCTTTGAGCTCCTTAAGGGACGCCATCATCCTAAACGGATACGGTGACTCGACTGAGATAACTAGCATGACATACAAGACCGCCACCACCCAAGATCGCGGAGAATATTGGGTTAGAACATATAACCCTCACCCATAACAAGTCAAAGTGATGGTCAAGAACTCATACTCATCTAATACCTTATCGAGATTTAGATCATCGTAAGTCACCGAGATATAGGTTCTTCACTATGGTCAGATAGAAGAACTCATCTCATTGTGATCCTTCAATACGTCAAAGATGTACCAGCATAGACAAGTAACCAAGTCAAGTCACTTCTTATCTATATCGCACTTATACCGACAACTCGTCCTCAAGTTGTCTCACCAGAAACTTTTATATCTCATTAATCTTGACCAATCATACGCACTCGTGATCTTCTACACACCGTATGATCTAATTTATATATGAGATAAGGGGACACGATATATGCAATCAAGTATTCAATTCAGATAGGAGATTGTAATAGTGGTAACAGGAAACATTGATACAAGCTCAACCAAACCGCTTTCAAGACACAAATCCAATGTGCTTCACATCCCCATTGCGAATTCTATCACAAGTTACCCACTGAGGCGCCCGTGATGATGACAAACACTTCCACCGTGGAAGAACAGCTTGCAAATCTTACAAGACTGGTCGAATCTTTGAACAAGCACATCCAAGAGCAAGATGCCAAGATTGTGAAGCTCAGAGGAGAGAAGACATAGTCAAGCCACATCAATGATGGAGGAAGTGAACGCAACGACGATGAAGAAGAAGACGAAAGGCAAGAAACTCATAAAGAAAGAGAATCGTCCGACAAAAACATCCAAATCTCTTTGAATGGCTTTATCAAGGCGGACCAACTCAAGGAGTTCATCGAGGTGACCATGAAGAACAAATTTGATGGAAACTCCAAGTCATCATTGATTTACTCTAAGCCGTATACCCAAAGGATCGACAACTTGAGAATGCCTCTTGGTTATCAACCACCCAAGTTCCAACAATTTGATGACAAAGGAATCCAAGGCAACATGTAGCTCACTTTGTCGAGACGCAACAACGCTGAACATTTGAGATCACTGGTCAAGCAGTTCGCTCACCAAAGGAAATGCCTTGATTGGTATACGGACTTGAATCAAACTCACTGACAGTGGGAGAAATCGAGCACGAATTCCTCAATCGCTTCTACAAAGACTAGAAGAAGAGTCAGCATGGTGGAGCTCACGAGTTCTCGCGATTCAAGGAAGAGCTGGTGATCGACTACATCAACAGGTGGAGAAACATATGCCTCAACTGTAAGGATAGGTTATCCGAATCCTCTGCCATTGAAATGTGCATCCAAGGAATGCATTGGGGCTTGCAATACATCCTGCGAGGAATTCAGCCCAAGACGTTCGAAGAATTGGCCACCAGAGCTCATGATATGGAGCTAAGTATTGCAGCGAGCGGATTTAAAGGGCCTCCAATCCAAGAACCTCACAGGTTTAAAGAGAGACAAGAAGTTAGAAAGGAAACCAAGTCTTTTAACAATGCTCCGAAAGAAGAGACAATGGTGACGAAAGCAACTCCTGTCAAGTTCCTAAGAAAGGATGACAACAAAAGCGACAAACAGACTTTTCCTCAAAACATGGGGCAAAGAAGGTTGACATTTAAAGAAATGCAGCAAAAACAATATCCTTTCTTAGACTCTGATGTCTCTGGGATCTTCGATGACTTGCTCGAAGAAGGGCTTGTCGAGCTGCCTGAAATGAAACGACCAAATGAGGCTGGACGAACTGATGATCCAAGATATTGCAAATACCATCGATTGATCGGGCATCCCATACATGATTGCTTCATATTCAAAGAAAAGATCATGCGGCTAGCTCAAGAAGGGAAGATATCACTCGAAGAGGAAAATGCTGCAGCAAATGTTGTCATCCCTGAATCTGACGATATACTGGAAGGCATTGGGGTATTGTATAAAACGACAGACCAAGTAAAAGATCAAGTCGAGTCAACTGTGATCAATGACGAAGATGTTTTGGCAATTACATTCTCAAACGAGGATTTGCAGCTTGGGTCTGAGCCTCATAATAGGCCATTGTTCGTGAGTTGCTTCACCCATGAGCAGAAAGTCAAGAGGATCCTCATCGATGGAGGATCGGCTGTTAATATCTTACCACTACGAACATTGAAGCAACTGGAAATTCCAGTAGATGACTTGTCCAGCATTCGGTTAATGATCCAAGGATTTAACCACGAAGCAACATAAGGTTGAACTTGCTGATGGAAGACATGAGTTCAACTCCACTACTTCATGTAATTGATGCCACAACGCCATATAATATGCTTCTTGGTCGGCCTCGCTGCATGAAATGGTGTAATCCTTCTACGCTGCATCAATGCCTCAAGTATCGCGGGATGGTGTCGTGAGGATGAGGTCGGCGATCAAAAGCCTTTCACGTGTCGAGTCATATTTTGCTGATGCCAAATTATACATGAGAAAGACAACAAAAGAAGAAGTAATTGGGCATGACAAAGAGCTTGAAGTCGTTCCAATTGTCAAGAACAAAACATCTCTCATCAAGATGGATTTGTTCGAGGGACTGACGATGCCTCTGACCAAGAACGGTGCTAAAAGACCAACTCATCCACCTCTTCAAGGGTTTGTTCGACCAAAACAAAGCAATATTATCGAACATGGAGAATCTTCAGACAACAAACTCACTAAGCATTTTGATCCAAAGGCATATAAACTCCTCGTCAATGCTGGATACGATCCTCAAGGAAGCTCTATGATGAAACCTCACTTGAAGAAGAAGGATGATGTGGTCCAGAATAGCAAAGTGGGTTTGGAATTTGTGCCCAAAGCGCCTGTTCGAATCACCATCAAAAGGGCGGCTTCATCTCACTACATCTCTAATAAAGGCAAACGAGTCGACCTTGAATGACAATATGGAGTTGGGGCAACAACTCAAAGTTGTTGTCAAGTGCTCTGTTTCTGAAGTGTAGCGGTGAAAGCAGATATATATACATATATAAAAAGAAAAGCACAAAAAAATCAAGAAAATCCAAAAGTCAAAAAATGAGAAAGCAAGAAAACCAACAAAAAGAAGCAACATGCTCCATGACGCATGAGCCTAAACTGCACGTCACTCCAAGAAAAATCAACAAAAAGACAGCTCCATGAAGCACGAGCCTAAACTGCATGTCACACCAATGGCAAAATCAACAAAAAAGACAGCTCCATGACGCACGAGCCTAAACTGCATGTTACTCCTGGCCCGCATGAGTATAAACTGTGCACGGCACACTCTCCTAAAACACAAGTTGGTCTTTTGAACTACGTTTTGACTTGATCCCTTTCAAAAGGGTACGTAGGCAGCTTAGATATTTTCTAAGTTCAGTCATATATGTGTTTTTCTCCTTCAAGTTATGTGGTCAAAGTTCTTCATAAATTTGTATTTCAATTTGGGTGATCAAAATTCAAGCTCAGACTATAAAAGAAAAAAAATATGAGATCTTGGGGCAACGACTAGAAATGATGGATTATTCACTACTTCATTGTCAATACATTGTGAGAATGACCCCAACTTCTAAGTCTGGTTCTACACTTTGAAGATGACTCCAGCTTGTTAACTTCAACTCGATGCTGTCGATCTGCTTTGAAGATGGTTCTATCTTGTTGAGTCCAACCCCACATCATCAGTTTTACTTTGAAGATTGTCCCAGCTTGACGGTTTCAACCCGATATCTCCAAACTAGATTCGAAGATGGCTTCATCTTGATGAATTCAACGTCCAGACTCTTGACTGGGTACACAGCTTCTAGCTCATCCTTCATAGCCGCTTCTAGCTCGCTGAGGTCGTGATGACGATCCACCAACGCTTAGGCTTCAACTCCCTTCGCGGATGGTACACAGCTTCTAGCTCATCCTTCCCAGCCGCTTCTAGCTCGTCGAGGTCGTGATGCCGATCTTCACCAATGCTTAGGCTTCAACTCCCTTCGCGGATGATACACAGCTTCTAGCTCATCCTTCATAGCCGCTTCTAGCTCGCTGAGGTCGTGATGCTGATCTTCACCAATGCTTAGGCTTCAACTCCCTTCGCGGATGATACACAGCTTCTAGCTCATCCTTCATAGCCGCTTCTAGCTCGCTGAGGTCGTGATGACGATCCACCAACGCTTAGGCTTCAACTCCCTTCGCGGATGATACACAGCTTCTAGCTCATCCTTCATAGCCGCTTCTAGGTCGCTGAGGTCGTGATGACGATCCACCAATGCTTAGGCTTCAACTCTCTTCTCGGATGATAAACAGCTTCTAGCTCATCCTTCATAGCCGCTTCTAGCTCGCTGAGGTCGTGATGACGATCTCCACCAATTCTTAGGCTTCAACTCTCTTCGCATGTGGCGCACAGCTTCTAACTTCCTCTTCGCGAGTGGCGTACACAGCTTCTAGCTTCCTCTTCGCAGATGGCGCACAGCTGGCTTCCTTTTCGCAGATAGCGCACAGCTTCTAGCTTCTTCTTTGTGAATGTTGAGCAGCTTCTAGCTCCTTTTCTGTAGTTGCCTCTATCTCTCTGAGGCCGTGATACCAATATCGCATAAGTCACCGCCGTGTCATCTACGTAATGACTGGAGTTCGTTGATAATGACGATGTCGTCTCCACTGTCGTGCCGCTACGTCTACTAAGAAGAAGGTCACTGTCCTGCGAAAATAAGAATGACGTCTACGACAAATGTGAAGCCAAAGTCCAAAAGTCGATGTAAGGGAGTTGATCAAGTTTGACGTCTTTAGTCGATCCACTCTTGAGCAATAAGACTTGAAGTCGAATTGCATGAACTTCTGCAACGTGGAATATTGTCACAAGCATAAAATTGTGAAAATGATGAAATAAAAATAGTATATATATATATATATACACACATATATATATATAGAAAGTTTGAAATTGTATTTAAAAAAAAGCCTACACTTTGCATCGGTGCATATATATATATATATATATAGGGGTTGGATCCAAGAGAACTCATCTTTTGAGAACTTGAGAACCATGATAAGATGTTGAAGATGATACACAAAACAAGAGAAGTTAGCATAACGAAAACTTTCTAAATTTGTCAACAACAAAATAATTTTAGAAAGTTTTCGTTATGCACAACTTTATACCTTTTGTGCATCATTTTCAACGCCTTATACATGGTTCGCAATCGCAAAAAGATGTAGTTCTCATTTGATCCACTCCTATATATATATATATAGGGGTTGGATCGGTGAACTCATCTTTTGAGAACTTGAGAACCATGCATAAGACGTTGAAGATGATGACAAGATTTAAGGTATAAAGTTGTGCATAACGAAAACTTTCTAAAATTATTTTATTGGGTAACAATTTTAGAATGTTTTTGTTATGCACAACTTTATAGGTTTTATTCATCAATTTTATACGTTTGTGCATAGCTTCTCAAGCTTCTCAAAAAGATGTAGCTTCACCTGATTCAACCCCTATATATATATATATATATATATATATATAAATAGAGAAAGTTGAAATGGTATTAAAAATAAGGCTTTTCACTTTGCCTTGAAAAAAAAGAAGCCCAACAAAATGGGCCCAATTGCTGAATTTCCTTTCCAAAACCATCGACCATCCCTCTTCTCAGCCCACACTTCAATTTAATTTTTATATTTACATCGGCCCAAAAAAAAAAAAGAAGCCTAAAGCCCAAACCCATCCCTTCTACTCTCTAAACACACGCACGCACACACAAACCCTATACAAATCTCTCTCTCTCAATCATGCACAGCCGCCTGCTTCCTCCTTCGTCCGGAGAGGCTTTCTCGTCGGCGGAGGTCGCCACCTCCTTCGTCCGGCGAGGCTTCATCATCGGCGGAGGTCGCCGCCTCTCACCATCTCTTTCTCTCATCACTCTTCAAATAGCTGCATCATCGTCCAGAGAAGCCGTCGCCTGCTTCGCCTCCGTCCGTCTCCGCGGCACCGTCCAGGTGTCGTCTCAGTTACCGTTGCCCCTTCTCTCGCCGTCGCACCTCCTCTGCGTCAGTCGTCCTCCGCCGAAGTCGCCGTTTCCTGCATGCCGCCGCCATAGCCTCACCTTCACTCCAGTCGCATGGTGGCCACACCTCCATCGTCTTCAGTCGCCCTCCGGCTATGTCGCGTCGCAGGATCTGTCCGATGCCAGTGCGCGTCGTGCTGCCCCACCTCCATCTCGTGCTGCAGCACCTCCCTCAGCATAGCTTCGCCGACGCGTCGCGCCATCTCCACGGAACATCCACTGGCCCGCGTCGCCATCACCCCTCTCGCGCCGATGACCCGATAGCCTCTAGCCCGCGCGGCGTCGTCTTCGTAACGCAGTCGTCGTCCACGCCGTCGCAGGTCACCATGGTTCCACATACATGTCGAGCCTACAGCATCTCCACCAGCCTGCTCATTCTTTTCCAGCAAGCGCCGCAGCCATCCGCCATCGTCTCGACGTCGATGTCATCGGGGCTCTGCCGCCTGCATCAAGAGCCGCAGCTTGCTTCTTCTTTTCCAGCGAGAGCCGCAGCCATAGACACCTCCGTCCTCTCTTCTCTCACGTCAACGACACAGCCGCTTCTTCACGCCGTCGTTGTCGCTCGACCACTTATAGCTCTCTTCATCCAATCCACCACACAAGCCACCATCGTCTGCCGCGTTTCGACGAAGTTGCACAAGAAGACCGCCTCCACTTCTAAATTCCATGCCCTCGCTGCCTCGAAGCGCGCTGGCCTCAGACGCGATTCCTGCCTTGATGCTTGCTCACGGACATAAGATTGATGGAGTTCCAGAAGTCGCCCATGTTCGTCTTCGTCTCCAAGGTTGCTGAGACCGTCTGCACGTCATCGCGTGGCCTTCACCACTCCAGCTCTTGCCCAGTGCTTGGTTTGTTTCTCGATTAATCCTGTGTTCGGGTAAAAAAAAGTATATATATTAAGCTTGCCCAAACATAAACCTTGTGATGCTGAATAAAATTTTGGTCATGTGCATGTGTGTGTGTGCTCGTTGAATCAAGGAGACTGAGTATTTGGTTCAGAGTACACAAAATCATTGCAAAAATGATTATTCAATTGTGCTGCCTTAGTTGCAAACGGGTAAAATAAAAAAACACTACAAGAGAATTGTTTGGACATCTCCACAGCAGAGGTTAATGAAGACCAATAGTATCTCAAAGCTTCAGAGGTTCTTGCTAAGTTTGAAGCTCGAATTCGCGTGGGATATGTCTATGAAATTTTCATGAAGGACAGCTCAAAGTAATAAATCTAAGAAGGCAAAGGGCACGCTGCACCCCTATTCTATTGCCAACAAGTCTACAATGAAAGGGACGATGCTATTGTTGCATTTGTGAAGGATAGGAGGAATGATTACATCTATAAGGGACTATCACTATTTATAGGCTCAAGCACCCACTTTAACCTAGCTCTAGCTGCGATTGTGTATTTGCAAAGAAAAAAATAAAGGCAAAAAAAAAAAAAAAAACTGAAACTGAGAAGGCATTTGGCACCTTGCCTGCAGACTCCATTTGGCACCTTGTCTGCAGCTCCAACAAATTCTGCAGTGCAGAGGGATAGTTAACATTGTAACAATATTTTGGATTAAAAAAAAAAAAAGAATCAGAATGCATGTTAAAAAAAAAGAGAGGAAAAGATGGACAAAATACTGTAGATATCCGTGCAAAATAAAAGAAAGGGAAACAGCTGAGGTGGAATATGGGCTGCCTTCTCAATGAGCTCAATTGAATGTGTTCCTCGAGGCCCAAGCTTGAGATGGTTATGGGCTCCATTTTCTTTAAGAAGCGCCGTGCTTGGTATAAAACAAAAGGATGAAAATGTGGGCTGAACTTTAAAATTAAAAGAAGCCCAAGCTTTGAGTTCGTTTATGGGCTGTCGATTTTTTAGATAGCCCATGTTTCGATATAGGAGAATGAGACGGAGACATGAGCTTCCAAACAATGACCCAACGGATAAATTGAAAATAGGGCTGCCGGAAATTGTTGAAAATGGGCCATGTTTTCAAAATAAGTTCGAAGTTTGAAAAGAAATAAGAGGAATGAAAATGGCCCAATTGATGATTTCATATGTGGGCTTCTAATTCCAAGTTTAATTAAAGAAGTGTTGGCTTTTAATTCTAAATAGCCCAATGGATAATTCAAAATATGAGTTTCCAAATTAAAATTTCTACATGCGCTCAATTTTGGAAACCAACTCATGAAGATCTCCAATTCAAGTCCAAGCCTAAATTCAAATCCAAGTCGAAGAACTCCTAAATACGAGTATAAACTGTTTATAAATTCAAATCCAAGTCGAAGAACTCCTAAATACGAGTATAAACTGTTTATAAATTCAAATCCAAGTCGAAGAACTCCTTGAAACGAGTATAAACTTTCTAACAAATTCAAATTGAATAACTCCTAAATACGAGTATAAACTGTTTACAAATTCAAATTCAAATTCAAATTGAAGAACTCCTTGAAACGAGTATAAACTTTCTAAATTCAAATTCAAGAACTCCTAAATACGAGTATAAACTGTTTACAAGTTCAAATCAAGTTCAAGAACTCCTTGAAACGAGTATAAACTTTCTAAATTCAAATTCAAGAACTCCTAAATACGAGTATAAACTGTTTACAAGTCCAAATCAAGTTCAAGAACTCCTAAATACGAGTATAAACTGTTTATAAATTCAAACCAAATTCAAGAACTCCTAAATATGAGTATAAACTATTTACAAATTCAAATTCAAGAACTCCTCGACAAGAGTTTAAACTATCAAAATGAATTTCGAGACTCGTCCATTTCCAAGACGACTCGTCCATGAACAAGTCTCGATAGGGCAATTTGTAGACAATTAAAAATTGTTAGCAAATTATATTACGCCACGTGTAAATCATGAATTAAATAATTAATTATATTTCTATTTTATTAATGGAATTTATTCCAAAATTAAATAGATATGTGATTAATATTTAATTTCATCAGCAAATGGAAGAATGACATGTGGCAACGACACCTCGAAGAGGAATAACCACTCAAACTGCGTCAAATAAGCCCAAAAGGCCCATAGGTCTAAGCCCACGCTCAAGCCCATGGTTTGGTGATCCAAAAGGCCCATAAGTCTAAGCCCAAGATCAAACCCATGGTTTGGTGGCCCATAAACCCAAGTCTAAGCTTAAGCCCATAGTTTGGTGATCCAAGGCCCATAAGCCCAAAAGCCCACTAAGCCACTAGCCTACATCTATAAATAGAGGTGTTGGGGCTTCACAATGGTAGAGGTGAAGTGAAGTGAAGAAATCGAAGGTTTGAAGAGCTCAAGACACTCGAAGAATCCTCTACGAAGCATTCTCCGACATTCAAAGTCTTCTTCAAGCATTCAAGGCGTTCTTCGTGCAAATCATCGCGTTCATCCTCCAAATCATTCCAAAGTTGAAGATCTTCAAGGCGTTCTTCAATATTTCAAATCAAATCCGATGTCCGATCTGAAAACAAGACTGAAGTTCTTCATATCAACATCGTCAAGTTCAAGGAGATCAAGGAACTACATCTCCTCCAAACAACTTGAAGAAAATTCGAAGATCGTTCAAGGAATCCATATCGAAGAAGTAGAATCAGAGGATAAATAGAAGATCGAATCCACTCAAATATATCAAATTCAAATTACATTAATTTTTGTATACAATTTTGCATTTATAAAATTTAAATACAAAAATTTGTGTTACAGGATCTTCTTTTGTTGTCTCTGGATTAGATTATATGTTTGGAAGTAGAATCTCAAATCTGTACTGGCTGATAATAGTTAACACTTCTATAGATATCATATGGAGTTATTATTAGTTTCAGCTGCGTCTTTTAGCTGGTATCCCTCTGATTGATAGTTTGTCATTTTTATCACTTAGCTGACTATGTGTTGGATGGCCAAAGATGAAATCCTCGGCATTTCCATAATGGAAGCTATTTACCTCAAAAGCTTGCAGTTTCTGAAAGGATGGATATTCATATCATAAAGAAATGCACAAGATGGTAGTAGAATTAGTTAGGAGTGGAGTCTTTCCCTTTTTCTTTTAGGTTTTAGACAATCCAGAAAAGCTGTCATTGATAACTGACAGTAGTACTAGCTGAAGTTATGCAAAATACGTTAATTTGAAAATCATGTATTGCTAAGATCTTGAGGAATAAGGCAGAAATATCAAATATCCTGTGGCTTATGTTTGAGAAATTTTGTGACTGATAACTGACGAGTCTTTGTTGAGTAGCTTGAATGTTTTCTATTGGTATACTGATTCATGTTAGTAAGAAGATTAACAGTGATCTGAAAACTTCACCTTTTCGCTAACTTATGTTGCCTAGATCTAAATAATTATGGAAATGGGCTCAGTTTTTGCATATGCTGATTTGTATAAATTAATATTTCCAGTTGCATTGTCTGATGATCTCTCATATTATATCTAGAAAACACTGACTTCAATCAGAGTGAGATCTACTGGTCACGTTTCATTGATTTAGTAACATTATCTCTCTCTCTCTCTCTCTCTCTTATTTG